>JAWNKV010000977.1:12500-420745 GCA_035041805.1 Amiota mariae | reverse complement strand
CCTATCCTATCCTATTTGTTGGCTTATCCAACCATTCCACAGTCGACAAAACGACCGATCTAACGGAACGGAAAAATTGATATCGTCAAAAGTAAAAAAGTTATTCATAAAAATATAAATAGCTGCCTATTACCTATTTGGCTTGCCACCGATTCTCGACAATAATAATATTTTATTAAAATCTATCTGAAAAATATTCACCTTTTAATGTTGTCACTACATTTTGTGAGTTTCGAAATTGATTGAATTTTCTATTTTTTGAAGTTAACCGCCTTCAAACATTTGTGAAGTACGTAAGTATTTAGTATGTTGTAAAATGATTAGGAAGAGTTTTATATTTCTAGTTTTTTAAGGTCTCCTTATGTGGAGATCTTTCAATACATCGGTATAGTGTGAATCCTTACAGAGTGAGGCTATTAGTGGGTTTGTGTGGAGTGGAGAAGTCTTATAAGTATAATATTTTCTGCTGTGGAAGTTTATTTTATTGATGTGTTCTCGGTCTCGGTAGAGTGTTGTATTGCTCATATACCACAAATCTCCAGATATGCAATAAAGAGCTTTATTTTGAAAGGCTGGGATCCTGGGATGTATATTTTACTGAGCGAGCGATAACAGTAACCACCAAACGATGGGGGTAACAAGAATATAACAGGTTGCCTTTTTAATAGTCATTTTGTGTATAAATTGGCTTAAGTAGTCTCTCTATGTTTAATAGATAATACAATATAATAAGTAGGGGACAATTGCCTAGAAACTGAAGTTGAGTTTTTCAATAGAAAGACGACTCATATTTACAATATTTGTAACAATGCAATGTCACATGAATTCGAAATGTTTGCTGTATAAATTCGTTTATTGTGTTGTTGACACACAATATTTTACTTCTATTATACTAAAAATAATAATAAGCATTTATAATATACTTACATATATTTCTTTCTTCTTTCTTCTTTCTTTATAAAATCATTCAAACGAAATCAAGTTAATTACAATTTAATTGTATCTTTTATACAGTGATGGTTCTAGGATTCAAATTTGGGGGGGGGTTTGCCAACAAAACGAAAAATTATATTATATTTGGTATAATAAATATGACATTTCTTTGAACTTTTCTATGATATCATTAATAAATAATCTATTTTAGTATTGCATGATTGTTAAATCTTATAATACTAAATGTCTAGATGACATCAATCCACGACTGCCCAGTCCAATGTTATAAGACGACAAGGTTTGACTTGGCAAAACAACTTGTCAACTACTATTTCTTCAGTTGAAAATTTTGATTTCTTTGTGAATGTTTGCCCAACGCTAAAACGTTAATTATGGGCTCAGACATATTAACATGTAGGCAACATTCGGGAAAAAATTCAAGAATTTCTTTGATTTGATGACCTACAATGCCTCAACTACAGTCTGAGCTCTCTTCAACTCTGTCATGGCACAAAATGATTTCTTATTTCAGCTCGGTTTCACTGCAATTTATGTGGCCATAGTACTGCATACTGCAAGTTAATATTAAAATGATGCGTGCGATGATGGGAAAAGCAATGATGCGAATGTTAAAATTATAATCTACCCGGTTGTGGGGGGCAAACAGCAAACACAAAAACCAGGACTCGCCACTGCTTGTATTGCAAACATTTGCCATCGTTTTTCATTGTCATTACTAATACATATTATGTTTGCTGATGGTTCTCTGATTGCGCGGAAAAATGAAAATTTGCCATTGTCATATGAACTACAATTGGCATCGACATTTTATTTGCTACTTGTCAAATTGTAATAACTGATGAAATGATGAAAATTCACTAAACTAAATGATTTAATTGTCTTTCTTTGTAATGTGCACGCATCATGCGCTCATTGTATCTTTCGCTAAGTATTTACTTTAAAGCATCTTCAATACTTATTTCAATGATTTACAAACGTAGTAGTTGATAAACATGATAAATAAAATAAATAAAAAATTAAATGAACCATGTTTTCACGTATTATCATCTATCTTAAGAAATCTTTCATGAAATTCAGGTGGATGACTTTTGCCTTTCATATGGAAGTCGCCAGTTAGATCAAAGTCTAAGGTTCAGATTCAGATTCAGGTCATTGGAATATCATAGATAAATTTACTAAATGACATGGTGCTAACATCCAATATCTTCTGTTTATTTATGTATTATTGGCTATTAAATTAAAAAGACAACATATTGTTTTGATTAAAAGGAAGGAGGGTAGGTGAATTAATGAATGAATGAATGAGTGAATGAGTGGGGTGTTTGTGACAATGACAACATTAACATTTCAAAAACCAATAAACTTTCTCTTTATGTATCTATATACATATGTATGTATTTATATATGTATTCCTGTTTTACTAATTTAATTGTTTCTAACCTCAAATTGTTTATTTTGTGTATTTTGTTTTGCCAAAATAGCAGAAAATTAGTCTTCAAGTTGAATTAACTGAATTCGGATAAGGGACTCGTCTCTGGTGCATGGACATCCTTGACAGCTTGTTAATTAAAAGCCAAATCATCAACATCATCATCATCATCATCATCGTCATCATCATTACTATTGCCATCACCAACATCATCATGGGCAATGCCAGCAACAATGAAAAGTCATCATTGTGCGGCAAAACAAAAGAACAAAACAATTTTTTTTTTTTATTTACATTTGCTAACAAAATAAAATTAAAACCAAACAAAAAGGGAAAGTTCCAAGTACAATACAATAGAATGGAATGGAATGGAATGGAATGGAATGGAATAAACGACAACCAGCCAACAAAATAACTGACTGAACCAAACCAAACCAAACCAAACTGAATCATACGACGAATGCGTAATGTAAAAAAATGGGTAACCAGAAAATAGAAATGAATGCCAAACTCATTCATGTCAGTCAGTCAATCAGTCATTCAGTCAATCTGTCTGTCTGTTTGTCAGTTAGTCAGTTATTTGGTGGAATTGTGTCAAGTGTTAAGTACTACTACTACTCACCTATCGTTGTAATTAATGTCAACGAGTAAAGAAATGCCGATGCATAGGTCCATTTGTGCGTTGGGGCATTCATTTGAACGCTACCAGATTGATAAATTTTCGATTGACGTACAGCACGCAGCAATGTATCCTGTTAATAAAAACATGGAAGAAGAGAAATAGAAAAAAATAAAGCATTAAAAATTGAGAAGGAGGATAATTGAATTGAGTGACATGCAAGACAAAGCGCATGATTTTTGATATCTAAAAATATGCAATAACAACAAAACAAATAACATCATCATCATCATCATCATCATCATCATAGGCATCATAGGCATCATAAGCATCATAGGCATTGATGATGATGACCTATCTACTATATAGCAATCCAGCTAGCTAGTTATCAGTCACAATCTCAATCTCAATCTCAATCAAAGTGTCTCTTCATCCTATGAATATTGATTAGTGCCTTTGCATTTGCCTTTGCATTTGTCTTTATGTTGATTGCTTGTATCCTGAGTTTCTAGTACACATTTTTTTTTTTTTTTTTTTTTTTTAATTGGATTTCTGTTTTCAAATGGAACTCACTTGAAATAGTTGCACTTCTTGTGCGGCCAAACGTGTCCAATTCTCTTTATAAAGTATATTCAAATCTTCGGTTATAGACCAAAGTCGATCGACCGTTCTATAAATAGAAGGAAAACAAACAGACAAACATAAATACACAAAATAAATAATGGAAATTCTTATATCATAAGAACTATTGTAATATTGTAACTCAATTTACCTTGAACGTATTTCTGCATTTGCTAATTCGGTGCGTGGATATGGTTTCGATGCAGCAACAGCTGTCTCCAATGAGCTTGTGTCCTCCAATTCGCCTTCCAATGTGACAAATATAATCGATCCCACTGCCGTATAGAGTAAAACCAAAAGTAGAACACCTAAGGGAAAGAATAATAATTTCAAGGTACAATAAATTCTACTTAATCTTCCACGTGAGCGGGGATCCTGATTCATAGAAATTAATAATTTAGCTGACAAAGCAATATTCATTGTTATGCAAATAACTAAAGTATTGAACTAGAACTACTACTTATTATTATATTGGGTCGTGTAATATCGTGAAATTTGTAGTTGATACTATTGGCAACATTAACAACTAATAACTTTTGAACAGCTGAATATTATAAAGTATTAGTTCTCACATGGAACCACAGCTTCGCAGACATCAACAGTGTAAGTACTTGGCTCTTGTGTTTGTACTACGCAGGAAACAATAACAAAATGGTTCGACACAATCAAAGCTGGAAAACGATGAACTGAAGATCAATATTGAGGCTGACCAATCTCAAAGTGCACAGAATTAGTCACTTAAGTTTAGTGTACACAGCATCGGCACTAGTGCTTGACCAAGGTAGACCGAGATTGTCTTATGGCGCCCTTTGGTCGTCACTTTCGATTTACGTAAATTCTACTTCGGCGCTTTTAACTCACAGGCAAATTGAAATTTGAACTTGGCTTTTTGGCGCCCCTTGCCATATGATGCCTAGAGCGACTGCTTCACTGGCACTGGGTGTACTGTACTAACTCACCTGGCTTAAGTCGATAAGGTAAGGTGAACAAGTTCAAAGATGAACTCAATGAGAAACAGAAAGAAAAGTGTTTCCAAATTAATTTTCTTATTAGAAAAAGTTTTTTGTTTTTTGACGTATCGAATTGAAATTTGGACACTATAAGTTTCTGATCCACATCCACCAACAATATAAATTTCATGATCCTAGGGTTACCAGGAGGGGTACCTCCCCCTTGTAAATTAAAGTTCTTATTAGAACAAGTTTTTTTCTTTTTGACTTATTGAACTGAAATTTAGATACTATAAGTCTCAGACCCTTATCCACAAACCATGCAAATTCAAGACCCTCGGACAACTAGGAATGGTAACCCCCCCCCCACAAACCGGGATCCAAATGAAAGTTCTTATTAGTAAAACTTTTTTGTTTTTTGTACTATAGACTTAAAATTTGGACACTATAAGACCCTCGGACAACTAGCTGGGACGTGAAGAGTATTTTAATTTCGGCAGAGCCAAAGTTAGTCTTTTTTTTATAATTTTTTATATTTTTTTTTTTAATTGAATTATTATTTGTGATGAAAAATGGATTCAATATGACATTTGTAAGTGTTCAGCACAGTGGTTGGACAAGTTTTTGTGAATTACCAAAAGTTCAATATTCATGAAAAGAAGCTAATGGTATCCTCCAGAATGAGGACACATATCATGACCAAAACTATGTCCTATGTTCAAGCCAGGAACCTATCATACACATTGACAAAATTTCAATGCAATCAGTTGAAAACACAAATTTTTTTTATATTCTGTGGTAATAAGTCATTGACACAAATATATAAGAAATTATTTATAAGATTATACCTTCCTTCTGTTGATTTATTATTATTTCATTTTAAGTGAACAGTAATTTGTCATTGATAAATAAATAGATACCTGATAGAATTCAATATTTGTATCAAATAGAAACAGTCATCTGAGACTTCTTATTTCTATCAATTCAGTTTCCACTCTTGAAACATCTGGTACACGTGTGATCCATTAAGACTTCATGAAATCTGACTTAACGATCACAGCTGAAGTATGCAACTGCAACCAACTGGACCAGATGATACAAAAACTTAAGCAAAAACAGCATAGATTGGTCAATAGATTGACTCCTATCTTATCTTACTGGACGATAACGCCAGACATCAAACACTACACAAATGGAGTTGGAATTTCTTCAATATCCTTCACACTCACCAAACTTCGCTACCACTGATTATCATTTGTTTCGCTGCAATTTGGACAACTTTTTGGTAAGAAAATAATTTAATTCCGACAACTCTGTAAAACTAGTCTTTCAGGAATTCATTGACTTCCGTCTGCCAGGGTCTTATACGTACAACCATTCTGAACAATATTTCGCTTAAATGGCCAAAATTTATAGATAATATGGATGCATACTTTGATTAATAAAACAAATCATTGCATTAATAAACTTGCTTGACAGTTTGATTTAATTTCTATTAAATTTCATATTACACGATCCAAAGTTTAATTTTTTTTTCTAAAATCATATAAGACATGTGATATAGATTTTGAATATGTGACAGCCTAGCTGGGGTTAGTGGCCTTCCAATACATATGTATTGATTTAACATATGTAGGTTGTTTATGTAAAGTGATGACTTACCTGTCGCTGATATGCAATGAGATTTTGGAGCCTTTTGACATCCGCATAGTCCGCTACCATGATTATCTCGTTGATGTTGTTGATGTTGCTGATGTTGTTGATGATGTTTCTCATTTTTTGTAGATGTTGATGGTGTTGTTATTGTTGTACCTGTTGTTGTATTAAAACATAATGATGGTCCTTCAGTACCACCACCACCACCACCACCACCACCACCACTTATGTTTGTAATACCACCACCGACAATGCCACCACCACCGCCGCCGCCGCCGCCACCAGTGGCTCCACCCACCACGACACTCATTGGATCATTGCCAGTTGGCGGACCAAGAAATGCAGATAATGGCAAAGGTGGTTTCTTATTCATTCTGTAGAAATTTGTTATATCGTTCGTTTGTGTTTTTTATATGTAAAATGTTTACTAAGTGGATGCACCACCACACAGTCCCTGATGGCACCGACCGTCACAGTCGTCACAATACCACTGGTCACACGTTTGTCAATCTTAAGCTGTGACGATGACAATGATGACGACAATTTTGCTTTGTTAGTTTTGAGTTAGAAACGTGAGTTTATTTTTATTTCCTTTCTTTTTATTTTTTATTTTTTTTTTTTTCTTGATTGCTTTCTTCCTGTTTGCCTGGTTGCCTGACTGCCTGCCTTCTTTTCTTCCTTATTCAATGACTGCAATCAAATCAAATTGTCTCACTCTCCGTCTTTCTACTTCGTCTCTCCTTCACTTTTTATCTTAAGCTTTATTTTGTTCAATCTTCTATATAGTTGTTTTACTTGATCCTTTCTCTTTTCTCTGTGCTACTCTGTTCTTTTCTTTTCTTTTCTGTTTTATTCTGTTTCACTTAAGAATTGCACTTTGCGCAGCTCACTTAACTCGCTTCACTACACAGACACAGACAGAGCTCAGTGTTCGTTCTCTACTCCTTTTTCCTTCTTCCTTTTCACTTTGGTTTATTTTTGCTTTGTTGTCTTTTTGTTAGTTTTCTTTTATTTTTATTATTCTTCGTCGTAGTCACGATTTTCACGTAATCGTCATACAAACACACGAGGCGCGTATCTCTCTGTGTGTGTGTGTGTGTGTGTGTGTGTGTGTGTGTCCTTAATAAAATGACATCGTTCTTCGCTGTTGCGTTTGTTCTCCCATACACACTTCCATTCTCTTGTCTCTTGTTGTTGTTGTTGTTGTTGTTGTTCTCTTTATGTACTTCTTTTTCGCACTAGTTTTCTCTGAGTGCACGCGTGTGTGTAAGAAGTGGTGAGAGTGGGTAGATAGTTAATGTGACTGTGACGGATTTAGCAATTTTATTGCTGGTTGCTGTAGCAAGTCAATTCCACCTTTGCCACCTCCTACTCCTTTTCCTCCTAGTTAGTTTCGTCTCTGATTTTGTTCTCACTCTCAGTCACTTTCGCTCTCTGTATTTGTTGGTGACACTATGATTCTATTGTCAATTGCGCTCTGAATCGCGTTGTTATTTGAGTGCCAACGAACTTTTGCTCATTCACGAATTAAATTTTGTATCTACCACCACCTTGCCACCACGTTACTCTGCTGCTGCTGTTGCTGTTGCTGTAGATGTTGCTTCTTGTTCTTTTGGATATTTTTTTTATGACTGGCGCCCGCACCGGAAATGTTTTTGTGCCATAGTAAAATTGTCGCCGGAAGCTGCAAATGCAAAAATATTGTGCACAATTGTGTGAGATACAAATGAACAAACACAAATTGACATACAAACAAACAAGCAAACAAAGATATTTGTACAATAGATAAAAACATAGATAGATAGATAGATATACGTAGTACGAGTATATGTATGGATACAAGGAGAAATAGAAGGAAAAGTTGAAGGAAAACCCAAAAAAAAAAAAAAAAATAAAAAATGAAAATGAAAACTCGGCGTATTTTTTCGGTTTTATGCGAGTGAGTGAGTACTTTGTCATTTATTCATTCATTCATTCATTCATTCACTATACCATTTTCATGTGTATTGTGTATGTTAATATCCTTGTTTTTGTAACTGTGTATTTGTATTTGTTTGCCAGTTTAAGTGTTTTGCATGTAAGTATATGATTTTCTACTAAAATATTTACTTATGTATATTCGTCCAAATATTGGTTTCTTTTCACAACCCCCCCTCAATACTCAATACTCAACACTTCTACTTCCTACTTATTATACTCATCTTCTTAATCTACAGGAAAATGCATGAAATGCTGTAATTATTGTCATACTTGTTCTTACTCGTATCATTAGAGTTCCTTGTATAAGTATGATGATGAATATATTTTCCCATGTTTAACAAACACATGAATCCTGTTATTCTACCCTAATATTAGATATTGAAATCTATTACTACTACTACTACTACTACTACTTAACATATAATAAAGAGTTACCAAGGGATGCAATAAATTGGGTATAATAAATATTAGGTTTGTTTGTTTGTTTGTTCGATAACATATCCTTGCTACGTACTTATATCCCGGATAACTTTATAAGAATTTATTTATTTATTTTATTTTATTTTATTTTAAAAGAAAGTAGGACTATAATAATAAATTTATAACCTTCAGCTCAGAATGCTGTTTATGTATGAAAATTAATGTAAAATTAAATATTGTTGATATTAACAAAAAAAAAAAAAAAATTAACAAAACTATATAAACTTATAATTAATTAGGTACTTAAAGATTAGAAAACATACAACATTGGGTGACTTAGATTAGATTGTAGAGATTAGATGTTTTTTTTTTGAGAATTGCAAAATGAGTTTAATATTATGTGACGTAGGATAGGAAAGAGAATGGAAAGGGGATCTGTGTTTAATACTTGATCTATCTGTGCAGGAACAAAATGGATCAAGTGGTGATGAGAAACACAAATGTCCGTGGGTTAATTTTGTATGACCTTAACAAATCCTTAAAAATTTTCTAATGTCAACTTTTCTGAAATCATCAGGTAAAACTGAGAGGAAAGTCTTCGCTGCAAGTTTGTTGTGGTTAATAAAAATTGTATCAATTTTATACGTAAGTCTGTGTATTGTAGTCTAAAATGAGATTTAATTTAATTGACAGTGTCTTGTGAGGACTAATTAGAGGTTGTTATGAGTGGAGAGGTAGCAGCAATGAGGCAATGACTTGTGATCCAAACTAAAATTATTTTTGAAGAGTAGCGGATGAGGATATTTCTTATTTTGTTTGCATAACAATTAGTTGATGTGATATTAGAGACTGATTTGATCGACGAGAGGGAATCAGAAAGAATAGCAAATTTGCCTCTATTATTTTTTGTGGCAAAAGATGCAGCTTCTAATATAGCGATAATTTTGTGCTGTAAAGATGGAGCTATGATTGGGTAAAATTACGCTTATGATTATTAAGTCTTCATAAGTGACGCTATAGCTAACATTGTTGTTTGATTTAGAGCTGTTTGTGTAAATACAAATATAGTTGCTAAGTTCTTTTTTTAAGTTATAGAAAAGTGTTCGAAATTGGCTAGGGTTAGTATCAGGTTTAAGAAATTTATGAAGAGAACAGTTAATAGATGATGGCAGAAGGCGGTGGGAGAAATATGAATATATTTTAATATCTTTTCTCATAGATATAAGAAAATTGTCAAGGTGCTACTACATTTATGGATGCACTATGCCTAGTGATGGCACGATTAATCGAAAATTTCCTTCAGATTTCGATTTAATTGTATCGAAAATTCCATTTCAATTAATGGACCAATGAATCGATTAATTCTTAAATTATCGAAAGATTATAGCGTCACAGCTAACTTAATACTTTTGCACAATTCGTCAATGCGCAAATAAATTTATTGAAACACATTTTATTTTATTTATTACAAAACTCTTATTTTTGGTTAGTTTTTTTTTTTTTTTTTTTTTTTATAAAATGCAGCATAAAAATAAAATAAATAAAATGCTTTAAAAAATAAAATGACTTTTAATTCATGAACCAAATACTGTATGAATAGTAATAAAGTTGTATCGCTTGCAAGTTGAACTTTAGTTTACCCTTTTCAGGTTAAAATGAAATCACCCATCTAGGGATAAATCTCTATATTTTGTATGATGAAGTATTCCAAAACAACTAACTAAAACATAAAGTTTGACATTCGCTTTACTTCTACCTAAGATCTTAAAAGTTCTAATGAAAGCGTCTAATAATAAATTTCTAAAGCATATTTGAAGAAAGTAGCACAAATGGAGGATAATTCAAAAACTACTGGGACCACATGACAAGTTTTCAAATAAATAGAGAATCATCACTTAGAAAACAGTTCTGAGGTAACAGAATACATATTTTTTATTGAAGTCGCATAAAAATGTAAACAATTAATTTTTGTACTTCATTTATTTTTCATGATAAACGATTAATCGATCGATCACTTTGATTAATATGATATGATCAATTAATCGATTAATACATTTTTTCTGCCATCACTAAATATGCCTTCACTTTGTTATCAGTTCAATATTCATCATACATAATTAGTAGAATGATATGTGGTGCGTTCGTGTGTGTGGATTGATTATAATTTTTTGCTTAACAACACAACAACACAAAGTTCACTTAAACAATTTGATTGATAAATCAATATTATGTTAAATTGAATCACAAGTCAATACTACACTAATGGTCAAAATAATAAATAGGAATGAGAGACAGACAGAGAGAGAGAGAGAGAGAGAGAGTTTGAATAAGAGACAAACATCAACCATCAACCATCATCATCATCAACATCATCAACAAACTCTATCCCAGTTCAACTTCAACTTTCAGAATACAAACAAAAGTTCAAAAGTTGACTTAATGCAAAAGATACACACAAAACTCTGTTGAGAATAAAATGAACTTGCAACAATATTATATCATCACAGGCCTGCACTACACACACATAAAGATATGTACATATGTGTGCTTTCTTGCTATCAATAACAAAAAGTGATAGTGAGTGGCACGTTGCACATTCTTGGATGCGGCATACTAAGCGTATGCGCAATATGCTTGATTGCTGCATACAAAACAAGTTAAGTTGAGCTAAATTGAAATGAAGTGCAGTGCGGTGAATTTGAACTGCATTGTAATGCATTAAATTGACTTAAGTTGAGTTGCGTTGCGTTGCGTTGAGTTGTGTTAAGTTGAGTTCAGTTCAATTCAGTTTGGTTCCGTTCAAGTCTATTCACTTCACTTCACTTCACTTCACTTCACTTCACTTCACTTCACTTTACTTTACTTCAGTTCAGTTCAGTTAAGTCAGGTTAAGATGAATGCTTAAGTATCTAGATACATTTGCAAGAAAAGAACCATCTACTTATACAATTTTGTTGTTGCATCAATTTCGGTGAAAAAAAAATCGTCACGTTTCTATCTGTTAAAATGCTTGTCTATTTTTTGTATTTTTATTTATTTTTATTTTTTTTTTTTTTGCCAAAAGTTAAAGTTGAAGTTTTATGTGAATGTGTGAATGTGTGTGTATCTATCTATGTAGAAATGTACAACTTAACAATGTGTAAGTGCATGGGTGTGTGTCTCTGTATCTGTATCTGTATCTGTGTATGTAAGAAAGAATGCCAAGTGCCAAGTGCAAAATCAAGTAAAACGTATACGCCTTGTTGTACGAGACATTAACTTGAGTGCCTTTTAAAGGCCAATTGCAGCAACATGAATGAACAAGATTCTCATGATGATAATGACAATGTTGATTTTGATGACGATGTTGTTGTTGATGATCATGATGATGATGAAGGAAATAAAAGTAAAACAAAACTAAAATAGACAAGGTAAAATCATTTTCATGTCGTAACTTGTTCTCACATGCTTTCCTTGTCATTGTCATTTGTGATTAGTCTCATGAAATGAAATGAAATGAAAAGTGAAATTGAATACTCTTCACACTCTTATCAAATATTCTTATCCTTAAAAATAGATCAACCAACAACCAATGCAGCATACAATATACATAATACTATAGATGACAAAACTATTGGACAATGAAAATATACTTGGTATCACTGATATTTGTCCTGCTTTCCATTTGAATTTCTTGCATACGTATGTAGGTCGCATTTATTAAATGTGTTTCAACATCTTAGCATTGTTATTATGTTAGATGATGAATGATTGTGATTTCATATTTTTGTACTAAAAAAAAACAGTTAGTTTTCTGTTAAATTTGTATGCCTTCCTCTTATTATTCCCAAAACAATCAATCTATTGCATATACCCGGGCAGACGTTGCCCAGCCTCTACTTTCCACAAAAATTAATACGCACTGATTGGCTGACATGATGAGATGTTTTCCTTTCCATTCATTTCATATTTTTTGGCAGTTCCATTAGGGTTTTTTAAATTTTTCCAAATTGTTCAATGTTCACCAAAACCGTATGAAAATCTGTTCAATAGTTTTTGAGTTCATCGCGATCAGACAGACAGACAGACAGACGCCACTCATGAAAATGCCAACCTTAGATCTCACAACTGAAAGGAGATTGCATTACAAATCGGCAGCATAATTTTTGTACTCTCAGATTCGTAAGAATTTGGTTAGAATGACTTCGTCATTGGCTATCGGAAAAATCTGAATTTTTTCCCTTGAGAGATACGTCCTTGTTCGAAGTATTGTAGTATTTGTAGTGTTTGTTATCAGTAGTATTTATACATAGTAGTATAGCAACATTAAGTGCTTGTATGTAGTATTGTATTTTCATGCTGTAGTATTTTTTTTTTTTTTCTTATTTATCTTCTACTATGTTGTATTTCCCTTGACTTCCTTGTCATGATGTCCTTCGTAGAATAGTTGTAAGTTCTTCTTTTCGTTCTTATTCCTATCTATTTCTTGTTTATACACACAGTATCTACGTATCTATGTAGTATATTTCTGAGACTAGTGTGCATCATAATATTATGTTGTCGTTTATTTGTATCGTGTGACATGTGTCGTGTAACGTGTGCCGATGTTTTTGCCCTTTTTGTCACTTAACTTAAAACGCGCTCAAAGGATGTTGAATATTGCATTACGTAGCCTTGCACTACTACTACATGACAGTAGTAATTGTTGTTATTGTACTCGTATAACACTAGAAACTTCATTATTTACTACTGTCATTGACTGATATCGTCCGTCTCTCACAGTTCACTTTGATGTTAATGGTTTTGATATTCTACTATTACTTCGTGGTCTTCATACTACAAGGCCCAATAAATAGGCTTCCTTAGATGACAAACATTAGAAATTTAATTAACTCTTTGTCCCTTTTCTGAGCAACGACTCCTCTAGTATTTGCCATCATCGATATGTGATAATGATAATGGATATGGAAATGGAAATGGAAATGGTGTGTAATGATGATGTAATGGTATCAAGAACAAAATGATATCATCTTCATAGGACCAAGTTATGTTTAAAGGGTTAGAATTTTGATATGTTTCACTTATAAACTTTTTATAAACAAATTTATGTTAAATGATGTTAAGTGGAATATTTATTGAATTAATTTCACAAATACGAGTATACGCAATAAAAAAGGTCTTTTATCAAATTGATTCAGATATTTGTGACGCATCTAACTAGTTGAGCATCTTCACAATTCCACAGTATGAAAATTCAATTTTTAAAATAATCAAAAATAGTTTTTACTCCAAAATAATTACACTGATCAAGTTATAGCAAAAAAAAAAGTAAAAAATGTATTCATTGGTTGAACATCTGATTAGGAAGTAAGAAAAAAGGTAAGTAACTCTGCAAAGTATCAAATAATAAAGTTTATTCACTAAGTTCAATTGTGAGATTCTTTTGTTTTATAACTTTGGTCTTTTTATATGAGAAAAACAGAGAAAACTGGAACAATTGATGCCTTTAGGAATCTTGAAAGAAACAAAGAAATTAGAAAATTAACCAAATATTGTAAATATGAATGTGACAAATAAAATGAATAGAATAATTTAATAAATCTGATTTCCTAAGTAATTGATTAAACTAGTCAAAAGACAGAAAACAGAAAGGAGTTCATATGATACCCTACGATTTTTTTTCTAGATTTTCATTTAAGTTGCACAATAACACAGTACAAAACGTGAACATTTTAACCAATAAGAGAATGTGAAACAAAAACATAATAAAAAACTATTAGTTGTATAATATTTAACCTATCATAAATTATGCATATTGTATAATTATAAATATTAGAAATAATGTCAACAGACAATAAAAAAATAAAAGGATAATCAGTGAAAACATTTTTTTATATTGAAACAAAACTACACTTTCGCTCCTTCGATTGTTCGCAATAATGCACCAAAACACGAGCAAATGCAAGAAAATGAAAACGAGGATACATTCAATGAAAAAGATAAATGCACAGATTGCCGTTTGCTGTGAACCGCCTCGCTATGTAATCCACCAAATGTTGGACAGGATGAGCTTTGCTATTAAATCTATTTAACGTTTGAAAACAACCGATTTATTAGATCTTCGACACATTCTTGGTATTTTCTTAGAAGTCTTAAAAAAAAAGAAAGGCAATAAAAAATAGAAAGAAATAAAGAAAAATCGGTATAAAAAATACTAGTATTATAAATTATAAAATAAACAAATAAAATTTGATCACTTAATGGCTTTCTCAACTATATGAGACATCCATTGACGATTATTCTAATTATAGCTCAAATATTTATAAATTTGAAAAACAGCTACGAAAATGAGCTAAAGAGAAAAAATAAAATTAAATTACTTGTTAAAAAAAAGGAAACTATCAGCAAATAGAGAAAAAAAGAAAAAAGTACCAGTGGAAGAGATAATCCTCAATTGAAATAATAAATTAATAAAGAAAACATTTAAAAACAAAAATAACAAAGATGACAAAAAAACAGTCACATCAATCTGAGATAAGTAAACTCTAGAAGATTACTTTTTATTCCATTTTGTTCATGACTAGTAGCACACCCAGTTTTGCACGGCAATAATAGAAGGAATCAATAATGTTAAACCACCTATTTCATTATAGATAATTATAACTTGTACTACTATTGTATTATCCAATATAAGTTAACTAAAATAATTGTTAAAAAGACTATTTATTATGTATTACAAAAAGACCAAACAAAATCCATTGATTAAAAAATTAACACTTTATGACTGCATGTTAAAAACATTTAATGAATATCCAAATCATAAAAATAATCACATATTTATAATATCAACAGAAATTCAAATAATTAAAATAAACTAGGAATAGAAATATGAAATACATAACTGATTTAATTAAAGTAAAAAAATTAAAGAGTTAAAGGAAAAGTAAAAAAAAAAAAGAGGATTGCAAAGTATTAAATAATCAAGTTTATTCAAAGTGTACGCAAAGGAGACAAATAACTCAATTGGTCACTAATAAAAAGAAATTGGGTACAAATATTATTGTAAGGAGTGAATACAATTGTATCAACATAAAGTGAAAAAAAAAACAAATAAAATATCAGAAACATGAACATTTTTCAAAAGAAATAAAAACACGTAAACAATTCTATATGATTATATTAATTAAACTATATGAGGGTATTAACTCAATTGGTAAATTTTTTTAATTTTTATGATTAAAATAACGCAAAAAAATAAAAATTTGTGACCAATAAAAAAAATGTCAAACAAAAATATAACAGCAAAATTAAATATAAAAAATTAGTAAGCAGGATAAACGCTCGCACGGAGGAAACTCGTTGCATCTCCATTGTTTCAATTTTATCTCAGTTGGTCACAAAAAAAAGAGTAAAAATTCAAGTAAGAAACCTAATACCAGTGAAAGATATCAACGATTTGATATAAAGAAATATCGGTTAAAAAAAACTAGTATTATAAATTATAAAATAAACAAATAAATTATCAAAAAAAAGAAAATCTAACCAAAGAAATTTGATCACTTAACGGATTCCTGAATTATATGAGGCTTTTAACTCAATTAGTAAAAATATATTGACCAGAAGAAATATCAGTTCAAATAAAATAGTATTTTCAGTATAAATTATAAAATAAACAATTCAAACAAACAGAAATAAAAAAAATGTAACCAAAAAAATTAGAACCCTAAACGGATTACTGCATCATATCAGAAGGAACTCAATTGGTCACTATTAGAATTATAACTTCAATATATTATAGATTCGAAATACAGCTACGAAAATTAGCTAAAGAAAAAAAAATTATAATACTTGCTAACAAAACAATTTAAAAAAAAAATCTCAGCAAACATAAACACAAATTGCAGATAGAGAAAAAAAAGAATAAAGTACCAGTGGAGGAGATAATCCTCAATTTAAATAATAAATTAAAAAACAAAAAGTTGAAATCATAAATTACAAAAGAAAACAATTAACTCAATTGGTCACTAATAAAAAGAAATTGGGCATAGAAACAACAGTTCCTTACGAATGCAATTGTATCAACATAAAGTGAAAAAAAAAACAAATAAAATATCAGAAATAAGAAAAATTAACGAAAGAAATTGTGACTACAAATAATCGAACACAAAAATGAGCATTGAGTATAGACTTGAATGGACTGGAGAAGGAATAAATTATCATATTTATATTAAATAATATAATCGTAAAAAAAAAAAAACAAAAAATATTAACTCATTTTAATTTCACGATACTTAATATTCGACACAAATGTGGTGATGGCTGTTTTATTTCGAATGATTAGAATTTTATTTAAAAAAAAAAATCATTATTATTTACAAAAAGAAAAAGGAAAAAAAAACCATTACAAAATTACTGATAGAAAAATAATATTAAAATGCCGAAGTTGACAAATAAAAAATGTCACATCAATGTGAGATAAGTGAACTCCAGAAGGGAACTTTTTATTCGAATTTATTGATGAATATCTCAACCTGCCCGGCTTTGCACGATGATAATAGAGGGAACGATATTTATTATATTTTGTTGATGACTCACAATTCAAAATATATGTTTAGCAAAGATTACTCGATTGATTTGAAAATAAGTATATATATCGTAAATGTATATAAGCAAAATTTGAACCATCAATTGCTTCCTTTTTAGGTGGTCCGATCTGAATCAAACTTTACTCAAACATTCTCCAGATTATGCTAGAGTTTCCTTGAAAATTCCATTAAAATATGAAAAACGTTTTCCAAGTCCATAAGGAGTATACACAGTTCCATTTTTATATACCTATATAGATTTATGGGTTTAGGATAAATTAATTGAATTGAATTAAATTGAATTGATTGGAGAAGTTTTGAATTGCATCATAATTTTACAATTTCTATTCATGTCATTGTAATTCCTCAACTTAAACTATTTTTCTTAAGCAGGCCATCCACATGCGAATTTGTTCGTCGAACTTGTTATGTTCGAAGAAATGTTCAACGTTAGTGGAGATGTTCGCGACAGAATTTAGTGTTCTTCATTTTGTTCGCACAGAATAGAAATGTTTCTATGTACGTTGCGTGTGTTCGTTGCAACATGTTCGAATGTGAATAGCAACGATGCAACGAACATCATTCGTAAAAATTATTTTTAAAGTGAACAAGTGCCAAACTGAGCAAAGATTTTTTCTCGAATTTATCGAAAGCTTCCAAAATAAGCCAGAATTGTGGCAAAATAAAAAGAAGGAGTATAAATATAAATAATCGTGGGACAAACTATTTGATAAGGAATCTAATATGAAAAATTAAACTCACTGTGCGCATTACTTTCCTTTGCCATTTTTTTATGTTTACTCGCCGATATTTTATAGCAATTGATGTTCGTGAGTAATGTTCGCTTAGTTAGTGGGGAAATGAATTTTTATTCTACGAACAAGTTCGACCAACAAATTCGCATATTGTTAATCTTTCAATGACTTAAATCATAGAGAGGAGATTTTGGTGACGACAAAATCAATATGTGCATCGACACATCAAATGTTATCCTCCAATGGAAGGTCATTACTAAGATACTTATATGTCAAAGGCGATTTGATTGTTTTTGAAATAATTCTTTAAGATTTATATACTATTTATATCTCACTTATGCACTTCACTCTTATCGATTTTTTTTTTTTTTTTTTGATTTTGATTTTTCCAATGAAATTTCTATGCAAATCGAATACCTTAATCAATTCTATATCCCTCATTTTTCATAATTCATATTAGATTTCTCTTCCATTTTTTATTTTCTTCATTTCATTAACCTTGAAATCCTCTATATCCATACTTTTGTATATCGTCATCATATCTTTACTTTTACTTTCATTTCATTTACATTTCCATATATCGTCTATTGAATATTAAAATACTTCCACTACTCTATTTTATTCTATTTTATTCTATTCTATTCTATTAACAAAAATAAATGACTTGTATTATTTCATCGTCTTACTATCTCTAACATATTATATTGAATATATCATAAGATAGTAAGATGATATCTTATTTTAAATGAGTTGAACTCTCTTTTGATGAGAGTTTGAATATGTACGAGTATGTTAATGTAATGTTAGCACAATGTGTTGCAAGTAAATTTAATAGATTTTTTTTTTACTCACTGAAATTATTTGCTGCACAATTAAATTGCAAATCACGCTACACATACGTACAAGTATCTATCTATGTAAGTATCTAGAGAAGATTCAATGCAGTTAAGCGTCATAAACTAAAGGAAAGGAATATCCTTTTTCAGCCCGAAAACATTTCGCTCATTTCATTTCCTTCACTATTTCCTTCTTTCCTTGCCAACTAAAAACAAAAAAAAAAAAAAATACAAACAAAAAAACAAACAAGAAATTCAATAGTCAATGCAAGTCGAACGAGTTTAGTAGCAGATACATATATATATATTATATGTACATACAATACTTGCTTGATATGAAAGAATATATGTATGGTGTCATAGAAGGAGGATGAAGAGGAGGAGGAGGAGGAGAAGAGAAAAACGAACTATCATGATAACCCAAGTGGAAATCAAAATCAGTCTACTACTCGTACTACTCGTACTACTAGTATGACTATCTGTCTGACTAAATGCCTGTCCGTCCGTCCGTCCGTCCTTTCATGTTCTATATAAGTTTCATCACTCATGTGATATGGTGGTGGTATGATGATTGAATGCCTCTGATTTGCCTGCGTACTTGAGTTAAGAAAACAAAAAATTCCAACACACAAGTCACCAGCTGCTCAAAACCTCCCCCCTCAAACCCTAAGACCCTTAAACAAAAGAAAAAAAAAATAGGAAAAACGAAACGAAAAGAATTCGAGATGAAGCATACGTTAAACTACAGTTGGGAACACTTCATATCCTTAATTTTTTTTTTTTTTTTTTTTGTATACTCTATGTATACTGTGGCCAGTATTCGGTTCGGTTGGATTCCCCCATTCTGTGCTACATGCAACAAGGTAAAAAAAAAAGCAAAGACAAAGTAAACGAAACGAACTGAAAGTAAAGTAAAGTAAAGAAAAGCCAAAAAAAGAAAAAAAAAAGGAAAATTGAAAAAATAAAGAATGAAAAATTGCAAAAATGAAACAAAAAAAAAAAAAAAAAAAAACAAGATTTGGAAAGAATGAAAACAGAAAAGAAAGTAGAAAAGTAAAACTGAATACTTTCGCAAGTCAAAAGTATGCCAAGTACTCAACGCAAAAAGCTTACTAAACCTATGGGTGAGTTTGGGTCCAAGCATGAACATGGGCTTTGGCCTGGTGCTTGTGCTTGTGCTTGTGCTTGGGCTTGGGCTTGGGCCTGTACCTCTTTCTTCTGTGAGCAAAAGATTTAAGTGAAGGTCCGCCACTCGTACGTTCGTTCGTTTGTTTGTTGGTTTATTCATTTGTTGAAGGTTTATTCATTGGGTAGGCGAAAGGAGGAAATGGTTGAGGTAGAGGTAGCGATAGTGATAGTGAGTACGTTTCGTTACGTTACGTTACGTTACGTTACATTTCATTAAATGTATAGATTTCTATGCTTCGCATGTTAAGCAGTTATTCAGTCAGTCATTTGTTGTTGCCCTGACATGCTGTGTGGTCTAATGATTTCGACTGACTTGGCCTAGAACTAGTCCTAGTTGAATGCAGCGCAATGGCGCACTTATGCTTAGACATAATCCCCACTAGAGTACATTAGTGCACAACGTGATATGTATACAAGGAGTACCTATACACACATCATGATGATGATGATGATGATGATGCTGTTGATGATGCTGTTGATGATACTGAGGATACTGACGATGCTGCTGGCGATGCTGCTGGGAATGTAGATGATGAGTCGTCAGGATATACTTGTTTGTACATTCAAGAGGAACTTTGTAATCTTTAGATGAAGGCAAAAACAATAACACAACATAACAGAACAGAACAGAACAGAATAGAACAGAACAGAACAGAACAAAGTACAACAATAAGAAACTACAATGAAGAAATAAAGTACGTGAAAAGGACTTAAAATAGTTTCCTTGTTTTTATAATACAAGTGAAGACAAAATAGACAAAGGGTAATAGAAGGATCAGAGAAACAAGTCACAAATGAATGCAATAAAAATGCATAAACATGCTTACTTTTAAAGGAAACTAAACCAAACGAAACCAAACCAAACCAAACTAAACTAAAATGAACCAAATGAGAATCAAGAGTATTGCGTACCAAACAGAGTTTGATGCCGCGGTGGCCTTGTTGGAATTGTTACTCTTACTATGGAACAACAATAGATACTCATTGGTACAGAAGAAGAGAAGAGATACAAACCCCATGCATATACGTATCTATCCAACCAACCAACCAACCAACTAACAACAAACGAAATCATTAAGAGAAAGAATTAAACCCAACCAAACTGAACCACCAAACGGCACTTGAAACTAAATGAACAACTAGTGATACTATGGTAGTCTACTATGGTGCTCCTTATGCCAATGATGCTGGTGATGCTGGGACTGATTCAGATTCAGAGGATGATACTGTTGACTGACTGAATGATTGGACGGTTGGATAACTGTGATACCAGTGCCAGTGATACTAGTGATGCCAGTGATACAAGTGATGTCAGTGATGTCAGTGATGGTGATGGTGATGTTGATGTTGAGACTGATTCAGATTAAAAGGATGAGATTGTTGATGTTACTATTGCAACTGATTGAATAGCTGACTGACCAACTGACTGACTGACTGACTGCTGACGATTGGTTGGATGCTTTCTGGTTAGTCTTGCTATTCCGATTTCCTCCATCTGGTGTGATGTGTGTACAATGGTATGTAACACCTTGGTCTTCTAACTTGTTCTCCCTAGTAGTGTAGTGTAGTTTGTATTGTAGGCTCTACTAGTCGTTGAAGCTCAGCTCAGCTCATCTCATCTCGTCTCGTCTCATCTCGGCTTGGCTCAACTCATCTTTTGCAGTGTACATGACCCATTACAATGTAGGCTTTGGTTTGGTTTGGTTTGTTCTGTTCTGTTCTGTTCTGTTCTGATTTCGTTTGGTTTGGTTTGGTCTGGCATGATGCCTCGGCCTCATTCATGCATTCATACCAACACACACATTACATCCATGCATACAAGTAGTTACAAGTCGAGTATGTAAAATATGTATGTATGTATGTATGTATATGCATGCGTATGTAGTATCTTTGTATCTATAGATGTTTGTGTGCTACGTGCTGCACGTTCATTCATGCAACAAAACGTGTCGAGTAGGAATACGAATACGAATACTATACATACTACATACCTTTATACCAATGTTCTCTTTCTCTCTCTCTCATTCTATCTATCTATATATCTCGTAATAAATATATATATATATGTGTGTGTGTGTGTGTGTGTTTTTTTTTTTTTTGTTTCAAAATCCTTTGCAACACACTCAAACCTTCAAGGCCCCCCATAACTTTTCACTGTTGTCCTTCTTTGTTCCTTTGTGTGTGTGTGTGTATTGTATTTTAGTGTTTGTGTTTTTTGCATTCTCTATACATTTTCACTTTGCTTGTTGAAATTTACCACTAACAATTCCTTGTTCCCTCGTCCCTTGACCCATTGCCATTTCCCTTCCTAACTATCCGCTCAGCTTCACTCCTCTTCACTCCTTTTCATTCTTTTTTCCTCCTTACAACTATCATTTATTATCTAACATCTAAGACCAATTTCTTTATTTGTTGTTTAGAGCAATTTAAGTATGGTAAGGTAAGGTAAGGTAAGGTAAGGTGAGGTGAGGTGTGGTGAGGTGAGGTGAGGTGAAGTTTGAGGTGTTATGTGTTATGTGTTGTGGTATGGTGAATGAGGTAAATGAGGGACTGAGTTGTGAATTTGAGGTAAATTTAATCAGTAAAACATTTTCGACCATTTCATCTGACATTCAACCTGAATTTAGATAACAAATTATACCAAAAATACTCGATAAACTATTCTATGTCGTTGCTAAGCTGTGTGTGTGTGTGTGTGTGTGTGTGTGTGTGTGTGTGTGTGTTGTAAGTATAGTAAAGCAAAAATGTATCTAGATACAATACACAGATCTTAGTGTTGGTACATGCATATATACTTATGTATATACGATAAAATTCATGGTTCTTTTTTACTGTAGTATACTCATATAATTTCCTATGCACATTCTGATTGAGCGTGTGAATTTTCTTTTATTTTCATTTTCCATTTTCCATTTTCCATTTTGTCTGTAATTTTCAATATTTTTCTTTATTGGTTGGTATCCTTTCGTTTTGTTATGTTTTGTGACCGAGTATTTTTTACTGTCCAAGCTCAATTTCAGTTTAACACGTTTTCAATGGCACGTGACGGATTCGTGACGTCCGCTTTCACGTAAATGTTACATACTTTTAGGCTGTTCAAAAAAAATAAAAAAAAGAACACAAAAAAAAAAATGATGAAACATTTTTGGAAGTGGCAAACCACAAATGAGGTAAAAAGGTACGTGGCTTTTTAAAACTGACAGAACAAAAAAGCATTGAAAATAAAAAAAAAAAAATAAGGAAAAGAAGGTCTCTGTCACAAAAAGAAAGGTAATTGCATTCGTTTTACTACTACTCTTCAATCGTAGTCAGTCCTCAGTCCTCAATTCTCCTCTTTGATCAATGAGCAAAGCTTACCAAACTGTGTAAATAAATTATGAATACACTACTATGTACTATGTACTATGTACATATGTATATATTGTAATGTAGTACGAGATGATGTAGATGAAAATGATTATACAATTGTTTGTTTGTTTAAGTGCCTTTGAACAAATACCCACAGACCATTGTATTGTATTATACTTATTATTGAATTGATGATTGTATGAGGTACATAGATGACCACACTTTCAAAAAAAAAAAAAAAAAAAAAAAACCAATGTATGTACTTCCATTACATATGTACGTACATATGTGTTACATATATAAAATATTTCTAAAATAGACGAACAAAAGAAAACATAACAGAAAAATAACTTCAAATGAAATACCGAAAATAAAATATCACAAATGTCAAATGTTTGTTTGAATAATCGAAATAACATTCCATCTCCATCCAAACTAAATACAATATTAGTTTGCCCATCCCATCATACATAAACAAAACTAAAAACAATAAATTGATCTCGAATAGATTATTTGGCAGTTCAATTTTCCATAACTCAAAGGCAAATACAAAGTAAGTAAGTATTTTAATTCTCAGCATGGTATTTCTTCAATGAATTTCAATAGCAAAATTCAGCATTTGATTTTGATTTTGGTTTCATATATTTTTTTTTTTTTTTTTTTCTTCTGTTAAATTATTTGAATAACCATAATGAGGATAATGATGATGATGGTATTGAGAATACTGATGATGATGATGATGATGCTGATGACGGAAGTTCATTTAAAAGGTTGATGATAAAATCAAAGTACACATTTTGTGCTACTCATGGCTAAAGATCTTTTAAACTAGATGAATGTTATATATTTGAATGGATGAATGAACGACATTCACGTAGTATGTACTATATTTATTTAGTTTGGTTGAGGATTGATAAAGAAAATAACAGAAAGAAAGGACATGACATGCATACAAAATAGGAAACAAAATCTATAAACACTCACATTTGGCATTCATAACGTAAGTTGTTCATATTGCATCATTGCAATTCATTGCCTTTTGACTATCACTTTGCCAATTCACTATTCATTCATTCATTCATTCATTCATTCATACAGTTTGGTATTGAATCAGTTAGTCTGTGAGTATGTAGAATGGTCAGTCAGTCAGTCAGTTAGTTAGTTAGTCATTCATTCATTTATACATTTATTCGATCAGTCATGCATTGGCAGACGGGCGGTCGGACAGTGCACACACATTGCAGAAATCCCATATCGTATAAACTTGGAAATTTTTGCAAGTTTTATTGCTTTTGAACAATAATTTCTTCTTTCTCTCACATATATCATATACGTACAAACGTCCCATATAATACTATTGTACTAAACTAGAAAATAGAATTGCATGGTGGTGATGGTGATGGTGATGATGATGGTGATGATGATGGTGATGGATGAATGATCTGATGTATTTGGGTGTATGTAAGTTTGTCTAACTAAATCCTCTGTGAATTGAAATATGGTTTACGATTTTGGTTTTTATTTTCTATTTACATACTATATGTATATGTATCTTATATATATATATATTATATATTCTGGGTTTTATTTTGTATGCTTCAACTAACACAACTTTTGTTTAGCCTCAGGAGGCAATTGCACAAATAGAGGCAACAGCCACTGGTAGTAGTAGTTGGTAGTTGGTAGTTGGTTATTGGTTATTATTGAATATCGGCTTAGTCAGTTCAGTTATTGTGCATATAGGCAAATATGTAAGAGTATACATACAATCAGATACAATAGTTAAATATTGTAGATATTCAGAGTAATCGTCACCACTGAAAGTGCCATTTTCACGCTAAGCACCCTGGGGATTTTGTGGACCAAAATAAATAGCAAACTGTAGCGGGCAACGGTCGAAATTCCCCTGTTGTTGGCTATGAGTCCATGGCATGAAATCATGGTTTTGGTTATATTCATTTCCTATTTTTTTTTATTGTTGTTGTTATTGTTGTTGGTGTTGATGTTGATGTTGATGTTGTTGGCATTTGATGTTTTTGTGGCAAGTTTTGCTTTGTTTGAAATATGCTAAAAATACAAACATAAACTTATTTTTTTCGTTGCCTTGCATTTAAGCCTTTTTTTGTTGTTGGCTAAGCTCAAAGTTTATTTTTGCAATTGTTTGAATTTTCCTCATCCTATTTACGAGTACTACGAGTGTTACGTTTTTATAATTGGATATTTTCATGATGTCATAAAGTTTGTTACGCATAGTAAAGAGATTCATGCATTGTAAACACTATTAAGGGTTCAGTAAAAATTGAGTATTGAACATTGATTGATTGAGTATTGATTAATAGAAGAAATAGTACAATAGTTCCAAAGTCTAATATATCAGGTGTATGCGACAATACTAGACACCATGTACCAATTTTCATGTCTATAGCTTAATAAGTGAAGAGCATAGAATGCATACTACTAATATTATTATTATTATTATATTAGGGGATCTTGCACTGCGACCTATGAGATCTATTGTACCCCCTTCACGGACTTAGAGTGTTTCTCCTAGCCCAATTCCCTCGATGAATTGTAGTATTGGTCCTACCTCACAGAGTCTGAGTTCGTCCTCAATTAAGGTGAATTCATCAAGGTGCTTCCCTCTATTGCGCATCAGGACAGAGCAAGTTCCTATCACATGTAGTTCCTCGTCTCGTCTTCTTCCCTGCATACTAACTATGATCTATTATGTACTGACAAACGAAAAGACTTGGATGGCTAAATTATATCTTCTTGTTATGCTGATCATTTTCATATACACGTATATACAATATGTGCCATACATTTTCTGGGATCACTGAGTAATGTTTCTATTACAAATACTAAGTTTAAATGACAGCCAAATCAGAATTCATTGTGTTTGGATTGACTCAGACAATTTTCTTTTTTTTTGGTTGATACTTGTAAAGTCATTGCATGCTTATTGCAACCGAATTTATGTTTATTTATGGTAATAAAACAAAGTAGTTAAACAAACAGGCAACTCTGCATGAATAAATATTTAACATAAAATCAACACGCTAAGGGTTTACACTGAAAATCAATAAACATTACAAATATAAGATCGGGTTTACAATGCGAGCTTGGTGAACTCGCTTCGTGTGTGTTCAATGCGCATTGAAAACATGTTTACACGTTATGCGTTATGCGTTATGAGTCAATCCGAACTCTGTGAATTCCGACATAGCTATCGTATAAACGTCGTGTATGTCAAAATAACTTCTACAAACTTTTAGCTTGTTTACGTGAAGTGAAACAATTTTGCATCAAAAATTACAATAATCAATTTGTTCAAGATGTCAAAGACTTTTTAGATAAATGTTATAAAGTTCTCAAGCCAAGCCAAGCCAAGCCATCAAAAGATGATGCCAACTTATCCACCATAATTTGTTATCATCAACTCAATCAATTTTAGAAATGTTCTTCAATCAAATTGTGGCTTCATTCTCCATATACTCGCACATATAATTAATTTGTTTGATATAAGGAAAAATGTCTAATGTATTTTAATTTTATTGAAATCTAATATTATATTAATATATACGTTTGTTTTACTAATTAATCGATACAGCGATTAATCGTTGCTTAATTAAATCGATTTATCGTAAATGCCAAAAAAGGTCGGGAAAGAATTTGGGTACATTTTGGAAGATAAAAACAACAAACTCCAAGTAAAAAACGGATCTTCTTTATTATGTCGAAAAAAATAATTGAATAAAAAAATCATATAAACAATGCTTTGGATGATCTTGTGTTCCAAAGTTCCTCCCTTTTTGTAACTAACCACGTTGTCCAAAACCGTGTTAATCAGAGGTTGACTCATTCTCTATGCAATTGATAAAGAACTAGCAGATAGTTTTTCTTTTTTGCTATTAGCAGTCTCTGGCTGTCAGACCAATTATGGTTTCTTAAGTTCACAATGTCGACACTTAGCATTTGTTATTCTCCACTTTCTCAAAATGTTACCAAACCACGCTTTTGGGAGGCATTTTAGTCAAAGAAACTATGTTCACAACGTTTAAAGTATTTAATTTTACAAATTTTTTTCAGAAACTTACACACAATGCACAATTCACAAAATCATCGATTTCTGATATTTGTTTTGGCGTTCTTTTTGTTTTCGATTTTCTTTTTAACAACAGAATGACTTTAAAAAATGAACTGGGCGTATTGGTGTTTTGAAACAGTTTTATTATCAGTATCTATTCATAGGTGGCATAGGTCGCTACAATTTTTTCCATTCAAAACTTAACTTAAAATGCAACTTTCAACATTCATGAACACCTAAAACCAGAAAAATCGATTAACCGACGAAGAAAAATCATTCCATATTTCAACAAACGATTAATCGATTAATCGATATACATCCCTACTAGATATGTCCTACTAGATCCATTTCGAGTTTTATGCATGTCATATAATAAATTTTATCACTTTCTCTCGCCTGAGATATTGCCCTCATCGATTAATACCATCGTCATTTATTGCCTACGGGACTCATGATTACACTGCAGGCTGAATGAACTGGATATCACTGATTTGGGTCATCTATACCATTCGCATTATTGTAGTTTATTATGTCTCTAACTACACTTGGCCTGAAGGGGCGAGACGCATTGCTCGCTAGTGTTGCAAATAAATTTCCCCCATCCAGTCAGCAGAGTCTGTTATTTTATATTAATCTTATTTATTATTTTCATTCTTTTTTTCTTCCTATTTTTGTTTGTTTCTCGTTTTTGTTTTTTTTTTTTTTTTTTTTTTGTAATTAATTTATTTTAGTTTAAGTTCATTTCAGTTTTTTCAGATATTTTGTCAATGTTATGAATAAATAAATAAATGTAACCTCATCTCTTAATTAGTCTAGTCGTGTTATATTAATTATCACAAACATGTAAAGTGAAAATAAATAAATATTTAAATTATAATTAAATTAAATGTATTAAAATGAAATAAATAATAAATTAAATGTAATATAAACTGCATAATTGTTCTCGCGAAAAGTCTTTGATATGTAAAACCATTGTGATCGATTGCTTTAATTATTTCTATGCCTTTTAGAACGAACCATTCTACTATGCAAAGACATTAGTTGGTGTAATGTAATTACAAGTGAAACAAAACATGTTCCTTCTTCCTTTTTCCTTCATTTCAAACATAATTAACAATTTTAATAAAAACCTTTTCTAACACTAATTATATTTTTAATACTAAGTATTTTTAAAAATTTCCTAGTAATTTTACATACTTTATTTTTCTCAGAATTTGTACATATACATTTTGTTGGAAAGAGACGTATGTATGTGCTTGTATGTACATGTGTGTGTGAGTGTGTGTGTGTGTGACAAGAGAGAGAGAGAGAAAAAAAAATTAACATTTCATTTGAAAGAAACGCATGTGTGGCTGTGTGTGCATACAAAGGAGAAAAAAAAAAAACGTTGCTTATGCATTTCGAAATGCATGCTGACGTCTGTCTGTGTGTGTGTGTGTGGGGGATGTAGGAAAAGAAAAAATAGAAATGAAATAAAATAAAAAAAAAAAAAAAAATGTAGAGACTTGTGTGCAGACAAAGGAAAAACAAAATATTGTTTGTTGCTTGTCTATAAATTACGCACAATAATTCGTTGTCAGCATGTCTGATGTCTGTCTGCCTGCATTCACTGGCAGAACTAACTAATTATTCATAATACAACGAAATGATTTCGATGATTTTGACAAATATTCGTTACATGTATTTCCTGTTTAGTTGTTTAAATAGAACAAGGTGAACGAACATCTTGACTGCATCTTTCAAACATTGGTCACTCTGTAGTAGTGTAGCGAGCGATTTTTTGCTCATTTTCAATTGCTTTTGGTCAATTCGAATGTCATTAGCATGTTGTTGTGCTCGTCAAAGTATCGAGTAATTAGTTGCATTTATGTATGTATTTTTGTATATAAGTAGTCGTATCTTTTCATTTCTATTCACTTGTCAAAGTGTCAGATACTCGGTCGCTTGTCTTACGGTATAAATACAAACAAAATATTCTAAAGCAATTTTCAAAATAAAATTTAATGTTTTTTGAAAATTCAATAAAATAAACAAACACAAACAAACAAAAAAGACCTTAGTTGTTTTTGCTTTATCCATAAATAAGTTGTCAAATTTAACTAAAAACATAATAAAAATTAAAATAAAATAATTTGGAAATTCATTTGGATTTAAAATTAAATTTAAATATCCTAACGGTGATTTGAGTTTCGGTGTGTGAGTGATCTTTAAATTTGCGAACAAAAAACAAAAAACAAAAACAAAAAATGTCAATTCTAGAGATGGATGACTTGGTGATGGAGACCATTATATCCTTTATGGATTTAGAGGATATCTGCAACTTGGCTAAGAGTTGCCCACGATTCAAGGATGTATGCATTAGAATGTGGCAGCGTAAGAGCTGCAAATACTTGGACTTCATTCGTTACAGAGATGAGTTGTCGTTTAAAAACTTTTTGTTCTTTGTTTTCAACTCGTCTAGTAGCATCACAACCTTGGCTCTCAATACAACGGACATCAAGACCTTTACAAGGATTTCCAAGCGGCTCAAGTTTACCAATTTAAAGGTATTGGACATGTACTACGTCACATCAATACAGTTCCAATTACCACCCATAAAATTCCTTGAGCGACTTACAGCATTGGAAAAGATTATGTTGGCAGAGCCAATGCTCAAAGCATATCTTGAAGATATTATGAAAGTCCCAACCCTGAAAAATCTTACAGTTCTACGTTACTTTCATAATTTCGACATTTTAATTGAGGAAGTACTAAAGCACAAGGGACTATCCGTGGTCGGAATTAATGCACCAGTCGACAAGTTCCCACCTTGTTGGCTCTCGGAAAGAAGCATATTCCCGCGCCTCGAGACATTAACCATCAAAACATGTTATGGCAATCTACCATACTCTGAGCAAGGTAATATACCATTGTTAGAAAACTTACGCACTCTGATTATGATTGGATGGAAATATCATCCTGAAGATATGGTAACCATAATTAGGAAATGCCCAAAATTGGAAAGAGTAATTCTTTACAACCCCAAAGGAATGCAAATATTTTTTAAAGGTGTGCTTTTCGCACGAAGTTTCAAAGAGTTGATACACAAAAACCGCTGTATTGAATACAGAAAAAATGATTCGGAAAAAGTCTTTCCCAATCCCGAAGATTATTCCCAAATACTAGAAAATGAAACTATATTCGAGTTTAGTTTATAAATAATAAAAAAAAAACTAATAACTTAACTAACTACGAGTATTTGGCATTTCCACGGTGAAAGCTGGGACTCCATTGACTCCATAGATCCTGACATCATCAATCATCTTGATCAATCTTTATCATTATTCAAATATGCATATACAAACGTACATATTATAACTCTTAATTATATCCATGTAAAATTATCTATTACCATTTATAATTTAAGTGTTCAATAAAAATTGCATTCAACAGACAGTAAACATTTTTTTTTTTTTTTTTATGCCATTTTCTTTATTTGCAATTGTCGTTAGACGACAACCAGCGAATTTTATCGTGAAATGTAAGTCACATTAGGGTTTGGATGAGTTAATCACTCATCCGGGAAACGTAATGGAAGAACTAATGGATGTTGCCTTTTGCATTTGTTCAACATAAATATGGAAAGAGATTATTAAAGATGCATATTAACTGGACAAACTCGCTTACAAAATTGTTACAATTATTATTATTTTTTTTTTATATTATTTATTAGGATCATTAAACCACTTAAAGTTATAAAATATTGTTGTTAGGACTATAAACAGTTATAGGGATTGATTTGAAATCAGTTTAGGAAAGGGTCATTTTTATTTAATTGAGAGTTGGTAAGTCGTTTGGATGAAGCTTTTGTAGCAGCCTTTGAATCACTGTCCTGGTTAGTGACTCTGCGAGAGGATTTGGGTGGGAAAAGTCTGTCATTGTGTCGGCTACTATGAAAGTTTATTTCCTGTAAAACTGTAGGCATGTTGAGCGCCTTATTTTGAAGGCGAAACCTCCGCCAATATATTGTACATATATTCGTGAGGAAAGGTCAAACAAACTTGTAGATATTAGCATTACAATATTAATCGGCAACAACAGTTTCCACATTGTTCTCTTTAACCAAGAAACAAAAGTGCTGATTTACTCAGAATTAAATTACCGAGCTACAACTAAATTCTTAAATGAATCTAGGCACAATTATTACACCTATCAACTTAAAAGCAGCAAAGGCCTCATTAGTGGTAATTAAAGGTATTGAAACCACAGTTGACTGTAAAGGCAGTATTTCTTGATGTAGTAGCTCAAGCTTTTGATCGATCGATCGAGGCTTATTTTTATAAAGTAAAATTTTTGCTTCCTCAAAACTCACACAAAATTCAGGAGTCTTATATAGTGGATTTTTATATCAAACGAATATAAAATTAAAACTAGAGTTCCGCAAGTCATTGTTCTGGGCCCAATTCTATATATGTAAATTATATGCTGCAGATATAGCAACAAATTTACAAATTGTCACATCTACATTTCCTATTATCACAGCCCAGACAAAGCTGCATAAGACTTGGACAATCATTGTAAAACAATTGAAGAGTGAATATCTAAACTGGACAATAAAAGTCAATGAATGAAAACATAATAATAATATAAAATAATAAAAATAACATTATGTATATGGATAAACTTGTGCAGCATATTAATCCACTAGTCAGAGCTATGAGTATGTATGAGTCTAAACCTTTTTGTTAGTTACCAATATTTCTCACGAATCCTTTAACTCAATTGGTCACTAATAAAAAGAAATTGGATACAAATATTATTGTAAGGAGTGAATACAATTGTATCAACATAAAGTAAAAAAAAAAAATATAAATAAAATATCAGAAACATGAACATTTTGCAAAAGAAATAAAAACGCGTAAAGAATTTCAAAATTATATGAGGGAATTATTTTATGAATAAAATAACGCAAATAAATAAGAATTTGTGACCAATAAAAAAAAACCAATAATGTTAAACCACATATTTCATTATAGATAATTATAACTTGTACTACTATTGTATTATCCAATATAAGTTAACTAAAATAATTGTTAAACGACTATTATGTATTACAAAAAGACCAAACAAAATCCATTGATTAAAAAATTAACACTTTATGACTGCATGTTAAAAACATTTAATGAATACTCCAAATCATAAAAATAATCACATATTTATAATATCAATAGAAATTCAAATAATTAAAATAAACTAGGAATAGAAATATGAAATACATAACTGATTTAATTAAAGTAAAAAAATTAAAGAGTTAAAGGAAAAGTAAAAAAAAAGAGGATTGCAAAGTATTAAATAATCAAGTTTATTCAAAGTGTACGCAAAGGAGACAAATAACTCAATTGGTCACTAATAAAAAGAAATTGGATACAAATATTATTGTAAGGAGTGAATACAATTGTATCAACATAAAGTGGACAAAAAAAAAAACAAATAAAATATCAGAAACATGAACATTTTGCAAAAGAAATAAAAACACGTAAAGAATTTCCTCACTAAATGAGAGAATTAATTGGTAAAATTTTTTAATTTTTTTGAAAAAATAATGCAAATAAATAAGAATTTGTGACCAATAAAAAACAATGTCAAACAAAAATATAATAGCAAAATTTAATATAAAAAATTTGTAAGCAGAATAAACGCTCGCACGGAGGAAACTCGTTGCATCTCCATTGTTTCAATTTTATCTCAGTTGGTCACAAAAAAAAAGAGTAAAAATTCAAGTAAGAAACCTAATACCAGTGAAAGATATCAACGATTTGATATAAAGAAATATCGGTTAAAAAAAACTAGTATTATAAATTATAAAATAAACAAATAAATTATCAAAAAAAAGAAAATCTAACCAAAGAAATTTAATCACTTAACGGATTCCTGAATTATATGAGGCTTTTAATTGGTCATTAGTAAAAATATATTGACCAGAAGAAATATCAGCTCAAATAAAATAGTATTTTCAGTATAAATTATAAAATAAACAATTCAAACAAACAGAAATAAAAAAAATGTTACCAAAAAAATTAGAACCCTTAACGGATTACCGCATCATATCAGAAGGAACTCAATTGGTCACTATTAGAATTATAACTTCAATATATTATAGATTCGAAATACAGCTACGAAAATTAGCTAAAGAAAAAAAAATTATAATACTTGCTTTGTTAGCAATAATTTAAAAAAAAAATCTCAGCAAACATAAACACAAATTGCAGATAGAGAAAAAAAAGAATAAAGTACCAGTGGAGGAGATAATCCTCAATTTAAATAATAAATTAAAAAACAAAAAGTTGAAATCATAAATTACAAAAAAAAACAATTAACTCAATTGGTCACTAATAATAAGAAATTGGGCATAGAAACAACAGTTCCTTACGAATGCAATTGTATCAACATAAAGTGAAAAAAAAAACAAATAAAATATCAGAAATAAGAAAAATTAACGAAAGAAATTGTGACTACAAATAATCGAACACAAAAATGAGCATTGAGTATAGACTTGAATGGACTGGAGAAGGAATAAATTATCATATTTATATTAAATAATATAATCGTAAAAAAAAAAAACAAAAAATATTAACTCATTTTAATTTCACGATACTTAATATTCGACACAAATGTGGTGATGGCTGTTTTATTTCGAATGATTAGAATTTTATTTAAAAAAAAAAATCATTATTATTTACAAAAAAAAAAGGAAAAAAAAACCATTACAAAATTACTGATAGAAAAATAATATTAAAATGCCGAAGTTGACAAATAAAAAATGTCACATCAATGTGAGATAAGTGAGCTATAGAAGGGAACTTTTTATTTGATTTTATTCATGACTTTTTTGACAAAGACTACTTCATTGGTTTGAAAATATGTCTCTAATCTTTATGTATATGCAAACTTAAATTCAAAAAAATTGGACCAAATCTGTAGTTAGATTTCGATGGAATAAACGCTAAATGTTATTCACAATAAAGCTTCTTATCTTTGAATGAAAATAGTAATGAAGATTTATTAGATCTTCAACACAATATTGGCATTTTCTTTGGTGATAATAGCGAAGAATCGGAATCGGAATCGGCAAAATACGTAAATGCTCCGCGACATTACGCACGAACTGAATGAGATTCGACGTTGCCCTGATTGCTTTCGTTATTCCAATGAAAAATCGAATTTTTATGTTTTGCAGACCATGTGTACACCGTGACGAACTTGTTTATGTCAAATTAACTGGTTGTCCTTACTGGCCAGCAAAGGTTATTAGAGTACTTTGTAAGCAGGACATATACGATGCACGTTTATATGGCTATGCGCAATAGTAATAGTAATATCGGTTCAAAAAAACTAGTATTATAAATTATAAAATAAAATAAACAAATAAAATATCAGAAATAAGAAAATCTAGACAAAGAAATTTGATCACGTAATGGATTCCTAAACTATATCTATTGGTCACTATTATAATTGTAACTTCAATATTCTATAGATTCGAAATACAGCTACGAAAATTAGCGAAAGAGAAATTTAATTTTGAATCCCAATTTTGAATGATTGTTACATGATTCGCGTACAAACAAATAAGAAGACAGACAAAGACGACAATTTTATTATATACGTTCATATATAGATTTTCAATTCCGAATTAGCAGTTTGTGATTTGAATTCTTACTTCTTATACATAATTAATGTAACTCTATTGATGATATTTGGACTTGGTCGATATGTTTTGAATGTGGTTAATAAGTCATAGATGTGATTAATAAGTCATAGATTTGGTTGAGAACTTCTTAGTTGTGGTTAATAAGTCTTAGATGTGAGTGAAACGTTTTTGCATGCGGCTGATAAAGTCGGAGATATGGTTGAAAAGTTCTTAGATGTGGTTAATATGTTTTAGATGTAATTAATATGTCTTAGATGTGGTTGAAAAGCCTACATGTGGTTAATAAGTCTTATTTATTTTTTTATTTATTTATCATAAACTAAACTTAATACTAATTTTAATGAGTGATTAGCTACTGGGGTCTACGACTCGCGATTTACTGATAATTTATTAAATATTTAATGTTCAGTAATTAAATTGTAAGGTTGGATTATTTGCAGAAATTATATATGTAGGAAATATTTAATGGTGAGCGGTGTATTTAAAAGATGGGATGGGGCTAGGGAACCAAAAAAGGAGACCCTTAAGTTCTCCAAATGTTGGCAAGAGTCCAGTAGATGATTTGTGGTGAGATCGGCCCCGCAAAGAAGGCTTGATGGACGAACTGAAGCTTTGAGGAGATGTTAATGCATGATTTAAGTGTGTCCGATACGCAGACGAATGAAAATTGCGCATGCCCGTTTGGACGAGTTGGTAGGAAGTTGTGTTGATGGAAGAGTGCCGGTGGAGGAACTGTCCCCATCCCGTCAACTTCTTCGTATGCGGATGACGAGTAACCAGGTTTTTTAAATCTTTGCCGCTGGTTGGAGTGAAGAAGTATGATGGGGCAGAGCTGACTTGCGGGGCTGCCGCATTGGCGCATTCATTTCCGCGAATACCTTGGTGGCTAGGAACCCAAAGAATGGTGAATTTGTTGTGGTCCTTCGTGCATAATTTCTTAATTCCCCGAATTATGTGATCGTTAATAAGAATTAGATGTGGTTGTTAAGTCTTCGATGTGGTTCATAAGTCTTACATGTGGTTAATAAGTCTCAGATGTGGTTGATAAGTTCATACATGCGGTGAATAAGTCGTAGATATTGTTGAAAAGTTCTTATATGTGATAAATTTTTATTAAAGTCGAACTGAGGTAATACAAATACGATATTCCATACAAAACGACTTCATTTTACACAAATTAAAGATCAAAAATAAGATTACAAAATTATCAATTATATTATGAGATATTTATAACTATAATAAAGAAGGAAAGAGTTGCCTGTTACCAATTGAAGAAAGAACTCAAAATTAAGAGTAAAAAAGAAATTAATTATTCAACAAGAAAACGTTTGGATTAATCTAAGCCAAGAAATGAAACAGTTTTTTAGACTGATTGCTCTATACAGACAATGGACTGGATGATTAATTCTTTGGAATTAAATCCCATAGAATGTGACTGAATGGTGAATACTAGACTCATAACATTTTCAAAAATTGTTAGTATAGATTTTATCTGCACGAAATTTAAAAAAAAAAAAATCTGAATGAATCAGTTTACTTAGAAATAGACAAGCAAATCACTTGCGATTCTAATCATTTCATAATTAGGATTAAATTAGCCGCTTGTCATAGAAGGCGAATTCAACGAGAAAATGTGTGAATTTTTTCAAGGGGTGCAGGGCATTCATATTGGAAGTGTTGCTTACTTTGTGTCATAATTTAATATAAGAATGGCAATGAAATAATACCCTGTTGAGACTTCCATCATCATCAGAACCCAATTCTTTTCAAAGTCTAACATCTCATATGCCCGTATGTTTTGACTCTCCGAAGACTTATTAACCAAGTCTCAGATTTATTAATCAAGTCTCAGATTTATTAACCAAGTCTTTGATTTATTAACCAAGTCTCAGATTTATGAATCAAGTCTTAGATTTTATCAATCAAGTGATTTTTTTTTTTTCTTCTTTCTTTTTTCTTGTTTGTATTGACTTAGTTTATTTGTTGCTTTTGTTCTTACAGTAAAAGTAAAACACTGTGAGACTGTGAGATTGATAGAAAAAAAAATCTCTTATTATATATTTTCTATTATTTTTTTTTTTTAAATTCTTAGAATTTATTTTCGTTTGAAATAAGAAATTACAGATTTGCATATCAAAGAAAGAAAGATTTACTTCAAAAATATTATATAATTCAAAGTGGCGAAAATCCATTTAAGATTTATGAAATGCCTTTCCTAAAAACAAAATCAAAAAAAAATTTTAAAAATAAAAAATTCTAAGAAAATTGTATTAATGAAAAACTCTACTATTAGGCATATAGCTTTTTTACCCAATTTCATTCATCCCATCCATTCATCTGAAAACAAATTTATGGAAGAACACAGAGAGAAGTACGAGTAATAGTAGGCAGTGGCAGTTTTCGCTGTTCATTTGTGGGTCATGGGATAATGGATTGGATTGGATTGGATAAGAAAGACGTAATATCAGGTGCAGGTGGGGGTAATTGGGATCTAGAAAGGCGAGTGTGTGAGGTGTGAGGCCATTCATTACACACACACACACACACACACACACACACACACACACACACACACACACACACAGACACACACACTCCTTAAGCACATAATTACAATTCTACTTTATATTTATTTATATTGCCTTTTCTTGTAGCTTTTATGTTTGTTCCGTGCCTTAGTTGATCCTTTTTTGTATTATTATTATTTCTGTTCTCATCTCTACAGTTCAGTTCAGTTCAGTTCAGTTGAGTTCAGTTGAGTTAAGTTCAGTTGAGTTAAGTTGAGTTAAGTTTAGTTGAATTTAGTATTGTAAGTATATCACACCACCTTTGCCACCTTTCAAACAAAAAAAAAAAAAAAAAAAAAAACAATGTCCTTGTAGGGCAATTTCTCCTACTCAATTTGTTGTGTTATGCTGAGCACTTCAATCCACTAACCACCACCTTGTTGTTTACCTCTTAACATCTCCTATCCATTCACTCATTCATTCACCTATCCTTTTAAACAAAATCTTGCCATAACCATAACCGAAACCAAACCAGACCGAAAACAAAACCAAAACCAAACAAAACAAAACAAAACAAAACCAAACCAAACAAAACAAAACGAAACGAAACCGAGCCATCAAAACTAACTAAATGTTCTTCTGACTATGCTATGTTCGTTTTGTGTATTGTTGTGGCCGCAGCCTAAAAGTATGCTCTGCTCATTCCGGAGTAGATAATGGAAGCACAAAGTAACGAACGCAACGCAGCGCGTCGTCATCTAAACATATTTCACGTTGATGTATGGTTTAATTACATTTACGTGGCGCTAATGCGTATGTGTCTTAACTTCTCACTTTACGTCTTTACATCTCTCATGCCTACCTAATTCCAATCTACTCACTTACTTACTTACTTACTTACACACACTTTACTTTCTCTTTTTACTGCCTGCCATCGTTTACCCATTCATACATATACTCGTACAATATATTGTACTGTAATAGTAAAGCACACAGTTCTGCAGTGTATAGTTGGTGGCAGGATAGAAGCAGACAGGTTGGCAGGCAGAAGGAAGGCTTTTAGACTACTAGGTGAAAGGTAACAGAATTGTGGGAGACCAAAGATAAACATTAAAGCAAGTGATGTTTATAAACAGGAACTGACAGGACCAACTAATAGGTGTTCGAGTATTTCATTTCAAGAGTTGTGATCAGGGCTTAGGTAACCAAAGAGAAGTCTCAGGTATTGCTGTCTGTCTATCTGTCTGTCTGTCTGTCTGTCTGTTTGTCACTGATTGTCTGTTTGTTTGATTGTTTGTTTGTGTGTGTGTGTGTGTGTCATTCAGTCATTTAGTCAATTTCAGTTTACAAAGACCTTTGCATAGTACATAGAATATCTCTAATAATGTTGTTATTGCTTGTTGCTGTCGGTGTTGCTCAGTAGAGCATCATTAACACGAACATTATGACAAATAGCACCCAAGCGCAACATCATCAATATCATGATTAGTATTATCATCATCTACATCATCATCTACATCATCATCATGATAGGCAACCAGCTTTTGTCAGCTACTTAAATTCACTGTTTAAAAGTCCTTTATGTTTACACGCCTGTACTATGTAGTATGTGGCATACGAGTATCTATGTTTGCATAAGTTTGTGAGTCTACAATATATACATTATATACCTGAATGCCAAACTGACTGAGTGTCTGACTGACTGACTGACTGACTGCCTGACTGAATGATTGAGTTAATGCTGCTGTTGCTGTTGCTGATGCTGATGCTTTTACTTTAATGTCTCTTACTCTTGTTAACCTTGCTGACTGATTTCATTATGAATAAAGAAACAAACTCTTTTTATGATTTACACGTTTCACAAAACTTTCACTTTTCACTCATTCAATGGAGCAAGGGTTAGGGGGATTTAGTTAGTTTAGTTTAGTTTTCATTTACATCATGATTTTACAACACTTCCATTTCATTCCATTCAATTCAATTCAATTCATTTCCATTCATTCATTCATTCAACCATTCATCAACCAACTCATTAAATACCTTTACCTATATCTCTCTCTCTCTCTCTCTCTCTCTGTCTCTCTGTCTGCACTCTCTATCACTTAGACATTTGATAAAAAATGATTTCCATTTAAAAGAGAAAGAAAAGTAAATAAAACAACAACAACTTAACTTAGTTTAATTAATGTATTTAACGCTTCAATAATTCCAAAGTACAATAACTTTATTTTTCTCCTCTTAACAACTTTTCCACAACTCTTCCTTCTCTCTCATTGTATATATTGTATATACTTTCTATTTTGTTTTCTTTTGTTTGTTCTTTTGTTAAATGCTTGACGTTATTGCTCTTTCTAACATCATCTTCATCATCATCATCGTCATCTGCAGGTTTATTTCCTACTTTCATTCTTGTATTCCAAAAAAAAAACTTGTTCATTTTGTGTTCGTTTGTTCGTGGATTCGTTCGGAAATGCTTCCAATTGTTTGAGGCTTAATACAATAATAAGCTTAATGTAAACTTGTAAAGTTTTGCGCATGATAGCAACAACAACAACAACAACAACAACAACAACGAGAATAAGAACAATAGGAGAAACAACAGGAGGAGAATAAAAATGGAACAACAACAACAAAAACAAAAACAGAAGCAGAATCAACAATAATGGCGGCCAATTACCCTCTTCAAAGAGTAACGAATAATGAAGAAATATATCCAGTTAGCTACACTTGGGCTTAGCTTTGGTTTAAACCCTTCACTCTCCTATACAATACTCTCATTTCAACTCTCTCCCACTCCCACTCCTTCTCTCACTCTCACTCTATCTTTCTTCTGTCATCTACTCTCATCCAAATGACAAGAATGTGTATATGACAGATAGACTGACTAACAGACAGACAAATAGATAGACAGGCAGATAAATAGATAGACATGTATAGGAGTTAGAAAGGAAGCCAAGAAAAGACTAACAGAATTCTAACTGGGATGAGAGTGAAGAAAAATATAAGACAAGAATGACAAAAACAGATAAATGTGAGCATGAACTTTTACTGCTCCATCATCTTCACATTCCTGTCTGTTCCTTATTTACTTATTCTCTGTTACTCTTACTGTTGTTGTTATTATTGTTTCTGCTTTGTTTTCTTTTTGAAGTTTCCCTCCTCATTAGAAAATCTTTAAAATTCACAGCATTTTGGTATTTTTGATATTATTATACTTAAAAGAAACTTTTCAGTTTCAGGTTTATTTATTTATTTTTTCTTTTTTTTTTGACTATTCCTTCCTTCCTTTCTTTCCCTTCTTGAAGCTATTAGGTTTTTTTTTTAATTGTTATTCCCACATTCTCATGATTTTTTGTTTTTTTTTTTGTTTTGTTTTGTTATGAAATACTTTTGACAAAATTATTTCAAGTACAATTTTGTGGTTTCTCTCAACACTTTCGAGGGTCATTCAATAATAGAAATAAGATACATACTACATTTCAACTTCAAAAATCCACAAATAAATATAAGCAGTATTAAGTACTGTAATATCCTTACAATAAGCAACAATTGGAGTCTTTTTATTTGAAAAAAATAAAAAAAAATTTTATGTTCTTGTTTTGTCAAAAGTCAGAGGTCAGATATCTGATGCTCCAGCTGCACTTTTTTCACGTAATATCTTCTTGAAACGACCGAATGAAATGAAAATCAGAGGGAATCAAACAAATTTGAATTACTATCTGTAGAAAGGATGAATACAATTGGGTATACAAATAAGTTTTAAAGAATTTTCTTTTCTCGATTTTATGCAAAATTGGTACACGGTATTTTATTGAAAGTATTGCCCATGGCAATGCATGGATTCTGCACAAATAAAACTGTTCTTCTTTGGAGGCTAAGAAAACATCAAGTCAATTCTTGATACCTTCAACTGAAGTGGAGCGTAGTCCCCGTAAAGGTATTCTTTATAGACCGGAACAAATGGTAGTCATCAGACTGGTGCAAGGTCTGGACTATAAGACAGGCGGGTTAGGATTTCGCATCCGATACCATTGAGATATGTTTTGACCACATTTGCGACAAATGGCCGAACATTGTCATGGAAAAAGATTAATGGTCCATTCCGGCCGTTTTTTCCCCCAATAGCACACACGCTTCAATCGCATTTGTTTTCAGAAGTTCGTAGTAAACGATTCCCTTCTGGCCCCACAAAATGCAGAGCATAAACTTTCTGCCACAGATGTTTGGTTTTGGTGTCAATGATCCGCGTTCACCGCGCTTAATGACTTCAAAATACCAATGCTTCCCGCAATTAGAGTTTTGTATGTACAAAAAGAGATATACATAGTTGTCAAACAAATAAAATATGTTGTTGACTACTTTTAGATGAAGTGAAATTTATTGTAAAATGTGGTAAAATAAGGAAGCTCTCACATAAAGTTGGTCCGATATGCTTAAACACTACTGGTGCCCTCTGTTTGCAATCCTTTAATCCTTGTATTATATCCAATATTATCTCCACACAAATTTTCAATTCATTAAGTTCTTTGATCAACTACTCTTCTTTTTTTTATAGATCAATTAATTTTAAATCCAATCAAACGTTTGTAGAACGTTTAAAAGGGATAGTTTTGATGCTTTGAGATCAGTGAGTAAAAATTTAGTTAACAATTATTTAATTACTTTTAATTATTGTTTCTTTTTATGTAGTTGGTTCAAAGGGTGGAACCTTTTTAATCTTCTCGGTCAGTCATTTCTTGTGAGGGCTGAAGCTAGAGTATTCCTATGCACATTCAATGCGTCATTGTATCGACTGGAGTGACGATTAATTTGCTCATTAACTGTTAGGATTTTATAGGTCATGATGCACTGACATACCAAGGGGCAATCGTGATGTTAAGAAGGCATGGCCTGGAATTGGTTAATTGTGGAATTTGCTGCAAGTCCCCAGAACTGAATGCTAATAGTGTATGTATGATTGTATAACTATGATCTTATTCAAAGTGCTGCCGGGTCGGATGAGCTACGTCAAACGGTCATTCAAAAACATGCCTAAGTACTTAACAAAAGCTTTTTGAGGAACTTTAGTGTTTTTCAGCACTCCGGTGGTCAGCATTTGGATTAACTGCTCGCTAAGAGAGAATTCGCTTTTAATAATATTTTGTTTGTTTTTTTTTTTTTTTTTATTTTGAATTTTGCAACATTTTAACTTCATTGCTGACTTTACTTTTTTCATCAATATATCAGACACCATATATTGAATGCTGATCTTTGAAATAATCAAGACATTGGTTGTCAGTCACTCAGGTGTGTCCTGCTCAGTTATAAGCAACATTTACTATTCCATAAAATGTTCATTTGAAAAAAGACAATCAAATGATGTTGATGATGATGATGAAGATGATGCTAATCTTAAGTCATAAAAAGGTTTTGTCTTCTATAAAATTGTCTCTTGAATTATTATTGTATTGAGTGACCGTTGAGTGTTGTTGCTCTAAGTACTAAGTATTTATATTTGTAAGATTCAAAGATTCATTCATTCATCTAAGTGTTTATAATTTTTGTTTTTTTTTTTCTCACAATTGTTGCTTCATTTTCCTTAAAAACTCCATCACCAATCTAAGGCATTTTTCTTTTTATTCTTATTCTCTTTCTCATTATTATTCCTTCTTTTTTTTTTCATTCTTCTTTGAGTGAACTGCGTTCGGCAGGCGTGAAAATGTATTTTTTTTTTTCGAATTTCGAATCAATTTCTTCCATATTTTGTTGCGTTTGCTTTTGTTTTTTTTTTTTCTCTCTTCATTTTTATGATGATTTTCCTTTTATCTACATAAATGATTTTTGTTTTTCATGCCATCGTCATCATCTCCTCATCTCCTTGCCTTCTCATCTCTGAATTTTTTCATTTTTTATTCATTATTTCCTCTTTCCATTTATCTTTGTTCTTCGTTTTTGTTATTTTATATTTTTTTATTTATTTTTTGGTTTGATTGAGTTCTTTCTAAAAAGGATAATGGGGGGAAAATGGTATTCATTATGCTGTGGGCCAATTGACTACAACTAATTTGCGGTAAGAAAAAATAAAACACAAATAAAAAAGTTCTTCCCTTCCTTTCATTTCTTATTCTTTTGTTGTTTTTTTTTTTTTTTTGTTTTTTTGTTTGAAATTTTGTTTGAATTGTAAGAAAATTCAATGGGGTGTTTTTTTAATGATACACGTATTAAAAAATGATTGAAATTTGAAACACGAAGATACAATGGGAATTTTATTATATGGTGGAGGCTCTGAAATCACTTGTAATCGATAAAAATAAACTTCTGATTGATTGTAATCATGGAATATAATATCCTTTAATACTCACTTTAGTTAGGAACTTACTAGAACCTTCTGTTTCAAGACATCACATCGGTCGATACAAGATGCTTCGATGAGGAACAAAGATATCAACAGTTTATCAAAATTTTGGTTAAATGATTAATTTGACAATGAAGACTTCAATGTGGATCAGCATTTGAATCAATCAATCATCGTGTGTAAACTCAAAAAGTTTATATCTTTTGAATTTCATTAATTTGCATTATAAAAGATCTTCTTCTAATAGATTAGAATTTAAAACTGAATGAGACTTGGTTACTTTGATTACAGTAATGTCCTAGGTATTTCCTTTTATATAAAATGATTTACTCTGTGATATCTTTTACATTTTTAAAGTTGTTTTTTGACAATATAACCAATTTTCTGTATTACCAAAAGTTTGTTAAATCTACTACTATTATTCTATGATAAACTTAAAAATTATAACTAGTCATTGTTAATCAGAGGATACATCATCATCATCATCATCATCATCATCATCATCATCATCATTAAGTAGAATTGAGAAATTATCATAAATATTGTAAATTAACTATTAAGAACTAATGATGCATAGAAGGAAATCAATTTCATTGAATTGAACATTGAATTCAATTAGAAAGCAAATAGAAAATAACATTCATATCTGTTGATGTCTTATAAATGGAAAATGTCCAAGACAATCATGACCATGAGAACAAATTCAATAATTTGCAACTATGTTTATTCTAACGAAGAAAAATGAAAATGTCAGTAATTCAAGCTTATCTCCTTATCTTAAAGAAAGAATAATGAGCGAGCTACTTTCGATGGCACAAGAAACGAGATACAAATGTGTGTGTATGTGTGTGTGTGTGTGTGTGTGTGTGTGTGTGTGTGATGGTTGGTCGGATGAACTTACATCCTGGTACTAAATTCAATAAGAACTTCAATCATTCAATGTGCATGCAAAGCATTCAATGCATCCTACATTTGTACAAGGGTACATTACCATTGTAGTAAATAGTTAGATAGATAAAATAGTAAGTAAGTAAGTTGAAGTGCAAGTGAAGGCTTTGAAGGACTATAAATTTGCTATTCACAGAAATGTAAAAGCAGCAAAAGCGACTTCCAGTCAAAGGTAAGAGAAGATAAAAAGAAAAACAAAATAAGAAAATCGGAAATGGAAATGGAAAAAATAAATGAATAAACGAACGAACTAGCGAACGAACTCATTTTCACAAGGAGCAAATGACAAAATGGCGAATAGCGAATGGCAAATGGCGGCGGACATGACTTAAAACAAACTCAAGGAAGACATTACAAATTTTCGATATCCGTTTTAAGAGCAATTTGAAGTCTGTAGAAGACAACAGAGGATGTCAGATAGGAAATGGTAGTCGAATGGGGTAGAATTTCTTATGGATGGCTAGGCTTGTATGGCTTGGGCTATGCTATACTATGCTGGGGGGGTAAATCATAAAGAATCTGTACTATCTGTTATGGAATGGTATGGTAAATGTTTTCATAAGTAAAAAGACAACAGCGAAATTAAATTTGAATGGTATAAGGAATTTTATCAGGACGAACGCATGCAGCAAACGCGAAAAGTCATTTTAAGCCAACGGAAATAATGTTGAGACAAGCAAAAATGAGAACAAAAAAAAAAAAAACCAAACAAAATTGAAATGTTAATGTCGGTGATGATGATGATGATGATGATGGGAATAAGGATGATGATGGTACAGAAACCCTCTCTTCCATATTCAAGTATAAATAGTTGCGCAAATTTGTAAATACACCACCAAGGTATAGTGAATTGTAATAGTAAGTAGAGGCAAATAATGAAGAAATCATCATTGGTTATAGTTGATGATGATTATGATAATGATTATAATGATAGTGATAATGATGATGATGATGCTGCTGCTGACAATGTCACAGTGATGCCAGATAAGGTGAGTTCAATTGAATTGAAATTTGAACGTAACTAAGCTAAAACGAAGGAAAATATATAGAAAATCTTTGTCGTTTCTTCATAATTTACTCTCCTACTATATTTTTTTTTTTTATTTTATTCTAATCTTTATTATTTCTAACTGGCAAATTTTCAATCAACATAACACACTCACCCACCAATGTCTCTAATTTACAATACTTCATAAGTAGAATTAGTATATGCGAATGGCTTTAGAGTTTGTGGTCTTCTCTCTTACCCTCTATAAAATTAAAATATTTAAGTTGTTGTTGTTGTTGTTGTTATTATTATTATTATTATTGGCTTTGAGTATGAGAGACTACTGAACTGTGGGGGCTGTCACTGTCAATTGTCGAAAGAAGTGGACATAAATTTTCCATTGCTTCTTCTCTTCCAATGAAATAAATGAAACTCGAAAGAAACTTCACCACATAAATAGAAAAGACTGAGACACAAAAAGACCAAATGACTTCTCTTTCTCTGCTTTGACTTAACAACTTCAGAATTCAATTATGCGATACAGAGTGAAATCATCATTATTGATAAGCCGCAAGGACACGAAAAACCAATGAACGAACAAATGAGAGAATGGATGAAGGATGAAGGAGTGAATCCCAAATACAAACACAAATACACACAAAAAACAATAATAAGAAAGTATGTAAGAATCTACTTAATGTCGCCAAGTATATGAAAAAAGTAGACCAGATCAGATGAGATGCGATGAGATGAGATGAGATGAAACCAACCCAACCCAACCCAACCCAAACCGATTCAAATTGAGCAAAAACAGAATGAAACCAACTAAAAATCTATCTACAATATCTATTTATATATATTTTAGTATCCTTACTATAACAGTAGATACCATTTGTGACAATCGTTGGTGGAGAGAGTCATTTGAGAGGAAGAGACAGAGAATTGGAAAACTAAGAAGCTGAGTTAATAAGTGAAAAAGACGTAGAAGGATATCAAGAAGAATAGAAAGCATTAACATGACATTAGAGGCTAAATAGGCTAAAAAGAAGTGAATGAAGAATGAATGCAAAAACTAACAGTTTAATGGACTTCATTGAAAAATAGTGTGTGAGTGCGGAACCAAAGTGATAATGGAAAACTCAAATGGAAGAATAGTTAGAAAATATAGACATGGACCTGGACTTGGACACAGACGCACACACACACAGATATACGTAGAATGATTTCAACAAAAGAAAATTATTGTAATTATAAATTAAGTTGACGTTGCAAAGTCCCTCTAACAACTAACGTAAGTAGGTGAGTGAGTGGGAGTTTGGATGAGTTCAGTTCAGTTGAATTGAATTGAGTTGAATTGAATTGAACTCAACAGAGTTTCATTAAGCGTCTATAGAATTGAGGGTGGTTACTTTTTTAATCATTCAACCACTCACTTATTCATTTATTTTTTTTTTTTTTTTAATTATTCATTTAGTCAATAGATGACTCATTAAATCTGTTAGATGCACACACATTGTAGCAACATCTTTAAACAAAAGGCAATATGTTTTTTTTTTTTTGTTTTTCTATAATTTTTTTATTTTTTGGCCACTTCCTGCATCCTGTAACTTGTAACAGGCATCCATCTTGCTTGCTTGCTTCCTTGCCTGTCTGTCTGCCTGTCACTTCTATTGAATTGTTGCTACAAAATGAAAGGAAATTATAAAATTATGAAAACAATAAGTTATTCATTTTCCATAGTTTGTACTGATGACTTTCCTAGACAAACTTTCTTTGAGAATCTTGCATAACTTTCTTAAAATTTGAACTTTCAATGAACTCGAAACGTAATAAATTTTTGCCAATTTTTGGGCACAACACAACAATATGCCAATATTAATTAAATATTTACAAAGTTATATTGGTTTAAACTTTGCATGAACTTTTGTATTATTAGTTACAAGAAAGTATGCATAGTAAACCTTAAAATATGCAACATAAAATACTACAAAATAACAAATTACATTTACAATAACCATGCAACATACAAAACTCAAAGAATTCAATAGAAAATAAGTAGTATATTGTAATATTGTACTCGTTCTAAATTAATCAATATATGGATATATTGTAGTAGAAGATGATTCTAATACAAGGAATAGAAGCTCCTCATGAGATCAAGCAGAAGTCACATGAACTCTTGAATTATGAGCAAACACTCCCAGAAGATCTTTTTTTTTTTTTGGATTTTAAGATGATCTAATGATTCATTTGAATGTTGAAAACATTTTACTGGATCATACAAAGACTCAATCAATAATCAGTTGCTTCGTTCAATTCACTAGTAGTATCATTGCTCATTGCTTCTTGAGCGATGACAACCAAGGAAAAACAAAACTATTATTATTATTGGTGTTCATTTAAATAAAATTCCAATAAATTATTAATTAATAGCAATAAATTCCTGATTATTGAATGAAAGTGACTAGTTTCTTCCTTAAAAAATGCAACACAAAATGAAATATTATTATTATTATTATTATTTTTTTTTTTTAAATAAATATTTTAATTTTTTTTATTTAAGAATATTAAATATTATTAAATTTCCACAAGGGAAGGAAAATGTTTTATTGCTATAACAATTTTATTTTATTATTATTTCTTAAAAAATTACTTGTACAATAATAAAATAAATGTTGTTGATGATGATGATGATGATGATGATGGAGGACTAAAAGTGTGCAACAAATTTTATTTTAATAAAATTAGAACACCAAATATTAAAAAAAAAACAAAACAAATTAATGCCTCTGAGACTCAACAACAACAGCAACAGCAACAGCAACAAAAACTTCTTAACCAACTCTCAATCCTATTATTTTCAACTAAACTTAAAACTTCAATAATCCGCCTACTCTCCAAGACTCTCTTTTATTCCACGTTTCACTATAGTAAATTGAAAAGAAAATTTCAAGAATAAAAAGACCAACAACTAAGTTTCTATATTGTCCTGTCAGAAAAGCGTTCTTAGCAATTCATTATGGCCGACCGCAGAAAAGTTTTCGTATTTGTATTTTTGTTATTTTGGCCTTCGTCCATTACAAAAGGGAGAGTCATTCTCATACTTACTACCTAAACCCCAGACCCAATGTCATTTTCAGCCCAGCCAAACCCAGCCCAGAGTAGCCCAGACCAGACCAGCCATGCTTTGCTATGCTATGCGTTGGCTTACTGTGCCTTGCCTTTGTCTTCGTGAACGACTCTCATTCGCATAAGTAGCTTTGAAATTAACGCTGAAAAATGTTGTTGAAGCGTGCAAAGGACCCACCAAGTTAAAAATGTGAATGTCCTAATATCCGTACAACAACAACAAAAACAACAACACCAAGAAAGGACATTTAGAAATAACAGCAACCAATGATAAACAACAAATAAAACAAAGTATAGTAGTAAAAGTTTTGTCCTGCATTTAGTTTTACTACCACGTATTTAGTTCTCATTTTTGGCACAAACAAAAAACAATTTGCACTCATTTTTATTGCATTTATATTTACGACAATTCTTAGCCAAGAAGTGACCAGAAAACAGACCAAAGACCACATCATCATCATCATAAGGTCCAAGGACCAGAAACCAGACCAAACCAAATTAGATTAGAAGCAGGAGAAGGGGCAGCAGCAGGAGCAGGAGCAGGAACAGGAATAGACCAGAAATAGAAATTAAATTTAATGGTAATAAATTGAAAATGAATAAATGAAATAAAATGTGTAAATATTGACTCATTGAATAAATGAAATAATGTAAATAATGATAACTGAGATAGGGAGAGAAAAACACAGAGAGACAGAGTGAGAGAGAGAGAGAGAGAGAGCAAGAGAGACCCAGTTAAAGATACTACAGAGAGAGAGTGTGATTGAGATTGAGAGTAAGAGTAAAAAAATTCAATGCCAAGTATTACAAAATTGAACATAAGTGTTTTCATTTAAACTTTTAGTTGACCTCCACATCATCACCATCATCATCATCATCTTCACTTTACTTAGATTCAAAGTCATCATAAGTATCTTCATCTTCATCATCATCATCAACATCAACATCATCTATGTTTCTATTGACATCATCAGCATAACTAATCATTAACATTCTCATCCTCTCATTTACTTACTTACTTACTTATTTACAATACTTACAATACTGACTAACTGACTGACTGATTGACTGACTGACAGAGTGACTGACTGACAGAGTGACAGAGTGATTGACTTACTTAACAGTGAATTCAAGTACTCAAGTAGTAGTTCCCTATTACTAGTCCTTTTCTAATTTCTTTGCGTTTGGTTTTGATTTGATTTTGAATTTTCTTTTGGTATTTTGGATCTTTTTATTTCTATTCTCTGTACTCTACTCTACTCTACTCTACTCTACTCTACTCTACTCTACTCTACTCTACTCTACTCTACTCTACTCTACTCTACTCTACTCTATTTGTGTATGGTTTTACTGCTTGCTGACTGTCTGCCGACTATTGCGGGGTTCTCACTTGATTCAATTCAATTCATTTCGTTTCGATTTGATTCTATGTACTTGAATCAAGTCTAAAGTTTATCTATCAGGGTCAGATTGACAACGCTAATTTGTTGATATTTGCTGAATTTGATTTTCCTACTTTGGTACTTTGGTTTCTTCTTTACACTTTGAATTTCTGCTGCTATTTCTACTATTTGATTTTGACTTTCAATCTACTTTGCCTACTTGTCATTTAATGTTGCCATTGTTATTCTTATTGTTGACTATATTATTCTCAATAGCTTTTGGATATCCAATTCCTGTCCTGTCCTGTCCTGTCCTATCCTATGCTATTCTATTCTATTCTATCCTGCCTATCTTTCTTTCTTCTTCTTATTCTTCTGGTGCTGCTGCTGGTGCTGCTTCTACTTCTGACCATTGATGTCATTTTGGTCGTGTATTGTATCCATAATATCTCTGATAAGAGGTGTGGGCCCAACTGGGTTGTGGTGATGCGCAAACATAAAACTCAAGTTTGACATTCTTTTCCCCCATCATTTCCTTTCCTTTCCTTTCCTTTCCTTTGCCTTACATATTATATATACACATATATATCTTTGTATTTTTCTTCGCTCTCTATGTAGTCTATTCTATAAGTTTATATAGTATGTGTGTGTGTGTGTTTGTGTGTGTCTGTGTGTGAGTTTATTCATTAGCCAACAACTGGTGTGTTTAGCAAACACCAAGTTAGCCAAGTTTAGATTTAGATTTGAGCTTCCTTTCACTCTTAATGAGTTTATCATATTTCTTTAAGCAAGTAATTAAGCTTAATTTGTATGTTGACGGTTTTTCTTTTTGGCTTTTAAAATTGTTTGCAAATTAAAATTTATTTTATTTTCTTTTGTTTTTATTTCATCAATTCTTCTCCATTATCTTTCTACTTATCTTCATATTCAAATATATAGTATTTATTTACATGTATGTAGTTCTTATTTGTATATCTAAACTATTTAGTATTATAAACAAACAATTTTGTATGAAAGTTCAGTGTTCAGTGAATAAAATCGAAACCGGAAACAATGATTTATTGAATTTTGTTTAATAGAATCGAAATTATTTATTAGACTTAAATTTATCATTTATCATTTGTTATATTCGCATGTCTCAAACAGATGCTTCCCAATGAAGACAATGACGACGACGACGACGTTGATGAAGATGAAGATGACTATGAAGATGACGATGATTTTTTTGCTTTAAAAAATCAACAGGCAGTTCGAAGTACAAGTAGCTTTATTGTTGAAACGTATTGTGGGTCATTCAATTTGACTCCATGATTATATGAAAGGAGCCTTGTGAGTTACAAGTTAAAAGAAAAAGAGAAATTCAAAAGAATAAAATGCTTGAAACTTGACTTTCAATGGTTCCAAAATTTTATATTAATAAAAATAAAACTAGTGTAATTTTCCATTGAAACAAAAACTACACAAATGATTGAATATGATTAGTTCGATTCCGATTTATCAGGTGTAGAAGCTTAAAATGTCCGGTTGCAAACATTTCGACATTTCAGGTTGAGGCTCATGCAAAATTTTTTGTTCAATCAAAAGAAAAAAGCATTGGAAAATCATTGAATTCTTGTGTAAACTTATGGCGAGTTTGTTTCAACCGTCAAGACTTCTGAGTGCTGATTTCAATAATTCAAAAAATGTGATTTCAAAGTGAATGGAATAAAGAAAGCAAAATTCGATCAAAAGAAAATTTTAAAGATGTCGAATTGCAAGGATTATTTGATGCAAAAGATACACAGACACAAAATATGATGGCACAACAATTCAATGTCACTCAGAAAGCCATTTAATGGGAAAGATACGAAAGATTGGAAAATGGGTTCGACACGAACTGAGCGAACAACGGATAAAAAAATTAAAACAGTGTGCAAAAAAAAATTATACTTCAACACCATCAAAGAAAGAGATTTTTGCTTTGGCTTGTGAAATTGATTTATGTATTTTAAAAATCCCAAATATTATACTAAATATCATGGGTAATGCAAGGATAATTATTAACATTGAGCTCAAGACAGGATCGCTTCGGGAAGAAGGCAATGCTGTGTTGTGTACTACGAACTTCTCAAGTCTGATGAAACATTTAATACCAATTGCTAGCGGCAGAAAATGATTAATTTGAACGGTCAGAATGGGCTAGAAGACTTGGCAAAATCATTTTGAAGCATGACAATGCTACTGTACATTCGACTAATCTGATCAAAGACACTATTGTCGCTCTTGGTTGGAAACTCTTATCCCATCCATCATATTCATCAGACTCAGACTACTTCAAATTGTCATTTGAGCAACATTTCATAAAATTCGATAAAATGGATGAGTGGGTTCGTGAATGGATTTCAATGATGATTTCAATCTATTAATTGCCTGAAAGATGAACAAAATGTATAGAAAGCAATGGACGATACTTTGAATAAAAAAAACTTTTATAATTCTTCCGTAAATTATAAGATTTAGATTTAAATGACATTCAACGATCATCATCAGTACACAAAGATGATGAAGACTTTACTGATTACTAAGCATAACCTTCTGATTGGGGATACAACATAACAATAATTATTACTCAAATCTTCTGCTTAGCATGAATGTGAAAAGTCTTAAGTAAATAAGTGAGTAATTTCTGGAAACGGTAAAACTCTAAAGCTGAAGCGTAAACTGATCATTTTCAAATGTGGTCTCCGACTCATGGTTCAATAGATTAAATAAAAGAAATAGAAATTAAAATGGAATAGACAAATTTTTAAATTTTTTCCATTTATTGACTGAAATTTATTGAGATTTTTTGTTCTACGCATTCAAATCTATCTATGAACATCTAAGACTTTTTATCTATAGAAAGACAGACAGGATAAATTTAATGAAATCATTAAAGTATGCAAATAATGTATAGAAATAAAAAAAAAAAACTATTATTATATAAAAGAAGAAGAATAACCTGTGTATGTACAACATTAACATATAATAAAAATTCAAGTTAATCTTTATGTGGTTTTATTGAGTTCAACAAAAGTTTAACCAATGAATGAAACCATAAAATCTCCCATTTATACACATAGTATATACATATATACGTGTATATATACATATATATATATATATATATATATTTATAGTATTCAGGCAATGCTTCGTATTAGTTTTTCCTTTTATTCATAGAATTTACTCCATTAACTGAGTCCTTAATAAATGGAATAGAATTGTGTAGTAGGCACAAAGTTCAAAACAATAAAACCTTTGCTTATCAACCGTAAAGTAAATTGTAAAGCAACAAAACGCAATGCAATAACCTAAAGGCTCAGGCAGGCAACATTCAAAAAACCTCAAACACACTCAAAATGCTACTAACCAACCAACCAACATTAACCAACCGACCAAAGGACTAAGGCAAGGAACCAACTAACCAACCAACCAACCAACGAACCGACGAATCAACAAAACAAACTAAAACATTATCCTTTGTAGTAATACGTATACAACTATTTCAAGCAACCAAATCAACTCAATTGAGTTAAACATTACTAAGTTTTTGTGACACATTTAGTAAACCTTTATTTGAAAATTACACACACCACCCAACTGACTTGCTCACTCACTCACTCACTGACTTACTCATTCACTGACTGCATGAATGACTGACTGACTGACTGACTGACTGACTGACTGATAGACAGACTGACCAACTCACCAACTGAATGAAACATCTCTCCATCATCTATGAAATAGTATTGTAATATTTATTGTATGAGTTTATAGTTCAATGGCAATGTTACGGTGTGTGATGATGATGATGATGATTGTGATGGTGGTGATGATGATTATGATGATGATGATAATGACGGTGACGGTGGCTTCATTGAATGTTTGTTTGATGAAATGGCAAATCACATTGACATTGGCCCTTATCAAATCCAATAAGCACAAAATAAGACTGAAATTTTCTACAAATTAGAAAACGACCGAATAAAATATGGAGAAACATGGAAAAAAATTGTGAAATTCTGAAATTGTTAAAAAAATAAACGTTCATATGCAGTCATCATACAAAATACTTAAACCAATAACTGATGCTATTACCATTTTTTCGGTTTTTTTTTTTTTGTGTTTTGTCTGATTTGACAAGTAAAGTGACAGGAAACTTTGTTAAGGAGATGAGAAAATAATAGATACTCATATTGGAAAAGAGAAAAATTTTCAAAAAAAATTGTTGAAATGACTCACATACTGACTGACTGACTGGCTGACTGACTGACTAACTGACTGATTGATTGATTGATGGAATGATGGAATGATGTATGAACGGGTGAAATGGGTGACTAAATGATTGAAGCTTGTGGAATTTCTAAAATAAGAAAGAGATGAGTACTATGAGGTTCAAATCTAAAGCCAATAAGTCATAAATTTAGCTAACCAAAGGTTATTAAATATTTGTGACAGTTTTTCATAACATCAAAGGTTGTCATGAATGCAAAAAGCTTAAGCGAAAGTAAAATGGATATGGAAATGGAAACAGTAATAGTAACAGAGCGCAGCACATGAAAAATAAGAAAAAGAAGGACCGAAGAATGAATGGATGGATGAATGAATGAATGAATGAATGAATGAATGGACGGAGGGATAAAAGAAGGAACAACAAAGTTGATGAAGGGAAAGCATGGAAACGCTAAAAAATGGCACAAGCTGACACTGATATCCTTTTTGGGCATTACCATCCATTTCCATTTCCTTTCCTTTCATTTCCAACCTCAATACGCCCCCAATGCATATACACTAATACACACATATACATATATATACTCGTATATATATATGTACTAATATATACACAGTCACAGAATGTGTCATAGTGAATACAAATCCCAAAATGGAGCATCAACGAATTTGAAAGTTGTCAACATTTTTCATTTTTTTCAATTTTTTTTTTTTTATTTTGTTTTTTCATTTTTGCAACTTTTTTGCTTTGCTTTGCTTTCCTTTTGCCTGTCGCCTTGTGAACACGTTTCATTTAACCTTCACCCCTTCTCCCTATATATGTATGTACGAGTATATGGTTATATGGAAGCAAATCTGGAAGGAATGAAAAAAAAAAAAAACAATAACAACACGAAGAAGGTAAAGCAAAAATGTGAAAAATTTAAATGCAAATTACGAGCATAAAAATGGTTAGACACACACACACACACACACAGAGAAAGAGACACGGCCAACACACAGACATACAAATAGACCGAGAAACTGTGAGATTGTGAGACAGTTGGCTTGTATTTTTTTTTTTTTACCCAAAAATTATGGCTTAAACTAGTAAAGCTAAAAAGCATCATACTGGGAATGGCAAATGGGACATAAACATGGGCAGATCCCATAAGGGGATGTCAACAACAACGACGACGTCTAGAACGACTAAGGTTAGACAAAAACTACAAGTACAAGAAAAAGGTAACCAAACCAAATCAGTAGAATTCCTTCCTAACATCTAAAAAGCAATGCGAGGCAACGCAACGCAAAGCAACGCAACGCGACTCTTTATCTACTTAGCGAGTGCTTTAGCCAAATATTGTATGCTACTATGAGTAAAGTCCACAAAACGAATAAAACATAACTTTCTTATTGCCAACCAACAACAACAACAACAACAACAATAACTTGTACAATGGTGATTTCAAAATATGTATGTAGATATATTCACATGTATATAGATACACTCCATATTATGAGTATCTACAAGTAAGTATTTACACACATGTAAATATATATTTAGTAGTCAATCCCATTTTACCCTTACCCTCAAAATTTATTTTATTTTATTTTTTTTATATTTTTTTTTTTGTAAAATCCCTATACAATCCTAAAGGAGATCCTTAAGAAGGATGAGGAAGGGAACGCCCACTAACAAAAGTTAGAAATAAAAGCATAAAACACACAACAAAATTGTGACTTTTGTATATTTGATTACATTTTCTTTTGCTCATCTCATCTCATCTCATCTGTTTTATTTTGTTTTTTTGTGTTTTTTTTTTTATTTGTTATCTACGCGTAATATTTGTTTAACAACAAGAAAAATCCTTCCCAACAAAAAAAGGGTTGTCCCAACACGACTTTTAAAAACTTCTATCCATGGTTTCCACGACTATTAATATGCTCTACGCTTGAGGCAAACAGTCAGTCAAACAAACAAACATAGTATACACAAATAAGAATATATGTACATATAAAGATAGATAATCTATGGATGATGGCTGTTCTGATGGTGGTGGTGGTGGTGGTGGTGATGGTGGTGGTGGTGGTGGTGGTGATGGTGATGGTGATGGTGTTGGTGTTGGTGCTGGTGGTCAACTCTTTTGGACAAATGCTATGATAAGTCATAGCATAACCATATGGTTATGGTGGAATTTATTGTATTGTATTGTATTATATTGTATTTCTCATTGTTGTTACACTGAATTATGTGAGCTTAGATAAAACATACATACATATTTCAAAAAAAAGCTTCACCCAAACGACTTACTAACACTCAATTAATAAATATTTACCCTTCTCTAAACTGATTTTAAATCAATCTCTGTAACTTCTTACAGTCCTTACAACAATATTTTATAGCTGCTTTAATTGGTTTAATATTTCTAATAAATAATATAAAAAAAAAATATATATATATATGCAATATATTGTACAATATTTTGGACAAAATGTGGCCTCTGTAGCCTAGATGTAAGCGCACTAAGCTACAATCCCGGAGGCCGCAGGTTCGAGCCCCAGTGGCGACGAACTGATCCTGCGATTTTTCCATCTTCCTAAAAAAAAAAAAAAAAAAAAAAAAAAAAAAGACAGGAGGCGTTGTTCTGAAGTAACGACAGATGGGCAGCCCCATCACTTGAGATCGCTAGCAGAGTAGGCCAATCACCCCTACTATAGTGTGAAAACCAATCGATTACCGAAACCAATACAAGGCTAAGCCTCGGATAAAAAAGGAACAAAATAAGATGACGACATTTTTGGCCCACGCACCCGGACAATGGCGGGAGTTAGCCGATGCAAAACATCACATGGTGGGAAGAAGCAAAAATAACAGCCCAAAAAAATTGTGTTCGATGGAGATGCCTTGTGGAGGCCCCTATGCTCCAATTAAGAGTAATAATAAGGAGAGAAAAAAAAAAGAAAATTTTGGACAAAATACAAATCTTTATACAAAATAGTATTATGAGTATACAAAGTAATAAATAGATGAATTACATTACAACAACATCATCACAGAAAGATTTAAGCAATACAAGAAAAGTGATGCAGATTGGTTTGGATAAACTTCATTTTATCAAACTTAAAAGAACCTTGGTATATCACATCTAAACAAATAGATTTTTCAAATCAGTCACTAGTTGACAACAGACTTTTTTGAATCAGTCACTAGTTGACAACTCACTATTTTGAATCAGTCTTTTAAGACCAAATGAAAATTATTGTCTGTTATTTGCTACCTCTAATTACAAGTATCTAGGCGTTATATTCTCTTCCTCAAAAGTAGAAAAAATGGCAGCTGATGCTGCTGCATCTATGTAAATCGGATTCAAGGGCAGAGAAAGTCAAACTGTTCCATGGACCTTATATGACAAATATGAGGCTTAATATACTCCGAACAGTTAGAAATATAATACTTAGTTCAATACAGTTATTATAAAAAAAAAAATACTCACACTACCAAAATGTATATCAAATGCACAACTTAGACTCGGATTGGTCACCCTGAAATTATTATCGAATATTTTTAAAATTATCTGGAATTGGGGTTTAAAGCGAATTTTGAAGTTGGATCTTAAACTGCATCCTTATAAGCTGCAGTTAACAAAGGAATTAAAAGAATCCGACTTCGGAACAAGGTTGGCATTTGCTGAAGAAATGCTTAGTCGATTTTCCACTTTTGACAACATCCTTTTTTCTGACAAGGTTCATTTCCATTTGAATGGGTTCGTAAGCCGACAAAATTATTGTTATTGAAACGACGAGAGTCAAACATAAAGTCTACATGAACAATCCGAGGAACATCAGTCAACTAAAGGAAAATATCCGTGGAAATCATCCCAGATTTATTGACAAAAGTTTTCACAAATCTGCGATCGCGTTTAGAGGATTGCCGTCTTCGAGAGGGCCGTCATTTAGATGATGTTATTTTTAAAAAATAAACTACATTTAAGTACCTAATCATCCTATTATTTATTTCAACTATACCTTTTGTATTTATTTTTTTAGCCTATACTTAATAAATGCACGTTCTATTGCGCCACCCTATATATATGGACAATTTAGCAAATGTAAGTTCATAATTTTGTATTTAGATTGTTACACTTGCATTGCCGTACGTATGGAGAACCCAAATATAAGTGAATAACTCAATTCGACATAAAAAACGTAGTTAAAAAATATCAACTTATCCTTACACTTACTAACATGTTGAATCACCAAAATGCAGAAAATTCGACAATTTTTGAGAAAACTCGCCGAAAAACACATTGATCAATTTCTGAACTTCCAGGATGTACACAGATGGGCATCATTTTGTGAGCTTTTTAGATGACAAAATAGTCTCATACGTTCATATGTCCATAATATCAAATTCCTAATGATGAATAATAATAAATTTAATCTTAGTTTTTGCATAAATGGGGTTGGTTGTCTACAGAATTGACTAAAAAATTGTATGAAATCAAATCAATCTTATTTTCCGAAACCCGATTTACTCTGAATTTAGAGAATATTACATGGGTCTCTTATATACATATTTATGTAACTTCACTTTGTAGTAACCCAATGAATGATAGAATTCAATATGTCATAAGGATGCTTTACTTTTATATTGCTTGTAAATTGTTTGAGACTGAGTTTTAAACTAAAATCATTAAATAAATAAATCTCGTGTGTTACACCATTTATAACTCAAAAACGACTGGATCGATTTTAATGATATAGGATTTTTTGAATCCGAATAGCAGAATAATTATTAAAATATCGGCATAATCTATAAAAATCTACAAATAGGTTATATTTGTGTAGTTTTATGAAAATACAAATGTTTAGTAATTGTGTTGTTATAAGGGAACATAAATGTTTAAAGATTATGTTGTTATAAGGAAATACAAATTCAAAACTCTTCATGCTTGTCCACTCAACTCAACTCAACTCGTCTCGTCTCGTCTCTTCTTTTCTTTTCTTTTCTTTTCTTTTCTTTTCTTTTCTTTTCTTATCTCTCTTTTGCAACTCCGTTTGATTTACATGTCTGTTTCTGTTCGATCTTCTAACTCGACTCAACTACGTTTGCTCTACTGATATCTCGCTGACTTTCTCCGATCCTCGAGTCGTGTTGCCACCTAACGCTCTTCTAATGGTGTTGCCACCTGTCACAACACCCTCACAATCATACATTTGAATTGTGAAGAAATACACAAGCAAAATAAAAATAATATAAAGGTTGACGGTCAATTTGTATATTTTGTCCAAGTGTTATTAATAAATCTTATTATGCTACTAATTTAAGACAAGTTTGCTTGATTTTGAGGCGTTACGAAGTTTGCCAGGTAAATAAAATAAATATCTGAACACTTGGAATTATTTCTTTCCTTGAGAGCAGAACACTGAATTAAACAGCAGGATCAAACCAATGCAAATCAAAAACCAGCAACAGCAAGAAAATATTCCATAACAAATTGATATGGAAATATATGTCTGTATGTATGTATGTAGAAAGATTTACAAATTGCTTATTATTTATTTTAAGATATGAAAATTATACATTAATCAACTGTTTTAAAACACCATTGCTCTGCTATTCCAATTCACTCACTACTACGCGATTGCCTTGTGCTGCTATTCAAGTGCAACTTTCAACTGGACTTTGACTTCACTCAATTCTCTCACTACTCATCCACATTTTCATCAATTAAGCTGCCACCTAATCAACCTTGCGGGGTTGCCACCTATATCCTAACCATGTATGTATGTATGTATGTAAATTATGGTAGATCAAAGCTTACATTGTACAAGAAGTTTCTGAACTTCGCCTTGATTGATAGATGTATTGACTGACTAAAAATTTACTATCATCTTGTATGGACTAAACTCTTCAATTGAAAACAAATCTCCTGTATATGTTGGCACTAATATTGTTTATTCAAACAATGATGAAAAAACATGAGATGAGATGAGATGAGATGAGATGTGATGAGATGAGATGATATGTGAGGCTCTTACTATTTACTTACTTATTTTTATTATAAAAATCTCTTTTCTAACATTTTTAATAACGCGTATCTTTTATTTGCTTAAAAACTCATAGATTTTTTATATGCAATATAAGTAATATAAAATGATATTGTAAATTGTAAATTGTGTAAATAAAAAATGATTTCATACAATATTAAAAAGAAATTCCTAAGAAATTCAAAATTGCATCTTCAGTTTTTCATATTTTTTTTTGTAATACATTTCTCTTTTGTCTCTATGATGATATGTTGATACACGTATGAAGTTATGATGATGATGATGATGATGATGATGATTTTAATATTACATATATTAAAATTTCATATGTAATAGGAAGTAGAACTGTAATCAAACCAAGTCAATACTCAATATGCGTGTGTGTGTGTGTGTGTGTGTGTGTGTGTGTGTGTGTGTGTGTCTTTGTGCCGTTTAGCTTTCTATTTTATGAAATTATTATTTACTTTACTGCACTGCACTGATTCCTATTAAGCTTATAAGAATCATGAAGATATGATAAATTTTTTGTACATTTATTTATCAAATAATACTATTCAAATGAAACTTAAGTCATCTCAACTTGTCACTTGCAAGCAAACAGCAACATTTTATTATTTATATTATTTTATTTTATTTTATTTATTTGTGCTTCATTCTCTTTTTTATAAAACGCATCATTATACAATATTAACTTTGTGAAATCTTGTGAATCTTCTATGAAATTTCTCTTATTAAAAAATGCATAATTGACTCCACTTTATTTACTTCAAAGATATATAAAATATAAAAATACTAATTCAATTATCACCAGACGAGTATATTAACTGTATTTATTATAACTAATTGTATCATTTACTTGAATAGATAAATAAATGGATGAATAGTTGGTTAATGGTGAGTATAATTTTATGTTTTCACTGCTACTACTTTTTAATCTCTCGATGGATGCCCCATTGATGTTGTCTCCTGTTTTATCCATTTTGGTTGAAGTGGTACAAATCTGTGACTTCTAATTAAACTATTTATGTACATATTTTTATATCTTCAATAGAATAAGAAGAACATATGACGATGCAATGTCATGAAGACAATGAAGATGACAATAAAGATGACAACGCGTTGAATGCCATGAAAACCTTTTAAGAAAAATTGTGGGAAAATTCTAAGAAAGGAAATGAGATGAAATGAGATGAGATGAGAAGAAATGTCATAGGCACTGACTGAGGCAGACAGTTGGTCGCTTTGTGGTTTGTGGTTTTCGGTTCTTTTTTTATTCTCCATCATCACTTGTTCTTACTTTATTATTCGTATTCGTTGCCATTTCTTCTTCGTTAGTCTCTTTAGCTTTTGATTGTTTTGTTTTTTTGCCGACGACTACTACTATATTGTATTTTCCTTTTGTTGTCGTTATTTTCATTGTCGTTGTCGGCGACGATGATGATGACAATTGGGAGCTTAGCCTGAAAATGGCGGCATACTATTCTATCTTTGTGTATGTGTGTGTGTGTGTGTGTGTGTGTGTGTGTGTGTGTGTGTGTGTGTGTGTGTGCAAAACAATATTTTGTTATATGAAAAGTTATAACAAAATATAAATAAAATGTTTGTTTGTTTTTGTCACTGAAAGTGCTTTTGCTTGCTTTTTGCTATGTTCCATAAAAAACTCACATACTCAAAATCCATCTCCATCTCCCTCTCTCTCTCTCTCTCTCTCTTATACAGATACTAACAACATCTAACAAATAACAAAAAAATGAAACTAATATTACTTTAGAGATACTATAAAGAGATACTTACTTGTAGCAAGAGATGTGCACGGATGATGGAGAATTTATAGTATATATTTTTTTTTTTTTTTTGTTTTGCACTCTCGCAAATCGCAACCTCTATTTTTATCTGATTTTATGCTGTGCACATAACAAAAGCAAAAAAAAAAAAAAAATTCAATACATTTTTCTACACATCTATTTGGGGAGTCTATAGAGGGGAGTCAAAAAAGTTACTTTCCCTTTAAAGTTTTTTTTTTATTTTTTGAATAAAATTTATTATAATTCCATCAGAAATTGGTGCTCAATTCAAATATCGAATTCACTACCCCTCAATATTCCATTTTGATATTATTTTTCATATTCACAATCATTTGCAATATGTTGATTGTTTTCAAATTGATCACAAAGTATCTAAAAAAATGTAATTGTACATATTATCTCAGTTGTAAAGCTAATGGAACTACTCGTAAACTCTGTGTAATTAGTATTAAGAATATTTGTTAGTGACTAAGATTATGTAGGCTTCGGTTACGGACAAATACCCACGTAAGATCACCAAAAAGATAGGCAAGAACAAGTTGAAGAAGAAGTCCAAGATCAAAGTTGTCACCAAAGGATCTTAAGGATCCCGTCAAGAGGAAAACAAACCTTTTCCAGATCTGTTTCAAGTTCGAGACCTCCTACAAGGAGGACAAGAACAAGTGGTTCATCCAGAAGTTGCGCTTCTAAGCATTTTTTTACGCTTTGAAGTGCGATACCTTTTTCAATGAGCTTAGTATTGTATGCTTGAAAAGAAGAAGAAGGAGAAGGAGAAAGTATAATGGAGGCGTAGTTAGTTGTGCAACTACCTAGATTAAGGGGAACGAAATTTCTAGAACACAGAATCTAAGTTGACTCAAAAATCGATAGGTAAGCTTATGTAGAAAGTTTATAGCTTGAGATATTCATCAATTTCTCAACGATGGAAGATCTATAAGAAGAATTCAAATTAAGTATGATGGCAAATATACATTATTCCAATTCCAATTGAAATCGCTTAAAGCAAAAAGCAGAAGTTCCTTCTGTAATGACTCCATATAGTTTTGACGTTTTTAGTTTTTTTTTTTTTTTTTTTATTGAATGCTCCAGACGCACGAACAGTATTTGCGTACTAGGCGGCTGAGGGAAAAATTAAATGAAGGGATCATTAAATTTCTTAGATAAGCTTTTAATAAAATCAAAAATATTAATATTTGCCTTGTTAATAATTGAAGAAATATGATAATTGAAATCTCAGTTTAGAGTCAAAAATGATTACAAAGTCACTTAAGGTAGAGATGCGCACCAATGGGTTATTGTCTATCGTGTAAGTAAGTAAATGAGGAGGCTTCATATGATGAACATGAATTTAGCATAGTTTAGTTTTAAAAGACTACATAACCAGTTAGGTAAAATCTTCTTATAATCTAATATGCGAAATGCGAAATAATATAATCACTCGTAAATATGATAAACAGCTATAGGACGCAAGAGTGATTCAAGGATAGAGGAGAAGATTATTTATTAAAAATAATTAAATAAGTTGTCATGTCATCACTCTTTAGATCATCTATCAAATTAATTTATTACGAAATTTCTCTTTTGAAAAACGAGTGTAGTGATTGTATTGTAAATACTAAATGATCATGACAAACAAGAATATGTTCTTCTTTTAACTTACAAATTTTGTATCTTTTCAAAGGATTTTAGTATATACAACTACTATACTAAATAGAAAGAAATTCATATTTTATATTGTATATCACTTTTGGTTTTATGTTAGTTTTGGTATTGGTATATTTTTGTTTTTTATGCATCATGGAAATATGAGTATACAAAAAATCTTCATTTATAATGAAGATACATTTTGCATTTGCATTTGCTTGTTTTCTTTTTCTTTTTATTTTTGTTGTTTGTTGATTTCTTTCTTTATTTTTTTTTTTTTTTTTTTTGTTTATATTTTATTTTATTTTATTTTATTTTCTATATATATATATATGTGTGTGTGTGTGTGTGTGTGTGTGTGTGTGTATCTGTGTGAGTGCGTTTGTATGTTACTGCTTCACACGCAGTTTACAATAAAACTTGAGATTTATGTCGCCTTTGCGCTTTCAACTTTTGTGCTTCGATTTCTGCAGCTTCGACTGCTTTTACTTGCTTTCACTTCACTTTGTGGTGTGTTTTTGCTACAAGTTGAAATTGCAAAAAAATTGTGCAAAGAAAAATAATATATTTTTTATTTTTTTTTATTTTTTTTTTTATTTTTATTATTATTATTATTTCTTATAGTATACAATACCAATACCAATACCATATACCATATATAATATGAATGAAATTCTTGTTGTTGTTGTTGTTGTTGTTGTTGTTATACTTGTCGGTGGTCTCATTGCTTGCTATACAAAAACATCGATTGCTATACGAGTATAAGAGGACTGACTACAATCTACATTTACTATACTCGTACAATATGAATTGAGTATGAATCCATATGGCTTGTGATTTAACATAAAATTCAGTGTCTGGTCCTGTCTTTCTCTTGTATTTCTGTCTGTCTGTTTGTCTGTTTGTCTGTTTGTCTGTTTGTCTTTCTTTTTGTTAGCTTTCCTTGCTCTTGTTCTGTCACCCTCGATACAAACAATATTGCGTATGCGTAATATTTTATTGTCAAGCAACATTTTTACGCTGCACACGATGATTTTATTTTTTTTTTTTTTTTTTTTTTGTGTTTGTTGTTGTTGTTATTTATTTCTTCTTTTGCATAATATTTTTTATGTCACACACACACACATACACACATTCACATTCACACTTAGATAGATAGATAGATAGTAAGTATATGAGATATTTGTATTTTATACATTTTTAGCTCGCATATTTTATGTTTCGATACTTTCTATTTCTTTTATTTTTTTTTTTATTTTTCCATATATTAGTTTATTGACTGTTTCTCATTGAAACGAATTGAATGGAATCTGTTTTTTATATCGTGAACTCAAACGAGATATGTGAAGATAAAAGGGTATAATAAAATGTATAGGAATAATGTGGTATGTGTACAAGAGTATGGATATTGTATATAATAAACCAGAAATTGAGAAATTGAAATGATTAATATGATATGAGCCCTTCCCTCTCCCTCTCTCTCTCTCTTTGTGTGTCTATCAGTCTATCAGTCCATCTATCTATCTATCTATCTGTCTGTCATTGTATTAGATACAATACAAATAATCAAATACAATTGAAGAACAATAAGAAAATCAAATGGATGTTTGAATCTACAATATTTCAATGAATTTTCATTTATCAGAGACCATGTAAAAAAGAAACTCATTGGTATGTTGAACATTTTGTTTATACAAGATTGAAAGGTGCATTGAAGACTTCATAATGTAATAATCATCAGTTCATTTCTATATAAAAAACTAATGTAGAGTCTTAGTTTTTGAGTTGTCATTTTAAAATTTAATATAATCATGTTTTGCATTTGTTGATATAAGAGATTTCCGATTATTGGAAGAGGTAAATCAGTTATGCACTTGGATTTCTCTATGATTCTGAACTGATAATTTTAACAAACAAAATATTCAAAAACTGAACAATCAGTTCAAATAATTTATATAGACCAGACCTCATGTTGGCTTATGGAAATAAAATATAATAACTTTCAATGAGTTTTTTTTTTTTTCTGAAAAAGAATCGAGAATTTTTTTTTTTTTTTTTTTTCATTGATTTTAGTAAATATTTGGAACTTTTGAGATTCTATTCATACTTTTCTTTGTATTCTCAATCCATTTTATATATTCTGAAAGGCGTGTATATTAATACTTGGGTATTTCAGAAGACAGCAAAAGATATCAAATTGGTGCCTCATTCACCATTTCATTTATATTTAAAACAAGTGATCTTCCAGAATCACAACCACAAGTAGTTTTTGTTGAGTTTATACGAATAGATAAATGTATAGAATCTAAAGGAATATCGGGGAATTGTTTTTGGCAACCATCATTTCAAATGAGTTGCACATCTATTCGATTCGCAGGAGATTGGTGTCATTTTCAGCATATGATTTTCCCCAACCAGAAGCTTGTACCCACCTATTGATTAACATAGGGCAAGCTAGTTTTATGTATTGAATCGTTAAAACCAACATAACGTGTCCTATCCTATGTTCAAGCCGGGAACAAACCATTGACATTTACAAAATTTCAATGCAATCCGATGAACAGTATGGCAGCGCATAATATACAAACAATTTAAAACACTCATTTTTATATATGAGATTTAGTTTATACTATGCACATAATACAATATATAATATATTCTTGCTTTGCAGTAAATTTCTAGATTAGACTCTTTTTGAGTTTGCACTTTCTATTTTCTTCTCAATCTAATCAAAATATTTTGAAACGCTTGTAAAAGCATTGGCAGACCTCGGAAGACAATCCTCACTCAAAAAAAATTATGTGATTCTAATAAGAATTTGTCCACCAGAATCACCTATACAAATTGATTTTGATCCTAATGTATTAGTATATTATTATTAGTTTATCCTTTATAGAGATCGATTTGTGACGTGCGCAATTATCGTTTAGTCGAACTCCTTTATAACAAAGTTGTTGGGGGCAGACAATCATTTCGTTACACAGAGGTAATTCGCTATAGAGGAGTTCGATACAGAGAGATTCAAATATATTACAAAAAAAAAAAAAATAAATGCTGTGTCTTCAAAGTGACTTCGTTATAGAGAAGTTTTTGCTAGTGGAAGTTCGTTATATAGGAGTTCGATACAGAGAGTTTCAAATATATAAAAAAAAAATATTTATATATATTAAATAAACATTCAATAATTTTAAATTCAATATTTTAATGGGAATTTATGTTGGAAAGAATCAAAATGGGAAATTATCATATTAATGATTCATAAAAGTATCATTTTAGATTCAAAAACGTATCGTTAAAGATATTAGAAAAGACTCGTAAAAATATTATATAATCGGCTCGCAAATGATATTAAAAATAATATATAAAATCGCACGTAAAAGGCTCGCTAAAATGTATCTTTTGTAACTATCGTAAATGATAGTTTTGCTGCCACAAACTAAACAGGTGACAGGTGATTCATTTACGTATCATTTTCGGATTCGCGCACAATAGTTTTGTCCGCAAAAGACCCGCAAAACTGTCATAAATGATATCATTTATGATAATAATGGTAAATTTATGATAGTTTTGGTCCACTGGGTGTAGTGTGTAGGATATATGTTTGAATTGATGACTTATTCTTTATAATTTCTTGACACTCAGTATAACTGAAAACTGAAAATTCAAAACAAAATACTTAGTAAATATTTTGTTGTTTATTTTATATAATTGAAATTTATGTATTTATTATATTATATTATATTATATTATATTATATTATATTATATTATATTATATTATATAATATTTTCAATTCAATTATGCAAGTAACAAAATTTGAATGTGTTACATTTATATTGATTTAATAATAATTAAGTAAATACCTAATAATTAAATATATTTGTCTTAATATTAAAATTGCTTCCATTTCTGTGAATCACATGAATAGATTAAATGCATTTGCATTTTTCTTCCAATTTATCTTCTATTAACAGTGATGATGATGATGATGATGATGATGATGATGATGTATTATGTGTGTGTTTGGGTGTGTATTTGAGTGTATCTATGTATCTATATTCTTGTACTAAGTATATCTAAATATTATTATTATCACAAATTCAAAATTTAATTAATTGCATTAAGCTTTCTTCACATACATAAGTATTTTATATTCTTCTTATTATTTCATATGAAATAGAATATTATGCAATTCAAATGTAAAAACACATTATAAATTAAATGAAATTGAAATTGTTAGTTTTGTATCTATAAATACTTGAAATAAATTTGCTAAAAGCTATTTAGCTATTTATGTACTACATCATCAAGAAAATACAATACAATACTATTACCAGAAATATACTCACAATAATATTAATAATAATAACAATAATGATAATGATAATGATAATGATAATGGTAATGGTAATGATATTCCCAATATGTTGATTGTGATGTTGAAGATGAAGTTGAATATATACTTATATATCTTTATAAAATAGATTACAAGAGCACATATAGATAAACATTTTACATTTTTAAAGAGCATTAATAAATGAAATGAAATGGAATTTGAATTTGAATTTGAATTAAGAAAAATATAAAAGTATAAAAGTACAAATGCTTGTTTGATATGAGATACGAAATACTAGTGTGAAGTAGTAGTATAATTGTGTATTTATAATATATTTAACAAAGTTTAATTGCTTTACACACTAAAATAACCGCAAGAAGTTAATTTACTTATTGCATATTTTAAGTACTATACTCGTATATACTTATGTATATATGATTTGAATGAACTGAACTGAAGTGAACTGAACTGAAGTGAAGTGAAGTGAAGTGACTTCATTTCATTTTATGATAAGAGTAAGTTGATGGGTTTGGGAATTGGAGTTTGGTGTGTTTCAATTACTTAATTTAATGTTAAGTCAGTAGGAAAATCTTCAAATCATTTAAAAGGAATATGCTTTTTTGGGATGCACATACAATTGTGTAGATTCATACACGTATGCATATAACAAGTAAATACATTAAGGAAAGAAAATATAGAGCTACGTATAGAGAAGTAAACAGACAGATCGACAGACAGACAGAAAGACAGAAAGACTGTGACAGTATTTTAATCAGAATGGTAGGCAGAAGAATTCTTCAAATTTGCAATTTTCATTAGTTAGTTAGGTAAATGGAAAGGTACTCGTATGTAGATAGATAGAAAGACAACCAAGCAACTTAACAAATATACTTACTACAAATACATTTACCAATAATAACAAAACTTAAGACAAATGCAAATTTCATTCAAAACCTGCACAAATATTCGAATGTGTTTGCATCTACACATATGTACATTGATATTCACAATATTGCACAATATTGCACAATATTGCTTAAGATAGTACAATATGTGTACATACAATATATGTATGTAAGTACGAGTATATGGTATATGTAGTATGTAGTATGTTTGTTCATTAGTATGTTGTACTTATTATAGAAATATCTACGTTTGTATACTTGAACAGTTAGTTGACAGCAACAAGCACATGCAAACATGCATTTATTGTATCTACATATACTCGTACGTAGATATTTGTATATAATTCCATAGAATGCTTGATGCACAAACATCAATTGCATTTAAATTAATCATACGCACTGTTTGCTCATACACGTATATAAAAATATAAAACTAAACTGACTAACTGACAGGTTAACTGACTAACAGATAAACTGATGTATAATGATTTACATATGTATGTATGATTGAAGGAAGACAGAAAGGCAGAAATGCAGAAATACAGAAATCAAATGCAAAGACATAACTAAAGACTAACTGAACAACAGGAAACAAAGTATTGTAGACAAAAGATACTACATACGTGTATATATGTAGTATAAACTGTAAACCACAAACAAAAGAAGAAAAATATTTCGAAATGGAAATTCTCATCATCATATCTATAGATAGACAGACATTCATTCATATATATATATATATATATAGTATGTATGTCTATTAATCTGTAAAACATTTAAAACTATACAAATTATACAAAAAGGAAATCATATCCAATTAGAATTTATCTGTATATGTTTTTGATATGATGATGATGGTGATGATGATGATGATGATGATGATGATGATGATGATAATGATGATGCTTGTATCTGGGCTTTGGAATAGTTTAAGGAGTGAATGCACAATTTATGAAATTATGATAGATGAAATTGAGCATAGCAATGAAATCGAACACATACGAGTATTCAAATATGGCAGGGCATTGAATTACGAGTATAGTTAATAAATACTAACACAATTTATGATTGCCAAACAAACAATTCATACAATAGATTGCAAGTGATTTGAAGTAAATCAATGTTGGTAGTGAACTAAACTGATCAAGAAAATTTAATGAATTTCTATTATACAAAATGGGAGTTAAGATTTAAGGAAAGTGACAAACAATTATATATAAACTGAAAGACTTAAGACAAGGATAATGATGATGATGATGGTGATGATGATGGTGATGATGAAATTGTGTATGCAATTAAAGGTGTTGATAATATAACTGGTTACATGGAACAGATTATAGTAGATACTTTAGTTTATGTTGTGTTAACAACTAACAAGTGATTGGCTGGCTTTGGTGTGTGTGTGTGTGTGTTTCTGTTTCTGTATATCAGTGATTGTATGTTTATAGTTAAGTATTTTATAAAACTAACAAGAAATAGTAGCATAACCTGAGGCGTTAATGTGTTAAAATTGAGTTGATGGTGGCATTAAGTAGAGAAGAATCTCTCAGTTGTTTGATTTGTTTATACATATGTAAATACATACTAAACAGTATTATAGTGTACAAATGTGTGTGTGTGTGTGTGTGTGTGTGTGTGTGTGTGTAAAATAATAGCGCGCATAAAAATCAGGTTAAGAAAACAAGATAAGACATTATTTTACCTTAATTTACGTTGTTTTTCCCACAAAAGATGATGACAATTTCTACCATAGTTTTTTTTGGATTTTTATATTGCTGATGCTGCTGATGCTGCTGCTGCTGTTGCTGCTGCTGATGCTGATGCTGCTACTGTTGTTTGTTGTTATTATTTTGCCTTATATATTGTATTTCTTGATATTTTTGCACTTAAGAAAAGCGCACATACTTCTTTCTTTCTTTCTTTCTTTCTTTCTTACTTTCTTTCTATCTATCGTTCTTATTGCTTTTCTTTTTTGCTTGCTTGCTTGCTACTTCCTTTAGCTGAATGAAAATAAATCACAGCAAATGTGCGAGCTACTTTGAGTGAGCGAGCTCCTTTAGAGTTGAAGCATTCAAGAGGTTAAAACTACTCCTGCTTCTGGTGTAGCTTCTGATGCTATTACTGCTGCTGCTGCTGCTGCTGATGCAGCTCCTTCAGTTGCTGTTTGGCACAGTTGTTGGTGATTCTGGCGATGTTGCTGATGTTTTTTCTTCTTTACTTTAGACTTCTTTCTTATTGGTGTTGTTTTTGTTGTCGTTGCCCGTTTGTATTTTTCTTGTTATTTTTGTTTTTGTGAATCCCAAGCACTTGAATGGTTATGTTATTGTTATTTTTGTTGTTGTTGTTGTTGTTGTTGTAGCGCGTGCTTAATGGCAACAGCACACATAACTACTACATAAACATATTACATTAACAATCACAACAACAACAACAATAATAATAATAAGCAACTGTTGTCGGCATGGCATACATTTTGAACACCCAACACAGATACAAGCAGACAGACGGACAGACGGACAGATGGACAGACAAACAGAGACAATCTATTTTGGTAGGGTCCTCTTAATGTGTATTCTTTTACTTCATCATCTTCATCTTCATCTTCGTCCTCGTCCTCGTCACCACTATTTTATTTTTCTCTAAGTATGATACAATTCTCTTTAAGTGTAGCAAAGGAAAACAGAAAGGAAAGGAAGCCAAGACGCGTCAGTTCAAGTTGATACTTTCTACTAATTCTGTTGTTTTTGTTGTTATTGTTGTTGTTGTTGTTGTTTCTGGATGTTGGTTGTTTGTTATTTGTTATTTATACCACAATATAGTAGTATGTATGTATGTACTTTCATCTTCTACTTACAAACTACCACAGTTTTCTGTTGATACTTGAAATGCTACTTTTAGTTTACCGTTAACGTTACAGTCACAGTTACCGTTACCGCAATTGCCACTTGACACTAAACGTTGCATGATTTCTTTTGGTTTCTTTCTCTTTTCTTTCTCTCTTCTTTTTTTTTTTAATTTATATTTATATTAATTTTATGTTTCTAAGAAGAAGGAATTCACTTTTTACACACACAAAAAAAAATTGTTAGGTTTATTCATAATAAAAAAAAAAATCTTAGTAAAACTGCAATTTGCTCACCACAAAAATCTTTAGCACATCATTATCAGCATCATCATTATCATTGTATCAGCATCAACATTATTATCATTCAACTATAATATTGTAACTATAACTGTAATATTTACGTATGTATGTTTATATGAATGTTTTTTGCTTTTAGATTTTTCTTTTAATTTCTTAAAAATGATTTATGCTTCATCATTGTTTTTTGTCTTTACTTTCTGTCGTCTGCCATTGATTAAATTAAATTTAAAAAAAAAAAAACAATAAATTTTCTTTGAACGCGACGTAACTGTAATTGTTCACACAATGCCGTAGAGTTTACGGCGTCGCGGCTTACGTTGTTTATTATTAAGTTGCGTTACGATTGAATCGAGGGCGATGCGAGTAAAGCAAAGCTTTCACATTGAAATCACAACAAGAAATGAATGTTGTCGCAAGCTCAACCAAGAAAATCAAATAGCGTCAGCAGACGATAAAACGACAAAGCACAGCAGCCATGAAGCCGAAGCCGGAACCGAGCCGAAACGAACCGAACCGAAGTACCAGTTGTAGTCGACAGGAGCGCCTACCAAATATGGAACTTATAAGCCAAGCCAACGAGATGAGCGTAATTTAGTATTACAAGAGGAGGGAGATAGAGAGAAAGAGGCTGAATCAGTTTAAACTGTGAGTGTAAGCGAGTGAATAGCTGAGAGTTCCTCTCCATGATACAATAATACAAGGTAGCGCCAATTTGGCATGTTATGCTCTCAAAAATTTCTAACTATAAATTTTGACTTCATAAGGATATTTGCATAATAAAACGCTGAAAAACAAACAGTATAAGAAACTTTTTGTGAGAGCGACACTTAACTGTAAAAAATTGACATCGCCTCTATTTCTTACTCTCTCTGTGTCTTTCTATAGGTGGCAAAGGTGGCTACTACTACTACTACTACTGTTGCTTTGTATATGCTGTATTGTTGTTGCTGCTGGAGATGCTAGTGATGCTGGCCAGTGTTGCAAACTTGTAGAGCACAAACGATACCGACCCGACATATGTACATATGTATGTAAGTATGTACTACTGACTATTTATGCTTTGTGGTTTGACCGAGTGACAGACAAGAGAAACAAAATATTAAGAAGGAAAACAAATACTTAAATACATATGTTAATTTCAATTCGGATTATATTTTTACAACAAAATTTAAAAAAAAAAAATACATCATTTGGAAAGTCCAAATCACAAAAAAATGTTGCACTCCATAAACACTTATTTGTATTTTACTATTAGTACATTTCTTTCGTGAATTGTGAATAGCAAAAAAAAAAAAAAAAAAAAAAAAACAATTTTAAATGTTTTTGACGTTTTTGTTTTTCTGCTAAATACTTGCTCTAGGAGTAGTACACATACCGTTCGTTCATACAACAACGTTGAACTGTGTGGAATCAACGGCCCAAAGGATGTTGATGTTATCAAAACCATGAAACATGTAAACCGTTAATATAAATTTAACATACATATTTAAACAAAGAGAGAGCGCAAAGAGAGTCATAGAAAGAGAAGAGACAGAGAGAGATAATAAATGAGAGTGTAACGGTTTTTCATCTATGTATGTATGTATACATACACATGCATATGTATTTGTATGCATTCCGGTCCATGATTTCAAATAGTTGGTAACAAATGCCGATTAATACAGTATAGAAAAATCGATTATCGATAATTTTGCCAATTGAAAATGCGCACATACACATACACACAAGAATATTGCCATTATACGTATGTATGTACATATTATGTACATTTATGTATGCATTTATTTATTTAATTTCCATTTAATTTAATTTTATGTATTTTGAATTTATTTTTAAATAATTATTTCATTCCAATTTACAAAGTAAAGTTAACAAAAATACATACATCACGTAAAGTGAACTAAAGTTAAAACAATGAAAATTCTGGGCAATCATACAGATTAATGGAATTGTCTGCTGATACGGAAATCAAGCGATCCTTGAAATTCGGGTAAATGACTCCCCAAACAATACCAATATGACAGTTGAAGATGTGGAGGCAGTTGCAGCCAATAACGCTCCATATTTTGACACTGTAATCGCTTGATGAGGTCGAGAAGCTATTGCCATATTTAGAGAATGCAACACTTAGTACATGCGAGTTATGTGCCTGCTTGGTTGCAATGAGACAAGATTCCACAATGTCGAAAATCTTTACAAGTCCACCTTTTGAACCAGCGACCAGAAGAACGGAGTTTGGCGAAAAAGCCAGACATAATACGAATTTGTCGAAGCACACAAGCTCATTGGCAACCTTGCCAGTGGTCACATCAAATAGTGTGATATCGCCAGCCATTGAACCGCAACCAATATATTTACCATCGGGACTAAAGGCCAATTTCAGAGGGAACTTATCAACGGCTGCCTTCATGACATGTTCCTTTGAAGCAGTCTCAATGTTGTATATGTCGATGGTACCATTTGTGTGTCCAGTTATAACATAGTTGTTGCATGGCGAAAGCGCTACAGCCCAATGATCATTTGGACGACCTAGCAGCAGATGCTTTTGTTCGCCACTTTCTATGTCCCATATATTCAAGGAGTTGTCCATGATCGTATTAGCGATAGTTTTGCCGTTGGAACTGACTGCAATCGATGGAATGCCAACCGAATGCGATTTCAATTGCTTACGGAATTCTAGCTTGTTCTTGTGTATATCCCAAATCTTGAGATATTCATCAGCACCGCCAGTTACTAAGAATTCCATTTCGCTGTCCGATCCTTGTCCTTGTTGGGTATAGGATCCCCAAGCACAAGACCAGATCTCATTTGAATGAGCCCTTTTAATGCCAAATAGTAGCGAGCACATTTTTTACAAAATATCTTTTAAATCGTTTGCTTTCTTTCGTTAAATTTAAAATAAATAAATATTTAGCAACAAATTTGTATATAGCTCTCGTTTAACTCTTATATTATAATATTATTTTAAAACAAATCGACGAATATGACAACAAATACAAAACTAAAATATAAAGGAGATTAATTCAATTTGGCTTCTCATGCTTGAGACATGACCAAAGAATCAGTGTAGGAAAATAAATTATTTAACATGAATTGTTTCGATTGGAGAAGTTATCGCATTCGATAACATTTCAGACCATTTACTCGATGCTCTATAGATGGAATTGTATGCATTTCGAACGCAGTGCAACCCTTCAAATATAAACAAAAAAGTGCAGGGTTTCATTGATTTTTCACACACGAGTACAAACAAACGAAAAACAAGCAAGTGTCTTCTCTCTATCTTTGTTTGTTTCATTCCAATTTGCAATTTAACAATTTCAATTTATTTACTTTGCTATCTCAAAAAATAAATAAACGTTTGAAAAATATTTAACATTAATATTGAGTTGAGTGAAGGAAGAAATTAAGAATTCGAAAGGAAAAATATGTCCCAAAGCATCGCGGCACAAAATGTCGCTGTTGCAAGCGGCACTAATATTGCACCTCTGCCACATGCAACAAGGCGCTCTGAACTAGGAGGAAATGTTGCTGCAGCAACAGCATCATGTAATATTGGTACCGCTGTGTCCGCACGTTTTGCCGAAACTGAATGGGAGGCACGTGAGGTTGGTTGGGCTAAGTGATTAATATGATAAAGTGTATTATTTGTTGCAATTTGTGTCAATCTATTATTACAGTCACAACGTCAACGGGAACTGGAAGAGGCGCGTGCTCGTGCCGCTCAAATGGAGAAAACAATGAAATGGTGGTCAGACTGCACAGCCAATTGGCGTGAGAAATGGAGTAAGGTGAGTGAGAAGAGTGTAAACAAATTCTGGCAAGTCATATGCATCACACAGCTGTCATGACAATACAAACTTCACCACCAGTACAAACAATATCTTTCTATTTACCTTGTGTGTCCTTTTATTTATTGCATTGCATTCTACCAGTGGAAACACTTGTGAAATCGTTAGTCAGTCTGTTGTTGTTTGTTTAATCAATAATCAATTTTTTAATTTAAGGTTCGCAACGAACGTAATAAGGCAAGAGAAGAATCGAAACAGTTACGTGCTAATCTGGATATTGCGATGAAGGAATCCAATTCATATAAACGTGAGAAAAATGATCTCGAAATACAAATTCAACAATTGAAAAAGGAAATGGAAAAAGTTCATGCTTTAATGATGAAACATGCCGGCGAATTCAATCGTGTCGAGTAAATGAGAAACGATGTTGATTTATAAGTTGTTTTATATATAAACTCATTGATCATTTACAGTTTGACTGAAGCTACAGAAGATGTTGAGGCCAATTGTCGTGATTGCTCTCCATATTTATCATCGGATGGCCTACAAAATGTTAATAGCGAAGATGGTTTGGTAAGAAACAAATCCCACATTTCCCCCATTTCCATTCCTAATCTAACTAATCTGTCATACTATCATTAATCATTTAATCATTGCTTTATGTGTTTGTAGGTAACCAAATTAACTAATAATGATACAAAGGATGTGGACATTGATGATGAGGAGGCGACTACTAAAGCAAAGTCAACTGATAATGGCAACTATAAACAATACATACATTTTTATATGATATGTATAATATATGTAAATACCTTGTTTTTTCAGATGACATGGCTGCCGAAGAGAAACGCTTACTGCAGCAACTATCTCGAGATGATTTCGATGAAGAGTATTTACTACAAAAAATTTCTATGCTTCAATTACGTTTGGATGAAGCACAAAAGACTATTCAAGCTGAAAGAGAGTGAGTTAGCTAATAGTCAATAGCATTACAACCATTTAGTCTTAAGTAAATTTATCAAACAGATTTGTGAAAGAACCCAGCCACCTTCCATATATAGAAATATAGTAACAAGCAGAAGAACAGATTAAGTCATTAAGAAATCTATCATTCAAATCATCAATCAATTTAGCCCTCAATGTTTCAACATATCAGTCAATTCGTAATGCATAAAAAGTTCATATAAAGTAATTAGACAAAATCCCGAATAACATATTTCTTCTTTTAACTCATGATTATGATGCTTTTGCTGTTAACTATTGTATGTTTTGTATGTACATATTTTCTGATATATTTTTGTAATTGTTTCTGCTGACAGTGACAAACATGAATTGCATAAAAATATTGAGAAATTAACTTTGGATTGCCAAGATGTACGAGCACGTCAGGAAGAATTACGGGCAGCCAAACAAGAAGCCGTGCGTGAACTGTTGACCCTGCAGGAGCAACATCGTGCAGAGATGCGCATCATAAATAATTCATTGCAAGAAGAAGTTGCATCACGTGAGAATCTCGAACGGCGTTTAAGTGAATTACGCATAGAGGTAAATTGAACTATGAAGAACTATTTATCCATCTATTTATCTTTATACCCTTCACACAGTGAATAGTATTAAAAGTTTGTCATGAAGTTTGTAACGCACAGAAGGAGATATCGGAGACCCCATAAAGTATATCATCAGCGCGACAAGACGAGTTGATCTAGCCCTGTCCGTATGTCCGTCTGTCTGTATGTATGCAAACTAGTTCATCAGTTTTTGAGCTACAGAGCTGAAATTTTGCACGAAGCTTTCTTTTTTCCATACGCAGTACATTTGTCGGAATCATCCGAATCGGACTACTATAGGGGGTACCCCCCATACAAACCGGGATCCAAATGAAAGTTCTTATTAGAAAAACTTTTTTGTTTTTTGTACTATGGAACTGAAATTGGAATACTATAAGTGTCTGACCCGTATCCACCACATTCTAAATTTCAAGTCTCTCGGACTACTAGAAGTGGCGTGAAGAGTATTACAACTTCGGCATAGCCAAAGTTAGTCCTTTTTTAAATTTTTTTTAAATATTAAATAGATGTACATATGATAATGCATTTGATTTAATACATTTGTATGATATTTATAATTTAGTTGGAACGTTTGCAAGCGGAAAATGCTTCAGAATGGGGCAAACGTGAACGATTAGAAACAGAAAAACTTGCCTTGGAACGTGATAATAAGAAATTAAGGTCAGAATTACGCGATTATCAAGAACGTTCGGATCGCAAGAGTCGTCCATTGCAGGCAAGTGATGTTGAGGTCCGGGCCCTGCAACAAGAATTGGGCGAACGTAATAAAGAAATGAATGAAATGAAATTGGCACATTCCAAACTAAAGAAATTATATGCTGAAAATAATACTGAACTTGTACATGCAGTACGTCGGGCTGAACAATATGAATCCGAGGTGAGTAGAACAACAGCAACGACAACAACAACAACAAAGTATCCATTATAACAAACAAACATTTATTTATATATATATTTATCTATCTATTAACACAACATACACACAACACAACTTAATTCAAAGGAAATTTGAACATTTCTAAAGGGGCTTGAATTATATTTTGAATATGATATATGTACATACATATGTGAATGTATGTATTTACTAGTTAGCAAATGCTGAAATACCTGTAATGGCACGACCCAATATCAAGGCATGTATATCGTGTGTACCTTCGTATGTATTAACCGATTCTAAGTTCATGACATGTCTGATAATATGATACTCATCACTGATGCCATTGCCCCCCAATGTATCACGCATTTGACGTGCAATCTCCAATGCTTTGCCAGCATTGTTCCGCTTAAGCAATGAGATCTGCTCCGGCGTATGTTGTTTCTGTTCCTTAAGGCGACCCACATGTAGACATGCCTGCAGGCCCAATGCTATTTCTGTAGCAGCATCAGCGAATTTCTTTTGTATCAATTGATTAGCAGCCAAGGGACGCTTGAATTGTTGACGATCGAGTGTGTATTGACGTGCAATTTCCAGACATGATTCGGCTGCACCTAGAGCACCCCAAGCAATGCCATAACGGGCATTATTAAGGCAACCAAATGGACCACTAAAACCAACTGCATTTGGCAATAGATTCTGCTCGGGTACACGTAAATCATCCATAAGAATCATTCCTGTTGTTGAAGCACGCAATGAAAATTTGCCTTCTATTTTTGGTGTTGATAAACCACCATTTTCGCCGATTTCATGACGATCAACAATGAAACCACGCACTTTGCCATCGTTGCTAGTCTTTGCCCAAACTATCAAGACATCCGCAATGGGTGAATTAGTAATCCACGTTTTCGAACCATTCAAAATGTATGTTTTCGTCTTAGCATCATATTTGGCATTTGTTTCCATGCCAGCGGGATCGCTTCCATGATTCGGTTCAGTTAAGCCAAAAGCACCTAAAATTTAAATAATAATCATAATTGCAATTGAATAAAGATTAAGATCGGAGTAAGGATTTACCAATAATTTTACCCTGTGCCATGCCAGGCAAATACTTGTCTTTTTGAACTGCTGAGCCATAATCATATATGGCACCCATGGCCAATGAACTCTGTACACTCAATGCCGATCGATATGCGGAATCAACACGCTCGATTTCCCGTGTCAGCAGACCGTAAGCGACATTTGAGACACCAGCACAGCCATAACCATTTATCGTGCAACCCAATGCACCCAATTGTCCAAGTTCAAGCATAATTTCCTTGTCGAAAACTTCATGGCGATTCGCTTGTGTGACGCGCGGCAGCAGAGTTGAGTTGCAATAATTTCGAAAAGTGTCACGTATAGAAACCTCATCGGTACTCAATTGACTCTCCAGGTTAAGTGGATCTTGCCAATTGAATTTCGTCTGACTAGAATATGATTTCTTTATTAGACAAGGTGGCGCAGCCGAATCAGTGGTGGTGGCGGCCACCAGCAGTGGTTGATGCGTTGCTGCTGCTGCAGTTGTTGTTCTTGTGATTAAGCAAATTTTGCGTAGCATTATTATTCTCGCTCTTCTTATTTCTTCTTATCAGTAAAAATGTATGTATGTAGTATATTTCTTTATGATTACAGCTTTACCAAAGTCACAACAATAGGCTAGGCATACAATATAATTTCTTAATAGCGTAGTAAAGTCTTTTCTTCTCCGATTTCTTAAACCTCTCCAGTTGACAGTTGTTTTCTTTCTATTCTTCAAAAGATTATAAAATACCATAATCAAATGAAACTTAAGTAAACTGAGCGATCGGCAATCAGCTGATCATTTCATATTAAGCTGTTTGAGCTGCTAACTTGCCATTGGCTCACTAGGCGCTGTGCGCTGTGTGTGTGTGTGTGTGTGCATGTGTGCATGTGTGTGTCACTTGTTTCTCGTTGCTTTCTTGTTTGTTCTCTTTGAATGATGATGATTGAATTGAACAACAACTTTGCTTTGCTGGTGGTAATCGAGTTTATCGAACGACTCTGTTCCATTATCGCTCTCTCTCTCTCTCTCTCTCTTACACACAGGGAGTGGTCTTTTCTGATTATGTGTTATCGATAAATTTGTTTGTGTTATTTTGTTATTTATTTTATAAAATATGTACATATATAAATATTTTGTTATTTTCCCAATTTGTTGGTTGGTTATCATCAAAATGAGATTATGATTTTTATTATTTCAGATTGCTTATCTGTATAAGTATAATAAAACAAACTTATGTATATACATATGTAATTTTACCAAATTTACAATATGTTTGTACATAAACATTGAAAGATTGCTTTACATACTGCAAAGTAATACATGAGTAGATAGAAAATTCGTTGTGGATCCTAACAGATTGACATAGAAAAACATATTGGAATTTTCCCTATATGTATACCCACTGACTACAAATCCCACATAACAAATATTGGATGGCATTAAATCGCCCACTCCTAGTCATTTCCTTGTCTCTACGTACTTGTTTGGTACTTGCGAGAATTCTTCTGGTAACAAAATTGATCCATGAAGCTAACCATTAACCAATGCATTCAATGGTGTCATCCATTTCGCCTATAATGGCGTGTATCTTTAATCGTATTTATGTATTTATGTTTGGGGTGATGGATCATTTGTATGCTTGAACCTATGCAGTTGTCCATTTATATTCGGGATGCCCTGTTAGTAGGAACTGCCTAAAGTGTGGTGCTAATGGGTGGTGTGTGTGTGTGTGTGTGTGTGAGGTTTTTATATATATATTTCTTTATGATGATTTCAATGATATCATTGTCAAATGTGCTTGAATTCTTACACAGGTAAAACGTTTACGGCAACGCGTTGAGGAACTGAAACGTGAATTGGCCTCAGCTGAAGATGAACTGGACTCCGCAGCAAATCAAGTGAGACGCTTGCAGAGGACTAATGATGAACTCGTTGGTCAAAGTGAAGGCTTTCAAGTTCAGATTCAACATTTACAGACAAGGTTTGGTTTGGACCATGAAGAACAACATCATATGCAACAAGATTCAATTCAGACTGTTGTTGCTGGTGGTGTACATACATAGTTTAAAATTAAAGACAATTTAATACTAACCTCATGATTCTCATCTTTAAAATGCTTGCGTTCCCTTAATTAAATTGGATGTGTATGTGTGGTATTGGATACTGATACTGGTGGTATTGCTTTCTAATCAAAACAAAATATTAAATACACTATAACACAAATATTACTACATACATACTAACAACTCAAGACATTTTCCAAATCCTCAATTGCGTGGTGGTGGCAGCAGCAGCAACAGCAGCGGCGTCGGCAGTTCAGGTGTCCAGCTACGTAATAAAATTGCCGTTGAGTTACCAAGTGAATGTTTGCCAAACATAAATGATTTACGTCAAATATTTGATGACAGTCAAGCTGGTCTACGCAACAGCTCCGGCGGCGGTGGTGGTGGTGGTGGCGATAGTAAACGTTCCAGTTGTTCTGAACGCACTTTGGCCGATGCTAAGTTATCTCATGTTGAGGATAATATTGGTGAATTGAAGTGTCGTAATACAGAATTTGAACGTGCCAAACAAAAGTTTGATAATCCACTTGTGAATATGTTTACGCCACATCAGCCACTAATGCATTCATTGCAACAATCATCATCACAGCATCATCATCATCATCAACAACAAAGACATCATCATCATCAACAGCAGCAGCAGCAGCAACAACGTGAACCACGTGAACGTTCAATGAATCGTTATGGTGGTGGTGGTGGATCAAATTCAAGTAATCGTTCGGATTTAGCATTACCATTAAAGGGTACAACAAGTTCAGTTATGAATGGCGTCGGTGGCGGTGGTGGCTGCAGCAATGGTAGTTCAAATACAAAATTAACTCATGCTGTCAAAGATGATATCAATCGTCAGTTATATGATGAATATTCACATGGTGGTGGTGGTGGTGGTGGTGTTGGTGGTGTTGTTGGTAATGTTGCTGCTGTTGATAATTTAGTTAATCTTAATGCTGGAAATGTTAGTGGTGTTGGTGCTGGTGGTGGCATTCAGTATCAATCAAAAAAGGACAAATCTGGTTATGCTAGGAACAGTGTCAATTTAGATGGTCTGAAGGTATCCGATGATGAGGTAAACCATTAATAAAATATCTACATATGTATATTGTTTGTACTTATTAACCTTAGTAGCCCAGTAGTAGTAGTAGTAGTGATTCATGATCATATACAAATGTATGTAGAAAAATATAAAAAAATTTTGATTTGTTCTCTTCTTTCTTTCTATTGTATCACAGACTCCATAATTATGGCTCAACAAGTTTGCTATTGGACAACGAAACTGAAGATAATAGCGATGGCGATGATGCCGGCAGTTAGTTCTATATAAATAGCCTCTCCTTCGGATGTGTGTTTTGCTAGGCAAGGAAAACCACTTGTCTTTCCATCTCATCTCATTTCATGTCTTCTCATTTCATATTATGTGTAGTACAACGCCACCGTTCGTTCATGAGTACTGAATAACTATTATGATTTTATAAATAATGCTCCTCGTGTATTGTGTAGCTCTTAAGTCTTTTAAGTATATAAGTATTTACTTACTTACATATATGTAATGACAAATTACAAAAATAAATCAAAAGAACAAATCAAATACATACAAACAATATGAATTTATTTTAGCATTTTAGCAATAAAAAGTAATAAAATATTAATATAGTATAAAAAATATGAAAGTGTCCGTCTCTAAGCTTAAGTGATGATGATCGTATGATCGTCAGTCTTCTTTTTCAATCGGAAGATGCTAGATCATGCAATGATCTAACCAAATAACGCCATATCAGGCTGAAGCTCCATTAAAACTAAATCCTTGAAATGAATGAAAATTATTCTCAAAGTAGAGATTGCTTACAACAATAATAAAAACTATTACATAAAAGCATATTATATGGATACACAATATAATATGGCGTGTTAATAGCTTCTATAGTTTTAGATAATCAGTTCAATCGATTTCACTGGCTGATCTATCGATTTAAAAAGTCTTATTATTTACTTTAAAGTCTTATTTTCTTGACTTGATGGTTGTCACTGTTGGTAATTGTGCTGTGACATCTTTGAGTCGACATTCGACATATTAAATGAGTGAAGATGTGGATGACACTTGATCATCACTGTTGCCGATATCCATATGTTCGATGTCGGAAATGTCATTGCTACGAGAGCCATCATCATCGGTAGCGTCACCGTCACCGTCACCTTCGACGGGAAAGAATTCAAGGCGCTCTGGTGATTGGATGCTGATTGTATTAGTTGGTGATGGAAGATTAATTCCGGCACCATCACCATTGGTGCGCATAGCATCTATCATATTAGCATCATCTATTATATCGTTGTAATCGACAAAGAGCTCTGGTGAATCGCTTCTGTTAGAGAGGAATGAACCATTGAAGTCGACCACACTCATATCATCGGCGTGCGTGGCATTCATTTGATCGTCGGTACCGTCATAGGCCACTGAGAAATAGATGGAGATTTCTTTTGTTGATGATGGAAGAATAATTTCGGCATCCTCATCATTATTGGCGCTGTCAAAAGGCTCTATTATATAGATGGTGATTCTATCAGTTGATGATGCAAGAAAAATGTCGGCACTCTCATTATCGGTGTACATAGTATTTATGGTCCTGTCAAAAACTTCTGATGAATCTCCTCCATTAGAGTCGACGACATCCACATTATCGGCATACGTGGCATTCATCTCATCGTTGGCACCGCCAAAAGGCTCTACAAAATGAATCGTGATTCTATTAGTTGATGATGGAAGATAAATTTCGGCACTCTCAATATCAGTGGCATTCATTTCTTCGTTGATATCGTCAAAGACCACTATTGGATGGCTCCTATTAGAGAGGGATGATCCATTGTAATCGACGGCACCCACATCATCGGCGTGCATGGCATTCATTTCATCGTTGATACCGTCAAACAACTCTGATACTACATCGGAATCATTAAAATCAATGTCGGTATCGGAATCCCATTCTTCAGTGCCGGTATACTCAGATTCGTAGTCGATATTGGCATCAAACATTTCAATGTTGTTATTAATATCGGGTGCTACATAGTCGTTATGCACACCCCATGCTTCATTGTCGGTATTGGCATCCCGTGCTTCATTGTTGTTATTAACATCATGTGCTTCATTGTCAGTATTGGCATTCCATGCTTCATTACCGACATCGGCATCCCGTGCATCATTGTCGGTATCGGCAACTCTTGCTTGATTGTCGGCATTGGCATTCTGTGCTTCATTGTTGGTATCGGTACCCCCTCCTTCCAAATTACGCAATGCCAGTTCATCTTCAATTTTAGGACCATCGCACTAAAATATATAAATAATTTAAATCTGTTGATTTAGCATTTTCTTGCCGATAATTTTAATCTTACCTGAGTACCACCAGTTGAGTTTTTGTCAATGCTTTCGCAATTATTTATGTAAAACTGGACCATATTATCTATTTTGGATTCAAACATAAAGTGCAATGCAAGAAAATCGTCTAAAGAATAATGTTTTTTAAGCGTGTATATGAAATTTGTAATCATCTCTGCTTCAGATCCAAAAAGCCCAGCCATAGAAGAACGCACCAAGCCTTTCACATCCACTGACAAAGTTTTCATAAAAATTTCTAATACGCCCTTAAATTGTGACTTACGTTGATTAGTCAAGTCTTCTGGTGATGATTGATGTTCAACGGAATCAGCGGAGTCGTTGCGTTGCCGTTTATTTCCGTCGCAGCTCTCATCATTTTGACGCTTGTTGTTTGTTGTCGACATTGCAGAAAAAATTAAATTGGAGTAACACCTTTTATAAATTTTCAATTAAAAAATATATTATATCTTCAGTAGGATATTCGAACGACCTGAATAGATCGGAGATCTGGAGCGAAGTGAGCAGTAATAGCAACCGCCGGTTTGGGGGATTTACTTTTCCCCTTTGTAATGAGTTAAAAATGTTATACCCTTGTTTTCAAGAGTTAAAATGAGGTACGAACGTTCGCGCGCTCTTCTTCTTGTCTTTTATCGATAACTTTGTTATTGCAATTGTTTAGATACTTCAATAGTGAGAAGAGTTGTTGCGCGAATCAGTGCAGTGATTCGCATGAAATCCTATCTTCAAAGACTATTATGTATGTAGATCGAAGTAAGACATGAAATTATTGCCTCAGTATTTATTGAAATATTAAAAATTTCAAGAAACCAAAACAAATTACAATTAATCGAAGATTGCTGGAATGGCAAATATAAAGTGTGTTATCGATAAATTATTTTGACTTTATAAGCACTAGCCGCCTCTAGTGTAAAATGATATAGACTTTTACAGAACTGTCACACTGTTTGTCAGATTTTTTCCGTCTTCGTCGTTTACGTGGCCATCGTCATCAAAAGCACAATTAATTCATTGTTTGTTTGGCAGCGCACTTATTAATAAATACAAAAAATACTAGAAAATGGACACAAAATTATTGCTGAAGTTATGCAGTGTATTTATGGTGCTAGTACATGCTGGCCACTGTTTCATTGTCACTGTAGATGCTCACAATGAGGAATGTTTCTTCGAAAATGTTGAAGGCGGCACCAAATTGGGTGAGTTGAGTTGCTGTTGATTAATCTGTGAATCTAATAAGAAAAGGAAATGGTAATGACAATGACAATGGCAATGGCAATAATTTGTTGTTCGCAGGTGTCACTTTTGAAGTCATTGAAGGTGGCTTTCTTGATGTTGATATAAAAATCACAGGTCCCGATCAACAAATCATTCACCAAAGCGAAAAAGAGTCTTCCGGCAAATTCACATTTGTGGCGCCTTCAAAAGGCATTTATACAGTGTGCTTTAACAATGAGCGCAGCAGCATGACACCCAAGCTAGTGATGTTCTCGATTGATGTTGGAGAGGCGCCTCAACGTGCACCAGGCGCACCTGGTGAACACGAAGTCGGTCATACTAAACTGGAGGACATGATAAGTGAACTGTCTGGTACTTTGACCAGTGTTAAGCACGAACAAGAATACATGCATGTGAGTAGGACGCAATGTGCACAATTGCTGCAAGTTTCCACGAGACAGACTATCTAATGTGTATCTATGTGTTGTTGGTATTTTAGGTGCGCGACAAGATTCATCGTTCTGTGAATGAGAACACCAATTCACGTGTAGTGCTCTGGTCAACATTTGAGGCATTCGTGCTGGTCTTGATGACCATTGGCCAGGTATATTACCTGAAACGTTTCTTTGAGGTGAAGCGCGTTGTGTAAACGAAATTCGAGTGAAGGAAGAGATCTGCATCCTGGATAAAATAATGATAAAGAAATGATGGATGGGAGGCGACAATTTTTTTTTTTAGTTTTTAGTTTTGTTTTTTGACACTCGTGCAAATCCTCTCCGATAAATGTTAAGCCTTCGTCAAAGCATTTTCTTATCGTGTGTGTGTGTAATATTCTAATAAGAATTTGAAATTCGAACCATGCATAATATATTTTTTTTTTCCTTATTAAACCAATTGGAAAAATGTGTTGGATTTTCATTTGCATTTGGTTTTAAGTCACTTGACGGCAGAAGCAGAGAGCACATAATTTGACTTCAATATTGAACTCTCCAATGTGCCCCTGAATGTCTCGCGTTTTAGTGCATTATTCATTGAAAATTAATATTTAATATTAATTCTTCTTATATCATTAATAAATACACTGAACTTAAAGGAATTCGATATTCAATTGCATTTGGTGTTAGCATACTCATAGTCATGACCAGTTCAGTGTTTAAAAACACCGAAAGGTTTTTACAATTGATTCTTCTTATATCATTAGCAATTACATTGAACTTAAAACAATTCGTAATTAAAATGATCATGCGAAAATAGTGTAAGAAGACTCCGAATCTCATCATCACTTCCAGATGTTGATAATAATATATATGATGATGGTACATGGTACATTTAGAGTCAATAGTAGTGTAGCCACCGATTTGTACTGCGTAGAATCCCGTCCAGAAGAAAACAATCAACGTATGTGCGACACAAAATATAGGAAATAACACTCAACGGATTGAGGGAGTGTTTGTGTGGTTAAAAACGGTGTTAAAAGAAGAAAAAAAAGAGGATAATAAACAATTACCAACATAATCATGCACAATTTGTTGCGTGGTGGTGTGAAAGTGACTGCAACAGCGACTGGTGTTGGTGTTGGTATTGGTGTTGCTGGTATAACAAAACGGTCACCATCGTCATTAGAATTACTGCGTATCTTGGCTTTCAGTACGTCTAGCAGCTGTAATTCACAGAATAATGATTCATTAAACAAAGTGCCACCAAATGTTCTTCGGGAGCGTAGATTTAAACCTCATCAACCATCGGAATCATCATCGGCTTTGGCCGCTGAGGCTTTACCATCTCATGCACGCGTTGTTATATGTGGTGGTGGAATAACAGGCGCCTCAGTTGCATATCATCTGGCCTTGCTTGGCTGGGGCAAGGATACCGTGCTCATTGAACAAGACAAAGTTGGTGGGGAGGCGCCATGGAGTGCCAGTGGCATGGCTGGTCGCTTTGAGCCCAGCTACACCGAACTGAAATTGGCCGAGTATTCCATTGATCTTGTAAAGGCATTAACAGAGCGTGGTCTCCCTACTGGGTGGCGTCAGGTTGGAAGTTTGAATTTAGCACGTAATTTTGATCGGATGACATCGTTTAATCGCATGAAATCTCAAGCAGTGGCCTGGGGCATGAATTGTGAAATACTCACACCGCAGCAATGCAAAGAACATTGTTCGTTGATTGAAGTGAAAGATCTGGAAGGTGGTTTGTGGATACCCGAGGATGGAGTTTGTGATCCGCACCTAGTGTGCAAATCTTTTGTACAGGAAGCCCAACGATTGGGTGTTGAGATTGTCGAACGTTGTGCGGTTAAGAAGATATTGAGTGAACATGGAAAAGTTGCTCGTGTCGAGACCAGTGCAGGTGATGTGACATGCGATTATTTTATTAATTGTTGTGGTTTCTGGGCTCGAGAGGTGGGCACATTATCCAGTCCTGTGGTCAAGGTGCCCCTCAAAGCGGTCGAACATCATTATTTGCACACGAAACCCATTGAAGGCCTTGATCTCAATACACCATTTGTACGTGATTTCGATGGACGGATATTCTTCCGGGAACGCGATGGACGCATACTGGCTGGTGGCTTTGAACGTGAAGCGAAAATGGTCTATGAGGATGGCATTGTGCAGTTATCACAAAATGACCGGCAACATCCACCCGATTGGGATCATTTCCATGAATTGCTCGATGAGCTTCTCAGGCGCGTACCATCATTTCGTGAGGCAATACTTGATCGTTTGACGAATTCATTGCAGGTCTTCTCGCCCGATTGCAAATGGATTCTAGGTGAAACGCCCGAAATACAAAATTATTATGTATCGGCAGGTAACAAAACGATTGGTGTATCGGCAGCGGGTGGCATTGGACGCGTCCTAAGTGATTTAATTGTAAAGGGAGCCACTGATCTCGATTTGCATATTTTGGATATCAATCGATTTCTAGGCTTACACAACAATCGTAAATTTCTAAGGGATCGTTGCAAAGAGGCGCCTGGCAAACATTTTGAAATCAATTATCCTTTCGATGAATTCGAAACGGGACGAAATTTACGCATGTCACCGATTTATCCACAAATGAAGGAGGCTGGTGCTGTCTTTGGACAAACAATGGGCTATGAACGACCAAATTTCTTTGATGAACATGATAAAAAAGGTAAAATATAAAATATGTACATACTTACTTACAATTCTTCAACACAAATTCGTATATTAATTTCGTTTTTGAATTCTAGATGAGTTTGGCTTGCCACGGTTTCGGATTGCCAAAACGAAAACCTTTGGAAAACCACCATGGTTCGATCATGTAGCATCCGAGTATCGCGCATGCCGTGAACGTATTGGCATTGCCGATTATAGTTCATTTACGAAATACGATCTCTGGTCCAAGGGCAATGAAGTGGTTGAACTATTGCAGTATCTATGCTCAAATGATGTTGATGTCGCTGTCGGCTCCATTATACACACTGGTATGCAAAATCCTCTAGGTGGCTATGAAAACGATTGCTCATTGGCTCGTCTATCAGAGAAACAGTAAGTTGTCTATGTGTGATACTACTATCTAAGTATGTATATTCATATCTACTCGTACTACGTTTCTTTTGATTGATAATGTATGATGATATACTGATGATAAGTATGATTTGTATTTAGTTATATGATGATTGCTCCAACTATACAACAAACACGGTCCATGTATTGGATACGCAAGCATATGCCAACGCATTTGCGTGCCAAAGTCAATGTGGCTGATGTGACTTCGATGTACACGGCCATTTGCATAATTGGTCCATATACACGAGTCTTGCTTTCCGAACTAACCGATACAGATCTCTCTGCAAAGAGTTTCCCTTTCTTTACATATAAAGAACTTGATGTTGGTCTTGCCGATGGCATCCGAGTACTAAATATAACCCATACCGGAGAATTAGGTTATGTCCTCTATATACCCAATGAGTATGCATTACATGTGTATACGCGTTTATGTCAAGCTGGTCAAAAATATAATATGCAACATGCTGGTAAGTTCATCAATTCACCTCACCATTATTAATTTCATTCAAAAGATCTGAAAGAAACTGATTATAATAATTGGTTTCAATTCATTCCATTCCATTCCATTTCATTTTATTTAATTCATTTCTTTTTTAGGTTATTATGCAACGCGTACATTGCGTATTGAGAAGTTCTATGCTTTCTGGGGTCAAGATTTGGATACATCAACGACACCATTAGAATGTGGCCGTAGTTGGCGTGTTAAGTTCAATGTAAGTTTGACACTTGACACACAAATCACCATTTGTAATCTATTCATTCCATTCTATACTTTTTGTCCATAGAAACCAATTGATTTTATTGGTCGTTCTGCTTTGGTCAAGCAACGTGAAGAAGGCGTCAAACGTATGTACGTTCAATTATTGCTAAATGATCATAACCATGAGGTGGACATGTGGTGTTGGGGCGATGAGCCAATTTACCGTGATGGCAAATATGTGGGCATGACTACCACCACTGGCTATGGATTTACTTTTGAGAAACAAGTCTGTTTGGGTTTTGTACGCAACTTCGATGATAATGGCAATGAGTTACCAGTAACCAATGACTATGTGCTCTCTGGTCATTATGAGGTTGAAGTTGCTGGTGTTCGTTTTGAGGCAAAAGTGAATTTGCATTCACCAAATCTACCCACCAAATTTCCAGATCGTGAACGTGAAGCATATCATGCAACACGTGATAAACCCGATCAGGCTGATCTATTATCATATGGGAATAAATCTACACAAAACAATTAATAACTGATAGGAAAGCAAACAATCAGAACTTTGTTGTTATCCTTTCCTTATTATATCATCCTACATAATTTTCTCTCCTCATAGATAAAAATGAAATCCTCATAAATTTATATGAAATGATATATAGTAATTGAAGAAATCATATGTTGCCATTATCTGTTATTATTTACTATATATTATTATTTCTTTGATTTTTTAAGTATTTATATTTTATTAATTTTGTTTGTTTTGTTTTGTTTTGTTTTTTTTTTTAAATTAATTTTAAGTTTTTACTACTCTTATTATTTTTTATTTTTTTATTAATTGTTTTAATTTTATTATTATTGTTATTATTAAATATTTGGATATACATACTCATAAATCTTATAAATCTGTCCATAAAATGTTTACCAAAATTTGCTCAAAAAAAAAAAAAATATATATATATGATATATACATACATATATAGATTATTAGTTATATAAAATATTATTTTATTTTATTATTATTATATTTCCTATATATTTCACGAACAAAAACAAACAAATGTTTTATATAAAGTAAAGTGTCCTTGATTTTTTGGATTATGTACAATATTTCAAAACAAAATCAATTCAACTAAGTTTTATGTCAATTATATTTATTACTTATGTATACATTATACAATGTTATGCTACTACAACTATTAGAAAAATATACACATATACATAAATTTATTATATTGTATATAAACAAAAATATCTTGTCACCTCATGCCTCAAAGAATTTATGTATTGTTACACTAATCGTATATTAGAAAAGCAACCAAACTGAGAAATGGAACAGAAAACAAAGCGCACATTGTTAAATAAAAGCAACGATTTTTTTTTTTTTTTTCTATTAAATTGAAAATTATATACAAATATTTATATATGTAGATCTGTAATAGGTCATAGCTCATAGCTCATAGTATATATATATATTTCTATTAATTAAAACAATAATATTATGCTTGTGCTTTTATATCTTTCATCAAGTGAAATTTTTAACAAAGAACTTGAATATTAATATGTATACACATTCTTGATCAGCAGCATGATGAGTCAGTCAAGTCAATCCAATTGATTGACTAGTTTTCCTGTTTAAATACTGACAAATGTCATGTGAAACGCTTTCTATTACTTGGCTTGGTGAGTTTGTCAAACAGAGAACAACAACAACAACAATATACATCTTGTAGTTTGTTATTGTAGTATGAAGATATTGAACAACTGATCGGACAAAACATTTATCATTCATGAAATATATAAAAGTATTGGCATAATATTTTCTGTTTAATTTAGCATTTTTTGCTTATTAAAATATTAAATGAAAATTAAAAAAGAAAATACATAAATTTTTGATAAAATGTTGATTAAATTGTTTGTTTCAAAAAATGTTATATACAAATAATGTACAAATCAAATCTAAATTTATTTATTTATTTATTTTTTTTTTTGCATACAATTATATATATATATATATATATATATATTTTGATAAAACATTAAACAACGGAAACCTTTATCAAACATTGGTAAGGTGTAGTGTATACAATGATGAGGAATTAATGTTAAAATTATTTAAATAAGAATAAATTGTTTATTATTGATTATGATCTCCTTATAGGGAGGTCATTAGGATGTAGTTTTTTGAGACGTCGGCGTGATGTGCTGCTGTGGAAGTTAATTTCTTCAAGAACAGTTGGAATCATCAGATCTTTGTGAAGTGCAGTATTTCTCACATACCACGGAGCTTCAGATATGCGACGAAGCGCAAAACATCTACAAATGTTATAATATATGTTGAGCCACACGATGCAATTGGTCCGGAGTGCCAAGTTGGGACCCGAAACCAAATAGGTGGTTTGTGATGATATTCTGAACGCACCGTACTTCCAGCATTCTTCTCAAAACTAGTCTTTCGAATATTAATATGTCATTAAATATCATCATTACCAAAAACCACAGTCCCCTGTGAGGGAGGACTTTGATCACTTTCGCATTAATTTCGTCATGTCCAGGACTCTTCTTGATTTTAATTTTTTAATTAGAGTTTCTACTACACCTAAGAAGTGATGTGATGTGTTTTGTGGGGCTAAAATTAGGGTAAAAAAAAAAAAAAAAAAAAAGTCAAACTGAATTCTAGGAATTATGTATGTCTTGAGTGAGTGGAGTTGTAGCTACACAATTTAAAATACTCCTATAAATATGCTTTAGTTTTTGTATTTTATATAAATGAATAGCAATTTGATTGTTGGATGAAAAGTGTATAACTTTAATGTAGTGTATAACTTTGGATTGACTGTCTGTCCATCCATGCCCTTTTTTATTATAAAATTTTATAAGTCGGACGCTTTCTCTGACTCTGAAAATGAATACAAACTCTAATTACCTCACAATAATTTTTAATATTTAATAGATAGAGAAGATCGTAAGATAATTTTTGAATTAATTTTAATGAAGAATTTGCCTTCTAAAACTTATAAACTTATATGATAGATAAATAATCTTTTGGCAATATTTTTTTGATTGTCATTGCAAATAAAATTTGATATTTTGTATTTTTCAATGACATTTTCTTCTTCATCTATGCATAACTTTCCCTTTCCCTTCACAGCATATTTCCCTTTTTTGGAGAAATAAAACATCGTATGTGGCAAATAGAAAGTTTAAAACTCTCTAAAATTGCAAGCGCAAGCATTTTCTATTAAAATGCATACTCACATATTAATTAATCTTTCTCTCTCTCTCTGTGTGTTTCTGCCGACATCTCCTTGGAGTTTACAAATCAATTCATCAATCATCTAATGCTTGTAATTAATGCAGAATTTTGGGAGTGAGATCATTTTTGTTCTCGTTTTCTAAGTGCGTGGTTCATCGTTTCGTGTCGGGTTACGTCGGTTAATCATGGGTGAATAGTAATTAATAAATTGTGTTATTATTATGTTTATTACCAATAAAGTGTTAGAATTAATCTTTGTTTGAATATTTTAAAGTGAAAGCATTTAAATTAATTAAATTTAAATAAGTATTTTATTATTTTTACAATACGCAATACATTTTAATCTGGAAGCAACACGTTTCGTTTTCGTTTTTCCTATGTTCGATCCCGTTAGTTTTTTTTATTAAGTGAGTCTTGCACTTTTGTCTGCTCTCATGACAATTGTTTGTTCTCACAACAATATTGAACTTGTTTACTCATGCGTGTGATGGAGATGGGGAGATGAGTCTTAGAGAGATGATTAATATGCTGAGAGTGTAAAATGACAATTGGCAGCATTAAAAAGTACAAAGGTAAGCTATGCTTTTCTATTGTTCTTCTGCCTCTGCTCCAATATTTGGTTAAGCAATAGAAGGGTGGGTGAGGTGATGCCATGATTAGTTGTCGGCAACTTTTTATACTTTGTAGCTGGCGTCGTCGTCGTTCGTTGTTATTGTTATTGTTGTTTTTATGCGTAGCATTTGTCACTCTCACAAACATACATAATTGACTTTAAATTGACATTTTTGGTTGCAAGAGTAAACCAACAAAAACATGTTACAGGCACATGACCACATCAATGCATGCATTCGTGGAACCTTATGAAGAATTTTTGTTGTTGGTCAGTCGTTGTTGTAGTTTGAAATATTCAAAGGAATACAAAATTTCCTGATGAATGAAGAATATCATTTGGATTTAACAAAAGGTCCCAAAGTTGCAAAGTTATGTAACAGAACAACATCATAAGAAGAGTCAAAGAAGAACAGAAGAAGATTGAGTAGCTTAAAATTTAAGTTGATGCAACGCAAGAGATCAGACAAAGTGACGTCATCAGGTCATCAAGATGTCTTTATTTGGAAAACCTCTTTATTTGAAATAGAGAATTTGCATTGATTACGATTTGCGATTTACGAAACATATCTATAATTTTATACGAGTATTATAGTCTTATGTAATTTATTATTTGATTTTATTTAATGTTAAAATTTGTTGGGCATTTCTGATCACCATGTATTCAATTTGGATTTTCTACTACTTAGTAAGATTTTTTGATATTTTATATTGATTAATAAATAAACTCAAAATCATGTATTTTCTTATTTTTATACAATAATACAATATTTTATCAAGTAATTAAATATACAAGAATTAGCTCACCTATGGCTATCAATTGTTACAGAACATTACAACATTACAATGACGAGCATAAGTCCTACAAAGAATATACATAGAATATTCAGATAGGACAAGATATCAATATTAAGATACATAAAATATATGTGACGAAGTTAGATGAAATGTGTTTTGAGTTCACAGGATTATTGCCTTTTAAATCTGTTTTGCAGGTCTTTGAGTTGCTAAGGCCTTTATAAGTGGTTAGTGAAACTATTATTGTATCTGCTACTATGATAAATTATTTGGTCACCGACAAAATGAATTTTAAGTCCTTGTAAAGGGATCTGTTACGGTTATATCAGGATGCACCATTAAGGTAGCGTTGGATTTTATATTGCAGTACCTAAGGAAGCTTTAGCTTTGCCCCATAATTGCAAGACATATTTTAATTAGAGATGTGCAAAATATTTTACCAAAAGTATTTAAATACAAAATGCAAATGCTTCGCTATTTTTCTATTTCAAATAAAAATACAAAATGGTTTCCAAAAAAGTATAACTAATACATAGAAAAGAGCGGCTACTTTAGACTTCGGCTTCATTTCACAGATTTTAAAACTAATATTTGTTCAAAGTTGTTCATCTTTCATGTTCCGTCTATGTAGCCTCATAATCATTTCACCAAACGAAAATAGTCATTCAACAGGAGCAGAACTTGGTAAGAGTTTTTTTATATTTGGATATTTGTTCAACGATTCTAAAGTATTGTCTTCATCTTTTAAATATTGTAGTGTTTACAGGTCTATTGTAACATTGGTATTATCACTGTCTGCTGAAAAATCAGACTCTTCAACAAACATTTAATAGAATTCAGTATTATCCTTTTTTTTTTTTGCATTTTACAAATACTAATAAAATGCATTTCAAATAAAATAGGAAATACATTTTGAAAAAAGTATTTCAATAAAAATAAGTATTTTGCATTTTAAATAAATGTATTTCAAATAATTCACATCTCAAATTTTAATGTAGGAGAAATAACAGTTTTATAAATCAATACTTTATTTTTGAGATTTACAATGATTTATTATATATTTTATATTCACAAAATTTGTATTCTTTCATTATTGGAAATTTCCAGATTAGACTCTTTTTGAACTCGCCCTTTTCATTGTATTCTCAATCCAATCCAAATATTTTGAAACGCGTGTATAAGCATTTGGATATCCCGGGATACAATGTCCCTTTATAACAAATGAATTGATTCCAATTAGAATTGGTGTTTGATTTGGATTTTCATTTGCATTTAAGACAAGTGATCCTCCAGAATCACCTAAACAAAATGATTTTGATTCGAATATACTAGTACATAAGTTTGTATCCTCCAAGGGGAACGAGAATTGACGTATGCAATCATCGTTACTCACGACATGCACATCTATGCTTTGAAGAAGATTCGATATATATTTAACGTTTAAATTGGGCATGATGAGTCCCCAACCAGATGCTCGTGCCCATTTATTAACATAAGTTTCGTCGGTCTTATTGGGCAAGCTTATTTTATTTATCGAATTGTTGAATCCAACATAAGGTGTCCTTATCAACGCGATATCATTTATTAAAGAATAACTTGAATAATTTTTGTGTATAAAGAAATTCTGTTTTTCGACCGTATGTTCAATACGTGGATGTGGGTTTTGCCAATTAATAGAGCCAAAAGTGATAATCACTTCATCTATATCTTCAAGACAATGCGCTGCAGTTAGAATCCATTCATGATCAATAATTGATCCTCCACAATGAAAATAATGAGTTCGATTCAATAATAGTAGATGTACAATGTAAGGTATTTCATTAGGCTTATTTAGATAACCATTAACAATGCGACCGTCCATATTATCATTGGATGATGATTTATCCTTAGAAGGATAAGGCAGAATCTTAGTAGTTTCAGCAAAAATACTGAAGATACTTAAGGCGAGCAAAATAAACGTTTTCATATTGACACACAGGTAATTAAATTTCTTTACTACTTTCCAACTGTCATTATACTCTTCTTATAAAGGGTTTCAGTTGAATATTTTCAGGTCATAATATTTTTATATTTATGCATTTTGTGATAAATTGATTTGACAGTTTCTAAATGAATTTATTTGGCGCGTGCAAAATTTATTACACAAATTGTCATTGTCAGTTAAAGTTATGGTTATGAAACTAGTAAATTAGATGGTTTATTTATCATAAAATGATGTGTGTAATTTCCATTTTTATTTACTAAACAATTTAAAAAGTTATTCAAATTCAAGCAATTCTGAGTTTTCTGAGCTTTTAAGATGTCTCACATTTCCAATTTCAATGTTCATTTATCCTTCTCTTATGAGACTTTCATTCATTTATTAATACAATATTTGCCCATATACATATTTTACAAAAATGTTAGGGAAATTAAGTCAATCATAATGAATGATATGTGGAAAAATATATGACCAGAATATATAAAAAATACTGATATCTTTCAAATTTAATACAACAATATTTTATAATTTTTGTGTTTGTGAAAGCACTAATTGGCAGCGAGTAAGCGTGTCAAATTGGACGTTTCTCAACTTTTCTGGGTAGAATGTATACAGTCAGATTGTTACTACCTAATATGATGACACTGAACGAATTTACTAGCAAATGGTGAATTTTCTGGCAAATAGATTGCAATATTTTTTAAGTAAATCAAGCGAATCAATTTAGAATTAGGAAATTTCGACATTGCTTATTATGAATTTCTTTGTTAAAGTAACAAATAACTTCCATAAACCAAACTGTTCAATTTGAAGTGTAAAAAAGGTTTTTATTTCTTCAACACTTTACAAGAAAAAGTCGAAAAAATCAATTTTAAGTCATAGCAAACACAGTAGGAAAGTCAAAAATTAGGGTATGAAAAGCTTACACATGTTACATATTTATGTCATTAATACATATAAATAAATAGTAATAAACAAACTTGTTTTTTATAATGATTTATTATTTATTTTATATTCGCAAAATTTTTATTTTTTCATTTGTAGTAAATTTGTAGTAAATTTCCAAATTAGCAGCTCACACTTTCCATTGTATTCTCAATCCAATCCAAATATTTTGAAACGCGTGTAAAGACATTTGGAATTCCCAGACTACAATGTGTATCTGGATGAAATGAAACGATTCCAATAAGAATTGGTATTTTGTTTGGAGTTTCATATGCATTTAAGACAAGTGGTCCTCCAGAATCACCTTTACATGCTGACTTTGATTCGAATATACTGGTACATAGTTGTGTATCCTTTACATCGAGTATAAATTGTCGTGTACAATTATAGTTACTCACGACTTGCACATCTATGCTTTGAAGGAGATTCGAGACATAGCGATAGTGTATATTGGGTCTGATGAATCCCCAACCAGATGCTCGTGCCCATTGATTAGCATAGTCTTCATCCGTTCTATTCGGTAAATTAATTTTATTTATCGAATTGTTAAATCCAACATAGGGTGTCCTGATCAACGCGATATCATTTATTGTAGGATATCTTGAATAATTTTTGTGAACAAAGAAATTCTGTTTTTCGACCGTATGTTCAATACGTGGATGTGGGTTTTGCCAATTAATAGAGCCAAAAGTGATAATCACTTCATCTATATCTTCAAGACAATGCGCTGCAGTTAGAATCCATTCATGATCAATAATTGATCCTCCACAAACAGTAGGTTGAGTTCCATTCCATAATAGTAGATGTACAATGTAAGGTATTTCACCAAGTTTATTCAGATAACCATTAATAATGCGACCATCCATATTATCATTGGATAATGAATTATCCTTAGAAGGATAAGGCAGAATTTTAGTAGTTTCAGCAAAAATACTGAAGCTACTTAAGGCGAGCAAAATAAACGTTTTCATATTGACAGATAGGTAATTAAATTTCTTTACTACTTTCCAACTGTCATTACACTCTTCTTATAAAGGGTTTCAGTTGAATATTTTCAGGTCATAATATTTTTATATTTATGCATTTTGTGATAAATTGATTTGACAGTTTCTAAATGAATTTCTTTGGCGCATTTTACAAATTTATTACAAATATTGTTATTATCACAAGAAAGTTTAACGTTCTTGTGGTTACAAAACTAAATTTGATGTTTGTTTATCATTAAATGAGGTGTATGTTTTTTAAAATAATTTAAAAGGTCAACGTCACCAACCAATTTCAATTTGAGTGAGGAACCATTGCACTAAATTCCCAATTATTCGATTAATACATAATAAAAATGAAATTTCCAAAATCTCGTGATTAAATAACAAGAAAAATGAAATAACAATCAGTCGAAAGAAAATAAATGTAACCAAAATTGAATAAAAAAAAAAAAAACATTAACCGTAGAGTCCTAGGGCAGAATCTGATCGAAAATCAAGAAAAATACCACTACTCCTTCCTTTTGATGTGTGAATGCTGAAGAAAGAAAGTCATGTATACCATCACAAGATTTCCAAGCAATGGAAATATGTATAAACAAAAATTCTTTTATTCAAGAAAATTATGTTTGAAAAAAGAAGAAAAAATCAGAGGAAAGAAAATTAACTTTGGCTATTCTGATGTGTAAGAGTCTTTACGCAACTTTTAGGGTTCCGTACTAAAAGGGTGAATACGGGACTCTATTACTAAGCCTTCTCTGTCCGTTTGTCCATACAGAGTGTGTATTTTTATTGCCGCTATAACGAAAAATGATAAAATTCTTGAATAAAGGACTAATTACAATTATAATATCTTATGTTTCAAGCAATGCTTTGTAACTTTGAGCAGTTGGTTATTATTTATGTTATTTCTGTATAGAGTTCACTATTATTGAAATACATACTTTATTTTAGCTTAGCTTCAAAAAAACTTGCACTATGGTACGGAATCCTGCGTGTGCGAGTCCGACTCGCACTTGGCTGCCTTTTTTTTATCTTCTGATTATTGTTCTAAGTTCAAATATTGTATGGAAGGTACCACTTCTAGTGGGCCGAGGGTCTTGACATTCACATAGTTGGTGAATATGGGTCAGACATTTATAGTACAAAAAAAAAAAAGAATTTGGATCTGGGTTTGTTCAGACGGACAGACGGACATGGCTATATGCAAAACACAAATTTAAACATATGAAAATATATTCAACGCCCTATGCTCCAACAGGAGATAAAGGAAATCTTATATATTATATATATACAGTGATTGTGGTGCTCAGTACTGTATAAAAATATTGCCTTGCAGATTTTTACAATGCAAATAATTCTTCAAAAAAACGATTTAAAATACTACAGTACAAAATGGATGATATGTAAGACCCTAGTAATATAGTACATACAATTATGTTATATTATTTATGAATAATTTCATATATTTTCTTTATTAAACAAGAAATTTGTGTTTTACAAAATGATTTATTATTTTGTTTAAATTGGGAAATTTTGTATTTTTCTATTGTTGTAAATTTCCAGATTAGCCTCTATTTGAGTTCGCACTTTCTATTGTATTCTTAATCCAATCCAAATATTTTGAAACGCGTGTAAAAATATTTGGATCTCCCGTGCGACAATGTGTATCATGATGAAGTGAAACGATTCCAATAAGAATTGGTATTTCATTTGGAGTTTCATCTGCATTTAAGACAAGTGGTCCTCCAGAATCTCCTTTACATGCTGATTTTGATTCGAATATACTAGTACATAGTTTTGTATCCTCTAAATCGTGTATAAATTGTCGTGTGCAATTATTGTTACTCACGACATGGACATCTATGCTTTGAAGGAGATTCGAGTGATAGCGATAGTGTACATTGGGTCTAATGATTCCCCAACCAGATGCTCGTGCCCATTGATTAGCATAGTCTTCATCTGTCCTATTGGGTAAATTAATTTTATTTATCGAATTGTTGAATCCAACATAGGGTGTCCTGATCAACGCGATATCATTTATTGTAGGATATCTTGAATAATTTTTGTGAACAAAAAAATTCTGTTTTTCGACGACATGTTCAATTAATGGTTTTTTCCAATTTATCGTGCCATAAGCGACATACACATATTCCTCATTATCAAAGCAATGTGCTGCCGTTAGAATCCATTCATGATCAATAATTGATCCTCCACATATATGACCAACTGAAGAGTTTTTGAGACTTACAATGTAAGGTATTTCATTCGGTTTATTCAGATAACCATTAATAATGCGACCATCCATATTATCATAGGATAATGATTTATCCTTTGAAGGATAAGCCACAATCTTAGTAGTTTCAGCAAAAATGCTGAAAGTACTTAAGGCGAGGACAATACAATACGTTTTCATATTGACACAAGTAATTAAACTTCTTTACTAGTTTCTCACTGATATTTCATGTTTCTTATAAAGTGTTTCAGTTGAATATTTTCAGGTAAAAATATTTTAATTTATTTATTATTAAAGTCAACAAAGATGATAACCTTCGGCTTGAAATAATATTTTTAAATTGTATTTATGCATTTTGTGATAAATTGATTTGACAGTTTCTAAATGAGTTTATTCCACGCGTTCGAAATTAATTACAAAATTTGTCATTATCACAAGAACGTTGAAATTGTTGTTATGAAACTAAATTTGATTTGAGTTTATCATTAAATGATGTATATGTTTTCCACAATTATTTACATACTAAGCAATTGGAAAAGTTATTCAAATTCAACCAATTCCACTCCTTTCCGTGCTATTAGGATGTCTCACATTTCTAATTTCAATGTTCATTTATTCTTCTCCTATGAGACTTTCCTTCTTCTATGGATATTTTTGCATATATTTTGGAAATATATCTGGTTGGTTACCTTTGAAACTTAACACAAAATATTGTATTAAACCCAGCAAACAAGCTTCAGTTTTGGGGATTTGGAAGAAAGTAGTCAGTGATCTAGAATGTTTGGAAAACATGGTGACAGGAAACATATTTCAAACGAGGAACGAGGATTGCTTCTCCGTAGAACGAGGTATGCAATAAATATATTAATACAAATATTTTAAATATGATAAATAGAATATTTGTTAATTCAGAATTAGCACGCATCAAGGAAAATTGACATAGTAGAACATAATATTAATTGATCCTATTGATTCATTATGATTTCTATCCAGTGATCTGAATGTCAAAGTGATGAAATTCAATTAAGTACTGTGAAAGGAAAAACTATAACTATAATTTGTCTTAAGGTATTTCTTCATATAATTTCTAATTTATAGGAGAAAATAACTTCCATAATTTCAGGAAGCCATAGAGCCAAATAGATTTGTAATTAAACAAAAACTGTTCTATTTGGAGTATAAAAAAGGATTTCATTTCTTCAACATTTTAAATAAAAGTTCAAAAAATCCATTTATAATAAATAACATATTCCATGACATGTGTTACAAGTGTTTGCTCAGGTCAATGTCAGCAATCAATTTGAAATTTAATAAGAAACTGATGATCGCATATTGCATTTCCTTTGCATTAAATTTTCAATTATTTTTATTAACATAAAAACGAAATTTGCAATATAATAAAAAATAAGATAATTTTATAATTAAATGACAAGAAGAAAGGAAATAAAAATCAGCAGAAAATATTTATTTTTCATTTGTAGTAAATTTCCAGATTACCCACTATTTGAGTTCGCACTTTCCATTGCATTCTCAATCCAATCCAAATATTTTGAAACGCGTGTAAAAATATTTGGATCTCCCGTGCGACAATGTGGATTTCCAAATGAAATGATTCCAATAAGAATTGATATTTTGTTTGGAGTTTCATCTGCATTTAAGACAAGTGGTCCTCCAGAATCACCATAACAATTTGATTTTGATTCGAATATACTAGTACATAGTTGTGTATCCTCTAAATCGTCTATAAATTGTCGTGTGCAATTATTGTTACTCACGACATGGACATCTATGCTTTGAAGGAGATTCGAGACATAGCGATAGTGTATATTGGGTCTAATGTATCCCCAACCAGATGCTCGTGCCCATTGATTAGCATAGTCTTCATCTGTACTATTGGGTAAATTAATTTTATTTATTGAATTGTTGAATCCAACATAAGGTGTCCTTATCAACGCGATATCATTTATTAAAGAATAACTTGAATAATTTTTGTGTATAAAGAAATTCTTTTTTTTGACCGTATGTTGAATATGTGGATGTGGGTTTCGCCAATTAATAGAGCCAAAAGTGATAATCACTTCATCTATATCTTCAAGACAATGTGCTGCAGTTAGAATCCATTCATGATCTATAATTGATCCTCCACAATGTAAAGGATCAGTTCCATCCCATAATAGTAGATGTACAATGTAAGGTATTTCACCAAGTTTATTCAGATAACCATTAATAATGCGACCATCCATATTATCATATGATAATGATTTATCCTTTGAAGGATAAGCCACAATCTTAGTAGTTTCAGCAAAAATACTGAAAGTACTTAAGGCGATTACAATAACCGTTTTCATATTGACACAAGTAATTAAACTTCTTTACTAGGTTCTCACTGATATGTCATGCTTCTTATAAAGTGTTTCAGTCAAATATTTTCAGGTCATAATATATAAATATTTATAAACTATATTTTGTGATTAGTTGGTTTGACAGTTTCTAAATGAGTTGATACCACGCGTGCGAAATAAATTGGAAATTTTTGTCTTTATTAGAAGAATTTTAACTTTGTAGTTATGAAATAAAAAATTCCTTATAACCTTAAAAAATTTAATGGTTATTTACTAAATCAAGGTCACTGAATACAAATCTGAACTCAGTTTTTTTGTTTGTATCATCTCTAGTTTTTGAGATACAGCTACTTCCTTCGATCTTACATTATCTACTCTGCCGCTCACTTCTTGCAAATCTTTGACATTGTAATAATATAAAGGAATATAAAGAAATGCATAACCATTTTGGTTAATACTAAAAAGTGTGTAGTATTTAAAATATTTTAGTAAAATCATCAAGGAAACTCATATTTCGTGGAAGTTAAAAAGAAAATTAAAAAAAAAAACCAAAAAAAAAAAAACAAAATACCTGTCATCGGTTTTGTTTTACTTTTTCTTCTTCTCAAATAAGCTTGATGAACAATACTTTAAAGATAAAATGAGAAAGGGCTGATAAAAGTATAAGAATATTTGCAAGAACAGAAGCAACATAAAGTTAGAAAACATGCTAGAAAATAAATAACTCATACCTGCTGAGGATAGATTCAAAATCAGTGAACTCGTATTAGTGGCAAAACAAAAAAGGAAAAAAAGAAATTGATTTTGTAAACAAAGTTCATACGAAGTATAGTAGAGTTATGTCGAAAAATATCGACAATTTTTGTGCAAAATTATTGATTTTCAATAATATTTTGCCATCAATTGATAAATGTATTTATATTTAGTACATTTGCAAATACATTTATATAATATAAAATCAGGTTTGCCAAATTGGAGGGAAAAAGTCAAATTCAGAAAAAAAAAAAATCATAAATAGTCAGAATTATGCGGAGAACCCTTGTTTTCATTTTTTATAATATTCTTTTTTTATAAAATATTTCTAATATCATAAACTGAAGTTTACAGACTACTAACATACAGTTTACAGTTTGATGTTAAAAACAGCTGTTTTAACAGCGCAGCTTTCAACTTGAGCGAAAATCGGAAAGATAAAGACAACAGTTTTCCTTGTTTGCGGTCCAAGCACTCTTATTTATTGCCTTTGAGACACTATCAGATGTCTTGGTGTGTATCCTTATAATGCTCATTAATCCTTTTCTTGTTGTTAGACATTTAATTTTATATTTACAAACATAAGTATTTTGATTTCTACAGGATAATCTTATTATGTATTAATGATAAATTATTATTTAGCATTTAACATCACTTATTTTTGGATATATCCAATATAATATGTTAATCAGTGTGAATGGGCTTGGTATCAGATTTCTAATTATAAATAATAAGTATCTCATATATATAAAATAAAACTGTACAATAATTTCTGCTTTTTTTCTGATAATCTATTGTTTTTTTTCATTTGTACTCGTCTATGATTGAATCATTGAAGTTGAAACTATGTTACCCAATAATATTGTAACAATCTCTGTTCTCTCTTTTCCCTCATCATCATGGTTTTTTTAAGTAGAGTTTTCCTTTATTATCTTTGTTTTTTTTCTTTCTTGTAATTTAACAAATGAGCGAAGCTAAAGTAAAAGAAAAAAACAAAAAAAAAAAAAAAAAAATCAAATGTGTGTCCAAAGTCAAAATGGTAAAAGGCAGAAAGAAATCAGGGAAAACTTCAACAATAATAATGTCACGTTTATCGTGTGCAACTAATTACCAACAACAAAAAGATTGTTTCTGACTGCTGCAACAAATGCAACAACAACAACAACAACAACAACAACAATAAAACTTGTACCAGTAGCTTTTTTGACTATAACAACAACATCAGCAACAGCAACAGCAACATTAATGCTTTGTCTTTGATATTTCATACTCTTTTGCAATATGCAATAGTAAAATCCTTCTTAATGAACATAGAGCACAATTTCATCATATGATGACTAAAAAATCCACCACCCATTTTCAACCTCCTTAAGCCCCATCAATTATTCAGACAGACATTCATCATTCATAAGGATTTAGTATCTACAGATTTTTGTAAAAACATTAAGAGACACAAATATTAGAGAATGATTAAGATGTTGGACAAAAGGGCACTTGGCAAAGACCCTCTAAATTGCTTCATATGCAAAGTTGTGGATAATAATACCTCATGGGTTTCTATAGAGGAAACAGAAGTTTGCAACAATTTGGAAATGTCAAAAAAAAAAAACAACCTTGTGGCAAAGTAATTTCTGAATTGTTACGCAGACTCGCCAGTGGTTTTACTATATTACAAATGTATGTAAATATCAAATTGAAGAAAATCTGTGCACGCTAATCTCAGAAACGGCTTAACCCATATTTTCACTGGTGCATTATAGCAATCTTCCTGCAACATATAGCGTTTATTTCATCAAAATCAACTTACAGAATTGGTCGGAATCAGTGGATCAAATTTTACATAGTATAAAGCTTAGAAATATATTGTATTTTCAAATCAAACATCTATTTTTGCATTGTCAGTCACAACAGAATAAAATAAATATCATTCACACCAGAGTCCTTCCTGCAGGGAATATGTAGGGATTCTTTTAGCACTATAGGCTTATAAGTAATCAAAAGGGCTACTCGATCATTGCCGTTCTAATGAGATAAGGAACAAGGAACTTAGTATGGACAAGGTCTCTGGCTAAAGGATTAACGTTTCGAGATAGTTTATCCATATACTATACTTGGAACAATATTCTTTTACTGGTGGTACTTCCAGGTCTTTGTGTATGTCTTCATTCCTGATATAGTACCATGTAACTCCTGTGATGTTTCTAAGTATCTTGTATAACTTCAATCTCATCTGTCCAGGTGAACACCAAGATAAGTTACCTTTTGTGTTGATTCCCCTGAGTGGTCGGGTCTACGTTCCGGAATCATCCGACATCAGTCGGCCAAGAACCACTCATCTCTGCCGCGAGGCTTCAGTTGTTCATGCTGCAGTCTGTGTGGCTGCAGCCGCCTTGCAGTTAGAACATCAACAACCTCTTGTATTTGAGGAATTTTAGCTCCATTTAACGTTACTGGAGAACAAGTCCAACGATTTAATGTAAATGTAATGTGCTTGACTTTAATTCTCCAGTTACATAACCACTACAGTAAGATTTTATGATGATTATCCAGATCTGTAGAAGCTTTAACTGGGTAACGGGAGCGGCTGATTATGGCAGTGTCATGGGCAAAAGTCGATGTGACAATTTGAGTACTTGTTAGAATGTCAGCAGTGAATAATTCATACGTCTAGAGTTGGTCCCAGGTCACTGCCTTGGGGAACGACTACTTTTATCAGAATATCACTTTTCTGTCTTACTGCAAACACTCGATTTGTTATGTAGGATTGCTGGATTTTATGCAGATTTTGGGATAGAAAACATTTAATTTTTTTTTAAATCAAACCTTCATGCCATACTCGATCAAATGTTTGTGCTACATCAAGAAATACTGTTGAGAAATATTTTCGTTGCTCTTATTTCCGAAATAAATCTATTGACAAATATTATTATTAGCAAAAAAAATAATTCAAAATTTTAGACTTTATGATATGCAAAATGTTAAATATGCGAATATTATAAGCATCATGACATATTCGCATGTGATGTAGTATTTACCTTATGTTCACTCGTTTGTTCGAAAGGTATAAGGACACTAAATGAAATCAGTACAAAATAGTGACACTGATTAACAGAAGAGAGAGAGAGAGAGAGAGAGAGTGAGTGAATAGTCACATATAACATAAGTAATAAAATACTAAAGAACAACTTTCAATTTTACTTAATGAGTTTAAAGAAAATTTCCTTTTTGTTTTAGATACATTTTTTCGTATTTGTTGTTGTTGTTGTTTTATGTAGAACAGAATTAAATATTTTGTTGTTTATTTATTTTTATTGTATTCAACCTAAAAGAGAAGATATAAGTAATTCTACTAAAGGTAGGCATCGACACGTCAAATACTTCATCAAATGGTGAGAGAAAAGAGAGTGTGGAAGCTCTTTGACGTGTTGATGGGGCTGATTGCTGCTTTTGCTCTCATTTTTGCATTTAAAGAGCCATTTGATGTGTTGGTGGCGAAATCATCTCATTATGGTGAAATTGTCATTGTGAATAGACATGTTGCTGACAAAGAACAAGAAAAGAAACGCAAATTGCTGTAGGAAAACAAATAAAAACGAAATGATTTTAATGATTAAAAATGAATTAAGGGATGTAGTAAATAATTAAAATATTTTTATTAAAAAAAAAAAAAAAATTATATTTAATAATAAATTGAAATTATTAATAAATATTATAGTTTTTTGTTAACATGTACAATATTAAAAATTATCTATTAATTAAAAAAATTATTCATTTTTTTTTTATTAATTATTTAAAAAATTTCAATTTTTTTCCTTTAATTGCTTATACAATTTTTATTCAGTGAAATTTAAAATATTTTTATAAAAAAAAAATAATTTATAGTTTTTACGAAAAATTATATCAGATTAAGGTATATTTCCACCGGCAAAGATCATAAATATAAATAGTTAATGGTCTCTGCCCGCCGCACATTATCTGTGTCGACTTGTTGCTGTTTTCAAAGAGAACTAAAAATTAAAAGTACATATTCCATTTGATGAACGAAATTCAATGTAGTTGATGGGCAACACATCACAAAAAAAACAACAATGATTTGATGAAGTATTTGACGTGTCGATGCCTACCTTAAGTATATTCGATAGAATTGAGAAAATAATCAAATGCATACGACGAGATGTGGTTATGAAATAACGAAAAAAAATCTACAGTTCTAAGTGTAGACATGTGTTTCCACATTCCATTGTCCATAACCATTAGGATGAGGTGCTGTCTCAGTGACCAGTCACCCGTGACCTAGATCTGGTGGCATGTGCCATTATATGGAACAATATCTCAAATTATTGAAGTTGTAAAAGTACTGAAAATCGAAATGCATCATAAAGGAGCCCAGAGAAAAACATTGAGTTTTGTAAGCAATGAGAAAAAGGACATGGATGGGTAATAGAAGAAAATCCCTAATAGACAATCACTTAATATTCTGGTTAATCCCAGATGTTTACATATGTTTGTCCGAGCAGTCAATATTATTTTATAATCACACCTCGTGCATTCATCATCATACATCATTATATTCTACATATCCACGTATCCATGTGGGTAGTATATCCTCCTGGTAGTAGTAAGTTCTTTATTATTTTCTTCTTTAGTAACTTTGTGTTGTTGTTGACAAGTTTTTCGAGTTGAAATTGAGTAAGCGGCTGGGTGGGTAAGTGTGTGAGTGAGTGGGTGAGTCCATGTGGTAAATCATAAGCTTCAGTTGCTAATTATCCTGCGGCGTTTGCACTAAGACCATGAGACTCTTGCCCTTTTCTTTTCCATTTCCACTTCCACTTCCATTAGTTCCGTTCATTTTATGCTTTTCTTGTGTAGTTAAGAAACTAACCAAAAAACAAGATAAAGTCAAAGAAAAACCAAAAACCAAAGCTAAAGCTAAAGCAAAACAAAATTGAAACCAGAAAAACAACACAGAAAATGAAGCTAAACTGCCTGTTGTTTGTTTGCATATAAAAAGGATGATGGATACTTTGCTCTCATTTAAATCTCTAGTAGTCTTTGGTTTCATTGTTAAGTTTACAGTTAGGCATTGCCTCCTCTTCTCTTACTACATTATCACTTTCTTAAACTTTCTTCTCATTATCATCATCATCATTATCATCATCATCATCATCATCATCATCATCATCATCATCATCATCATCATCATCATCATCATATTAGCCTAGTACAGTCCAAATGGTCTTTCTTCCAAGTACTTGTAATATGTAGCATCTTATGTTAACATATTTGGTTGGCTTGATGAAATACACTTCATGGTGAATTAGTAAGTTTTGTCTAGGCATTGGTTTAGCTAAAATTTTTGTGAAAAATTCTTCATTGTTGTGGCTGCCAGCATGAGTAGCAGCTGCATCAGTAGCGTACTTACTGTACTGTGCATAATCCTTTAGAAGTTTTTAGTTTACCTTAAGTTTTTGCACAAATCGTATGTGCCTGAGTGAGTGACCATGTTTTGGAAGATTACTTACTTGTTACAACAGCTGAAATAATTTACATTTTACAAGATTTTCTGTTTTAAAAAGGAGCAGTAAATGTAGGGGAAGGAAATTGTGTTCAATTTTTTCTTTTGTAATTTCTTTCTTTTCCATATTCTCTATTAAAGACTATTAAAAATTTCATAAATGTAAACGAAAATTGATTAATTGAATTTTTATCTCCTCCAAGTCATTTCACTTTTATACTATTTCAACTATATACTATATATATACGAGTACATATTATGTATATACGAGTATGTATGAGTTAACAACAGGCATCAGATCAATACTATTTTTGTTTAACAATGAAAAAAAAAAGAGAAAAATCAGTGTCAATTGGATTTATAAACATATGAACATATTAGAACCCTGCACGAGTCAACACTAAGTACAATTGGCAATCACACTGTGCATAGTATGAAAAAGAATCATGTCTATTCTTGCAACAACTCATTCTAAGTGATGTCTGTTTTGTTTTGTTTTGCTTTATACACTTATTGAAATGAATCTATGCTGTCGTTTGATTCGTGTATTTTTCTATGATTTGGCATCACATTATCATGAAAATATACTATCTTAACAGCACACTATCATGCAATTATATTATTGGTTGACTCGTGTGTTAGGGTGCGAATCGGTATCACAAGTGTGTACTCTTTTGATAATATATTTTTCGTTTGATTTTTTATTATTTTTAATAAAGTATGCGTGAGTGCGAGTGAGAGAAGTACAGTACTGTGCACAGCATTCATAGTATGCACAGTGTGAAAAATACTTCGTACAGTGCATGTGTGTTCTTGAATCCAGTAATTTTTGTATATGCTGTCGTGTGCTATGTGCTTTGACTCGGTATCACACTGTCTTTTATTAACAAATTCAACTAGTTCATCGTGTTGAATGAATCACATGATTATGTATAAGTAAACAGATGATACTGAAGTAAGATCCCCTTGATTAGCATGACATTTCATCTACATCTTGCATCTACTTATTAATATAATTCTTTCAATGCTAAATGATTAATCTAAATATTACAAAAATAAATTTAATGAAAATACAAAATTATTTATGATGAAATATACTTTTGTATTTATAAGAATTAATGATTGAGAGAGCACAAAATATAATAGTTTAATGATACGAGATACAATATATTTTTATATACTAAATCAAGTCAATATACTGCTAGGCAGTTCTTACTTATAAAAAAAAGACTCAATACAAAAAAAAAAAAATAAAAAAATATATTATAAATATATTGTTGTTAATATCATAAAGTGATTACCATAAAAAATCTTTGGACAATCATTTGGAAATCTGTAGAATTATGTAATAATACAATTTCTAGATTTTAGGTAAGGTTAAACGACTCCTCTTCATAACCATAACCAATAACCAATATATGATAATTGAGTGTTCGATGGAAATTTGTCTACTTAGTTTATATTAAGTTTAGACACTAAAAATCGAAGTGCAAGCAGGAAAGTTAGCCAAGGCAAGCCAAGCCCATACATAGTCTTCAATAAATTGATTGTTATTAAAGAAGTTTTCGAAATCAAATTTCTCTCTCTTTATCATCTTAGGTCCAATTGTCTATTAAAAAGATTCATTTAAAGATTATTGTTGTTCATTCAAAAGATTAATGTTGTTTTTTTTTTTTTTTTTTGAATAATCTTCATCATTAAAATGATATAGGATTATCAATACTATTACGATCACCATAAATATAATCACTTCCGATGCCATTGTCATTGCTATTGCTATTGCTATTGCCGATAAGCTGAGTGTTAGTAATCTTCTTATTTTTAATAGCAATATTTCCCTCCAAATATGGATTTATGTGCATTAAAAGATTCATTTCCAATTTGTTGGCATCGTCAAGGACATTTACAGCATGGGTTTTACATTCTCTTAAGAGTTTTAGAATATTTTGGAATGACATATCGTTTTTCTTGACAGTTTTGCCGTCGTCGTCGTCATCGTCATCGTTGTCGTTGTCGTTGTCGTTGTCATCGTTGTCGTTTATTCTATTAAAAATTGGAGAAGATTGGATTGAATTCGCATTTGATGTTGGTCTTATTTTCATATGAATTGTTGTAATATTATTTGTTGAGGTTGCAGTTTCCACATAATTTTCAAGATCAAATCGATGCAACTTTTCATTGACAGTTCTCCTTGTCAATATATTAAGCAGATTTTCGGTTGATGATGACATTACATTTTCTTCTGTTTTTGTTATATTAAAGTTGTAAATTTCTTTCTGATTATCTTTGTTTGCTGTTCGAAATGTATTTTGCTTTGAAATTATATTTCTATAGACATTCGATACCTTTTTGAAATTCTGCTGTTCCTTGTTTTGATCATTTATTCTAGATTCAATATCATCGACAAGAGTAAGACTACGACTAGGAGCAGGAGCAGGAGCAGGAGTAGCAGAAGCAGAAGCAGAAGCAGTAGGAGGTTGCCTTAAGATATTTTTGCGAAACCTATTATGATGATATTTAATATTATTACAAATTGGATTGTGAATCAAATTGGGTTTGACATTTATATGACGTTTCATTGTGCCTCTGTAATGCTTTCTATAATGTAATTTATCTGCTCTATTCCATCGATTATTATATTCATAGAGGTTTTCTTCTCTTGGTGATTTTGTTTTACAATTCTTATTATTTACTTTATTAAATGATTTGCATTTATTTTTTCTCCTTCTCCTTCTCCTTCTCCTCCTCTTTCTGTTTCTCTTTTCGTTTGTCTTTTTGTCTTCATTTTCCTCATTTTCATCCTTTTCCTCCTTCACTTCCTTCTCCTCATTCTCTTCGTTCTCTTCATTTTCTTCGTTCTCTTCATTCTCTTCGTTCTCTTCGTTCTCCTCGTTCTCCTCATTCTCTTCCAACTCATCCAACTCCATCTCCACCTTCTCTTCCTTCTTCTTCTCTTTCATTTCCTTTTCCTTCTTCACTTCCTTCCCCTTCCCCTTCTCGTTCTTCTTCTTATCTTCCTTCTCCTTATCGTTCTTCTTCTTCTTCTTCTCTTCCTTCTCCTTCTCTTCATCGTTTTCTTTGTTTTTTTCGCTTTTCCCTTTCCCTTTCACTTTCTTTTTCTCCTCGTCTTCCTTATGTTCCTTGTGTTCTGTCGATGGTGTCACCTTAATTTTTTTTTTACGAAATATCTTTCTATGATGTTTCTTCTTTCCTTTAGCTTTCACTTTAGTTTCAGGTTTTGGTGTCGATTTCGATTGCGGTTTTTCAGTGGGTCCTTTCTTTTTTGGTTCGTTTTTCTTCACCGCTGGACTCAATTTATCTGAATCGGTCGATCGATTTGTAGAACATTCTTCAGATTTTGGCTTCATTGTGGTTTTCGGTTCATCACATTCTCGCTCTGTTGTTTTACATGGTACGCATTTTGGTTTAGGAGTTCTATCAAATTCATCATAGTCCGGATACATGGGTCTATCATCACAGTTTCTTGGAGTTGTGCTTTTACATTCGCATTCTTTGAATTTGTCTTTATCTTTATTTATATCTTTGTCTTTGTCTTTAGATTTAGATTTTTTATTCGTAATAGTATCTCCATAAGACTGACATGGAGAAAGAATCTCCTGCGTTGAAATAAAAACTTCATGTTCAGTTTCAATTTTGGGTTTAGATTTGTGTTTAGTTTTTCTTGGTGCTCGCTTACGGCCATGTTTATAAAATGATGGTCGGCGGGGATTCAGAAGCCCAAAAAAGTTATTCGAATCTTTGGATTTCTTGTGACGACTATAAAGTGAAGATACTTCCATTTTGGATATGATTGTTTTCCTTGGTCTCTTCTCCTTAATATTAAGAATTGACAAAAAGTGCTTAGGATTCAAACGGTCAAAGAAACGTGAACTTGATTTAAATTTTTTTATCGGTTTTGAAGTCGATGAAAACGCCTTCGGGAAATTTGGCCGTCCGAAACTGTACAGCGGTAAATAGTTAAAATTAAAATTCTTGAGTGTTTCGCTTTGTGGCTTAATCGGATTCATCATGGAATTAATATTAGTTTCATCATCATAGTCGGCAACACTTCCAAAAACAACAAAATTTGGCAAACGATATACGACGACTGCAATTGAACACATTAAAATTATATTGAAAATCATATTTTTGAAAATAAAAAATCTATTGTGTAAAATCAAGAGTTTTCGATGTGATTCGAATGAATAAAATGAAAGAAATATTTGAATGAAAAGAAAAAGTTTATTTTGTTTATTTTACTCGTAAATGTAGTAAAAAGTCTAAAATCAATTACATAATCAAATTTCAGAAATACATATGTGACAAAAATTACTCATATGTTATGCATGTGAATTGAATCTACAAGTATAAGACAAGATTCTTTCGGTACCATTTTATTTTATTTAACATTAATGTATTTTCATGAAAATTATATGTTTAAAAAGGTATTTATCTCTAGATGTGTCGAATGTTATTTTTATGCCAATATATTGATATTATTGTAGCAAAAAACAGATGAGATTATGTAACATTTACAACAATGTGTAGTCTGAAGCGAAAATGAAAATTTGTATCATCATTAAAATTTTTTTTTGTATCATTTTGTTATCCGGGTAGACTTTGTCCTGGATAATGGATATTGATTGGCTGACATAATTAGATGTTTGTCCAAGGAGACTTGATTGATTTTAAAATATTTCTCTAATCTTTAAATGCATCTCACTCTTTTTGATTTTTTTTCGATATTTCTCCTGTTCATTTGTGTTTTTTTTTTTTTTGGAATTTTCTTTTCCCCATGAATCACTCGGAATACGGGAAAACCGTATAAAAATCCGTTCGATAGCTTTTGAGTTCATTGCGTTCAGACAGACAGACAGACAGATTCTGCTAGGGACTTTGTTTTATAATATGTATAGATAATCAAATTGAAACAATTGATATTTGAGTATAGAAAAAAACAATGAGGTTGATGTAGACAAAGCAAAAATTTAATCAGAGTATTTATATATAAGTATATAAAAGTGGAATGATGTCTCTATGTCTGCGTTTCTGTATGTCTGTTTCCTATGGACTCCAAAACCGCTTGAGCGATTTTGATGAAATGTTCAGAGAAACTCTAGCATAGTCTGGAGAGTGGATGAGAAAAGCTTGGTGAGGATCGGTTTGAAAAATTTCCATCATTTCCATAATTTTTATTGATCGAATTTCGATCACTGGTCCGATACTAAGTAGTTCGATTTAAATGTAATACAGTCTTATCAATCACAAACTTGAATCACGAAACATCAATAATTTTATACTCACCATTATTTGTATAAAAGTATTATATTTACAATAGTTTAGGTCATGATAATAGCAACAATTTTAATATCACAATTTGTTTATATATCATAACTACTTATTAGGAAGAAGTTTATTTGAATTTTTCAATTAAGATTTTCATCTGAGTAATTAGTCTTCAATAGATTTAAAACTATTATGAGTCTTTTATTAAGTGGAAGACAGGCATATGTACGAGTAAGTACATTTTGAAGAGATGTTCAACGGAATGCTTCCATTATATTAAAATTGACATATCTGTTACCCATGCCTCTGTTTTACTTTAAGCTACAATTGGATCTTAAATTGTCACCAGGACATTTATGACAATTGCATATTTGGAAACCAATGGTGTTTGTCTTAAAAAATTAAAAAATGAGTTTGAAGAGGATAAGATATTGTAAATTACATTTGGGATTATTCAGTAATATGTAGTATTATTTCTAATACTGTTGCCCATAAATCAACAAAAGAGATGTCTGTCCAAAATTTAAGTTTCTGAGAACAGATTTTCATTAAATTTACAAAATATTAAGTGTATAAAGAAAGGATTGTTTAAATTTAATGCATGGAGAAACAAAGGATTGATTAAATTCAATGGATGGAGGAGATACAAAATTTAAAATAATAAAATATTTATGTAGTACAAGACTAAAAGAATGAAAACAAAAAAAAAAAAAAAAAATACAAGTGGAGTGAAAGGAGATAAGTTTTTCATTAAATATAAGTATCTGTGTATCTTGTATGTTATGTACATATTAATATTTAGGTGAAGTATATATAAGTATTTGTTAAATTGCTATAGGAAAAACCAAAATCAACATAATCAGTGGTCAAAGGGAAACAGGATCTGTTATTGTTGTTATTGTTGTTGTTGTTATTCCATTGAAATATTTACACAAAATTAACAAAAAAACAACAACAACAACAACAACAACAATAATAATTCTGCACACGACACCACAACAGAGATGTCCGAATAAACGAATCAACGAACGAACGAACGAACAAACAAATGAATCACGGAATCGTTAGGAAGGAGCAGATTCCACCAAAGGCAAAAAAAATTAGTTTTAACAGGATAATGATTTCAAATCTTTTTCCTTTTCCTTTTTTTTTTTTTTTTTTTGTTGTTATGTTTTGTTTTTTGATTGTTCACTCACTCAACAAGGGCAAACACGCTGATCTGACATTTCCGTATGCTCCTGTTTGTTCCTTGAATATAATTTTTCTGAGCTTCTATGTTTGTACAATAGTAGGTAGTAGTAGTAGAAGTATCTTCCAAGCCACCCTCATCATCATCGTCATCGTCATCATTCTACATTATTCTACTATCACTCACTCTACCCTCAAGTCTTCATTGAGTCAATCAGTCAGTCATTCATTCATTTAGTTGGCAGTTGGTAGAAGTCAAGAACATTGTTTATTCGAGTAGTAAGAGAATATTCCACCTATGCCTGTGGCTGATGCAGCTAAAGTAGTCAAACAGTCTATGATCCGTCTGTTCGCTTTAGTATCGGAAATTGACTTAACTACTATTGTAGATAGATAGATAGATAGATAGAAAACATAAATAAATTGATAGATATTTAGACATAAGCACCATTTTTCTAGCAAAACTGGGACTCCACAATATTCTGATTAGCCCAGATCAAATTTATAGTTTAGCTTATATACAACACAATGGTTATTTTGATGATTGTGTGATTTTTCAGATTGATCTTAGAATTTGGTTTATGTTTGAGGGTCTCTTGTTTAGTTGGGCCCCCGGTTGTAAGGCCAAGTCTTGGATATGACAATACAAATGAGTAAACTAGAGTGTCCTTTTTATTTTATATTTATTTTTTTCCATTATTTTATTTTTTTTTTTTTTTTTTTGTCTTTAGGTTTGTTAGCTTTGATTTTGAAGCTAATTTCCATTTCTATTGTTGTGTTTCTTCTAAGTTCTACCACTAATACCACTACTACTTGTTTGTCCTACTAATTCTAGGTTGATTTTCTATCCGAAAAACAAATGAAACGCTTCTTGAATACTTATTAAGTGTCTAACTACTACTGACTACACTACTGAATCGAATCGAATCGAGGAGGGGAGGGGAGGGGAGGGGAGGGAGTAAGTGAGTGTGGGTAAGTAAATCAGGGCCTTGATTTAATTTACGTTAAATGAATATCCTTGGCCGGATATTGGTTGGTTGGTTGGTTGGTTGCTTGTTTTGTTGGTTGTTTGGTTGGTTCTATGGTTTGTTGCTTTGTTGGTTCATCCACCAATCAACCATAACCATTACCATTACCATTGTCATTCACTTATTCTTTCTAACTTTCATGTATGTTTGTATCTCTGAGTATATTGAAGTTTCTCTTTTATTTCTTAGTTCACTGTCCATTTTGCCCTTTGGCCCATAAATTCCCAACAATAGCAACAACAACTAGAACAATATTATAATCTACAATATGTACATTCATTTATAGAATAAAACTTTTCTAGGCATCCCAGTCCAGTTCAGTTCAGTCCAGTTCAGCATAGAACAGCACAGCACAACTCAGGAAAGGCAAGGCAATGCAAGGCAAGTCAAGTCAAGTCAAGTCAAATCATCTATCGCCTAAAGTTTTATTTCATCATTACACCAACACCAACAACAAACAACAAACAAATAAACGAACGAACAAACAGCACACCTAGTACACCACCATTCATCATTCTTCATCCATCCACATTGTAAGTAGTAGTATATAGAACTATAGACTGAGCAAGCAACTAAGCCAACAACCCATCAACCCACCCACCCACCTAACCAACCATAGAATTTGTTATTTAACTTTGATTTTAAGAGTGAACTGAAGTTTTGTTGTTTGTTTGTTTGTTTGTTTGGTGTTTCTCAAGTGGTTGATTTGATTGTCTGTCAATAGCGAAAGTTTACACTTTTTAAGCCGCAAAGCGTGTTGGGCATATAATTACGAGTATTATAATCTGAATGTATCTGAGTGTATCAGAGTGTATCTGCATATCTGTGTGTATTCTGTATTCTGTGTAATATGTTGTGTCCGTCGCATGTACAATGATATAAATAATATCTTAGTATTGTAGAATATTCTATGTGTGAATAAGTTATTAGCCTCAATGACTGAATTTTGTACACATCTGTTATTTGTTGTTATTGCGGTTTATATTATAAGTATTTGTGAGTATCTATGTATGAGTATAATAAAGCATATTGTTGCTTATTTGATTTGCGGTGACTAAGATTCTCTATCAATGTTATTCATATCCTTTCACCAAATAAAAGAAAAGAAAACAAACAAAAAAAAAAAAAACAAAAAAAAAAAAAAACAAGAAAAGACATGAAATCTTTGGTTTAATTAATTTGTAAAGATAGTTCTTTTTAAAAGTTTTTCAAGCTTAGCATAATTATACTACTTATAGTACTTATTAGGTGTGGTTACAAAATTATGATTATCCAATGCTATTCCCCAAATAAAAGTCCTTTGAACTGTAAAATCTTCGTTTACAACTTTAATGGTTTGAAGTGTTGTCCTTTTGTTTTGCAGATTAGAATTTGAGGTTGAGATATTTTACAAGTAACATGGTTCCGGTAAACAAGGTGAGTAGATGACTGTCTAGGTTATTTGAAGATTTGCCCATTATATTCTCAGTTTGAGTATCAAAAAATTAAAGTTGTATTTAAGTTATTTTTTAGGGGTTATATTTGTTTCCCGGATCTCAGGAACCGGACCACATATCGGGATCAAAACTATCCTATGTTCAAACCGGTAACCAACTATACACTTTCAGAAAATTTCAATGTACTCAGATTAATTGTATGGCAGCCCATAACATACGAACAATTGAAACAGCGGAAATGATTCAAAGTTATTTATTTAAATCCTCTCAAATCCGCAAACTGCACATACACATTGAGGAGGGGCTCATATCGTACGATTTACTAATCATTCCTTAGGTGAATCATGTTCAATACATAGGTCTAATCCTGGATAAGCGTCTAACTTGGCGAATATGGGGAACCACTGCACCTTATAAAAGCAACACAAAATAAAGCCCTACGACACATAACTGGTGCACTGTAGTTTGTTAGGAATACTATATTACATCATGATCTTATAATGTCAACGGTGATTGAGGAAATTAATTTCTTCAGCAGCAAATACAATGCACGATTGCTGAAGAATTCCAATCTTTTTGCCAAGGTGTCTAACTTAACTCACAACACAACCCGCCATCGGTTAAAAATACTATTTCCCAGCGATCTCCTTAATAGGAGATGTTAATATTTATTAGATACTTTATCTCAACTCCTGTTAATATCTCGATGATGAAAACAAAAAAACAAAAATATAAGATTGGCGTACTTCAAATTATATATTATACATAGAATGATATTCGATTTTAATGCCCACTAATCAGACCACGGTACAGCAAGCTAAAGCGTAATGGCAATATTCCGGACTGCCTTACTGGATCGATTGAACGGCAGTTGATCTTTTAAAATCATTTTTTGATTTTTTTTTTTCTTTAACAGTGAGAATTATTTGACAATTACAAGATGAAAGCATACTGATACCCAATATAGTGATAAAAATCATCGTGTGCGAATAAGGAAAAAGCATCACGATGACGGATCTGCAGAGAGTGAAAAGAGAAATGAAAAAATGAAACTTATTTCCCTGTACTACGAGTACTAGATAGAGAATTGTCACGGCGACAAGAAACAAGATTATTGGGTAATTAATTCTTTCCATGGATTTCTAACAGATTTCTTGATAAAGTCCAATGATGGAATTAAGGGGCTTTTACAAAGCTTAGTGATCATTATTCCGAGGACATTGAGCCAAAGTTTATAGACAAGATGGTGCAGTTAAAGTACTAAATCTTACAATTAGTGGATGAAATTAAAACTAATATTATTATTATTATTAAGAAGTGGGATAACAAATAAATTCTTAAACTACTTATTATTAAGAACTCTAGCTGCCATGGCTTTCAGTTCTTAGATTAATAAATTGAAGTATGAGATTAATTAATTTTTAGTTTTAAGATTTAGATTTCCCAGGAGCCCTTTCATGTTAATTTTGATCTGAAGGACTCTAAGGTGTTGTGTTGCATTGCATCCTGAGAGCAGGTGCTGCACAGTTGCAACGTGATTACAGAGAGGGCATGCATCGTTATTGAGGCCACTAGATTAGATTAGATTGAGGAAAGGTCGGGAATCAGAATACACCTCGTCACTGCGGCCACTAATGGAACTATTGTAATAACTCTCTTGATCACAGTTCCTCCGATATTCTATTATTCATCAAGAACTCTAGAACTCTTTTTCTCGGAGATAGACCTGCGATATCGATTGGTTCCAGGAATGGGAATCCCAAGTATCAGAGTCTTGTTCATGCCAGACCCTCACAGTGGCATAGCACGTGCTCTGCTGTTCCTCCTCTTCTTCATAGCATAGTCTACAGTTATCATTGTTTGTAATACGCATATTGCGTAGGGCTTCAGCACCTTACAATGACCTGTTAAGAATCCCGAAATTGCCTCTCCGTATTAGTCCCAGTATTTGTCGTGTTCTTTTGCTAGAGCTGGTTGGCATAACTGTTTTTGCTATTCTGATATTGTCAGTGTTGACCCAATATTGATGCTATTTTATAGCCAGTCATTTCTCGATATTAGACCTAGTCGAGCTCCAAGGCAGTCCGCAGAATGGTTCAGGTCTAATGAAGATGTTCTCAGACCTTTTTCTTCTGCTTACTTACTGTCCGAGTGAATAAGTATGTGCTTCTTCACAGTAGCCCACTGTAATTCCTCTCTGATACATAATTCTATAGCATGTATTTCTGCCTGGAATACTGAGTTCTCTTGGCCTATGCTGCATACTATACGTCTACTAGGGTTTTTCCCAAATACCCCAGCTCCTACGCCGGTGTCAGTTTTGGAACCACTAAGTAGGTGTTGATGAGTGAGGGAGGTGTGACCGAGCCGGAGGCGTATAAATTGACGCTTCTAGTGGTGACTTGCGTCATATCCCATGATATTCGGTCTTTCTGTCGAATATGTGATTTAGCTAAGTGGAGGATGTCGGTCTTTTAAAATATATTAAATGTGTGTAGTGGTTCTGTTAAGGCGAACTTAGCACGGGAGTCAGCCAGTTCATTGCCAATTATTTTGGCATGGCCAGGGACCTTCAAAAGTTTCATATGCTTAAGGTGCTGGCGGATTGTAGTAGTCATTATAATGTTGCTGTTGGGGTTACGTACAGAGTTATTCGTTGATTTGCTGTCTGTGTAAATATTTGAAGTTCGATAGAATATTAGCAGTAAATCGTACTACTAGCACAAGCTTCTGCAGTGAAGATAAAACAGAAATCGAAAGATTGACCCAACCGATGTTGTTGTATTTGATCAATGTGTCAGAGAAGTTTTATTTAATTTTGAAGTAAATATTTTTTACATTATCCCTTGACTCAGTAGTAATTATTTCAAATTTTACAACATTTCGGTTTTAGGACTTTCGGCAATAGGATAAATTCTTCTGTAAAAGTATTAATCTCTGAATTAAGTATATTTCCATGCTTTATATTTTAATAAATAAAATAAATCTTAATAATCTATTAAATTTTATAACATTTATTATCTGAAATTAGAAAGAATATGAAATGGAGAAAATGGTTGGTGCTTCACCATTTCGTAGAAAATACAAAATTTCACTTATTTTTCTTTTATAAAATTATTTTTAAATCTACTATAACATTTAGATAGATTGCAATTTACTTAATGGGTGTCTTACTTACTGCGTGAATGAATGGGTGTGTATGATTTGAAACGCCTTAAAAATATGTAATGCTAATCGTACCAAAGTTTTGCCACCTCATCATTTTACTTTAATCCAGTAAAGTGATGTACTTAGTACACAAAGAATAACAAATTTAAATAAAGAGATCACATGAAAATATTGTGTATATTTTATTGTATTTGTATTTGTATTTTTATTTGTATTTTTATTTGTTGGGTTGGTTTGCATTGCATTGCATTGGGTTGAGTTGAGTTCAGTTGAGTTGAGTTGAGTTGAGTTGGGTTCATCCCAATTATTACCATTACCCACTTGCACTTACAGTCGTAACATTTCTTCGTTTTTTTTTCTATAGCTCAACTTAGCATATTAGGAAGCAAGTAGTGAGCTGTGGTTGTCGTGATTTATGCTTTGCATTTGGAGAGGGGTTGCATAATGTTCCCGCCTGACACTGATACCTGCCCGCCCAAATGTCTAACCCAATCCTTTAGTCGTCTATTGACTTGTTGTCATGTGCAATGCTGCTGTGGCTGCGGCTTTAACTGCTGGATTCTATGAGATTCAGACCCTTTCAGTTGGTTGTAGATAACAGTGAAAGGAAAATTACTAACAGCAACCGTGGACGACTGTCAAAAATCGAGAAACATCATCGGCACTTGCGGCCACTTAATGCAACCACACACAAGTCGCGTAATGCCATCGTTCCGCCTGTTGGTATCTATTTATTTATTTTGTATTTTTTTATTTTTTTTTTTTTTATTATTTTCATTTCTTTTTTATTGCCTTCAAAATTAATTTAGTAAGCCACACCACCCCACCCACCCCTCAACCCGACACATTCAAATTTCCCTTAAATCCCCTTTTCAATTGCTCGAAGAATTCAAATTAGCCAAAATGTCGTTTACTATTTCTGTATACAAATTTTATTTATTTTTTTTTTCTTTTATGTTTGTTGGTTCTCTTTTAATTTGCATATGGAATGATTTTTTCCTGTGTCATTTTTGTTGTCGTTGTCGTTGTCGTTGTCTTTGTTGTTGTTGCTGTTGTTGTTGTTGTTGTTGGTGGTGAGGTGTTACTGTCGTCGCCTGTCACCGCCAATTGACTGCCGACACACCCATTTGTGGGTGTTACCTCGGTCTCTTTTACAATAGAATGTTTTTGTAATTCATTCAATTTTATGGCAAATTCAAATTGAAAGATTCAAAAAATTTAAATATTTTTTATTTGGTTGTTCGGTTGTTCGATTGTTGGTCTTTAATTATCTAAAGTTCCCATACTATAAAATATTTATGGGCTAAAGAATAAGTTAATTTAATTGAACTGCTTGTCTGTATTAACAATTTGGAGAAGTTTTGAAAAAAATCTTAATTCATTTTCTCTTCATGTATATAATAATTTCTTATCACAGTCACAGTCGTCGATCCATACTACATACGTAAACACATTAAAGATAAGAGCAATTCAAATAGGACATCTTTTATCAGTAAGTCGATCCTATTCTATTCTATTCTATTCTATTCTATTCTATTCTATTCTATTCTATTCTATTCTATTCTATTCTATTCTATTCTATTCTATTCTATTCTATTCTATTCTATTCTATTCTATTCTATTCTATTCTATTCTATTCTATTCTATTCTATTCTATTCTATTCTATTCTATTCTATTCTATTCTATTCTATTCTATTCTATTCTATTCTATTCTATTCTATTCTATTCTATCCTTTCCAATCCTATCAATCATCGTTGGTCACCTTCGATGTGCTTGCTATTGGCTCAATGAAGTTATAGTATCGGGCGATGATTTCATATTGTGAGTAGTCGATAGACTTTCTTAACTTATCTAACTCTCACCTATCACTAATATCACCTTAAGATAATTTTCTTAGTATTATTGTTAATCTTTTGAGGACTTAAATCAGACAGTGGGGTCATATTCCTACATCATCATCAAATCATATCATATTTTATTCTCCAATAAGAATCACCATGAATTCAAGGAAATTCAAAATAGAACTTCATAAATATGTATAATATTTATCATACACCAATATTAAAAACTCTTGAGATAGTTTGGATATTATGGGCAAACCAAGAGGCCTCCGCAATGCCAGGATGCACGTGAATCATTGTCGTGACCAACGTTGGGCAGACAAAGACTACGAAAAAACTCATTTGGTCATAAGATCCTTTCAGTGGTGCATTTCACTCCAAGAGTATTGTGCTTAAGAAGGTTGGCATTGAATCCAAACATCCGAACTCTGCTATTAGGAAGTGCATCAGGGTAAAAGCAGCAAGAAGATCACCTCTTGACAATAGTTTGAACTACGTGTACATTGAAGAAAACGATGAATTTTTGGTCGTAAAGGTCACTCGATATTGATGATATCCTTGGTGTTCCTTTCAAGGTCATGAAAATTGCCAACATTTCGTTTTGACACTTTACAAAGAGAAAAAGGAACGTCCAAGATCTTAAATGATTGTCTTTTTTCATAGACTTGGTTTGATGAGATTTGAAGTCATGCTGCATGCATAAAGAATCTTTAAAAGAAATTACAATTAATTATTAAAATTATACTTATTTATTATAATCCTTGTATTAAAGTTGTATTCAAAATTAAAACTAAAAGATATTTAGAGAACATTTAGAGTCAGTTATCTAATTACCAATTGTTCTAAATAATCTACGACTAAAATATTGTAGTAAGTAAACTTATAAGATAGATTAAATTTTGTATAGACTTAGAGTTGTTCGATTGCATAAATTGCATTTTTCATTGCATAAGGAATGATTCAAATTATTTATTATCAAAAATATTTAATCGAATTGAACCGATAGACCAATAATTTTAATGACATTTACTTTTCACTCTGCAGGTGTCTGACTAGTGTTTTATTGAATAACAACCACAAATGCATCAAATCATTTTGTCATATAAATTCCATGACGATGTCCATGTCCATGTTCATGTTCATGTCCACAAAAAATGTTTGTTAGGAATTCAAAATACCATACACACACACATATCATCATCAAAATTGTATCAAATGAATTGAAATCAAATCGTAACGAAACGAAACGAAACGAAATGAGAGAAAAAAAAAAAAAAAATTAAACGATTTGGAACGAATCTTAATCAAAGGATACACTAGTTACCACAATTCTATAAAAGTAGTCTGTATACATGTAGTATGTATGTGGAATAAATGAAAGCAATCAAGTGTGGCAGCATGCACCTGCAGTGCACCACCATCACCATCACCAACACCATCACAAGGATCTCATTTCTAAACAACCACTAGGATGGTTGATGATGGCATCATACAATATGATATCATATCATAGTATTGTATCAAACAAATCACATCACATCACACACATCACACACATCACATAAACCAAAAACCAAAAACAAATGCAATGCATAAGTTGGCATCAATAAAGTCACAATATTCCACAATTGGCCACATATCCGGTACAAAATTAATTTGCACAGCATGAACTCAAAGGAGATAGATGATACTTTTCTATTGTCGTACAATTTGCTCTTTGAATATTTGTGGAGATTCTCATATACTCGTACTATATTGTGCACAATAGATAGTAGTATCTCTTACTATTGTACATACAAATATATATATACAGAATGTTGATATTGAGCTACTACTGTCTGTTGTTGATATTATGCAATATTTATTGATACACAACATTCTATGACTTCACATAGACAAATGTACGTACAAAGGCATAAATATAAACATAGACATAGAGAGTAGTAATAGTAATAGTAGTAGTAGTGATGGTAGTGATGGTAGTGGTAGGAAAATAGATATCTTTTACGGTTATAAAATAAATGTCGACCATAAACCGTGACAAAATCGACAAACATTACAAATTACAATAGTCAACAATAACTTCAATTTGAACAGTTCAAGATTGGTCAAATATGAATAGGAATTGTTGCAACAAAGGGGGCGACACAACTATATTTTACTTTGCTATTATATAGTACAACATACACACATACAATATTATTATGCCCAACTAGACTTTTCATTATCCAAATGAAATCAGAAGAATGAAAGAAAAATCACAAATGATATTGTAATCGGTGCAGGATGATGACTATGTGGATGTGGATGTGGATGTGAATGTGAATGTGGATGAGAATGACAATGAATGTTGCTTGGGTGTGACACCCTGTGCGACAATACCACCACGTTTGTGACAGTTCCTTTGCCTTTAACACTGTCCGTTCAACGTTGAATGGCATTGATAGTGGCTACTATTGAGAATACAACTACTACCACTATCACTACCACTACGTGCTACAATGATTGTATTGTACATTTTGTTGTTGTTCGCTCAATCCGCATACAAAATGTAAATATTTAATTTTGAAAGAGTGTAACTAAAGGGATTTGCAACGCGCGTGGCATTACTACGTGCTTTGCTTCAGTTCAGTTCATCCACAAACACAAACACAGTCGCATCCACATCCACATCCACATCCTTCGACGACGTTCGAATGAAATTAACGTAACCCGCAGGATTCGTTATGCTTGTACTATGATGTACGCCGGAACGTTGTCGTATGTGAAACTGTGTTTTTATTTGACTTTCTTCGTCTCTACTCACTTGACTTGATTTCACTTCTTTTTACTATGAATGTGACTCGCAACCAAGCACCCAAGCACTCAATCCACACACATCTATCTAATTGTGTCCAGTTCAATCTATGCCACCCCAAAATATACAGAAAAACATACCACTACTATTACTACTACTACTACTCAGAAACACACTGCTTCGCATACTTTTACTTACACTTGTCATTTTTTTTTTATTTTCAGTTGGCCAGCGTCTCATGCTGGTGTGGCGTCTCTGATTCGCTTCTAGTTTCTGGAACGCTGCCCACTACTCACTCCAACTCACCTCACCTCACCTCACCTCATATCACATCATATCACCTCGCCTCATTTCAATCGTAGTCCAAGTCTTAATCTCCGTCTCAGTCTCAGTTCTCTGGTCACGAGCGCATAAAAAATGACATGTCCAAGTTCGAATGTTCCATATTGTGTCTTGCTCCTTGGCTTTGGCTTTGGTTTGGTTTGGTTTGGTTTGGTTACGTTTCTTATACTTACTCATCGTATGTTGTTTGTGTCCTTATTTTCTTGTTCATTTTTTCTTTTGCTTTTTGCTGCTGCTCCTGCTTTCTTTTAGTCTTTTTATGACAATATAATATCGAGATAAGCAGAGGATTAACAAATAAAAAAAAAATAAAAAAAAAAAAGAAGAAAAATAATGCGGGCTTCCTTTCACTACTACATCTACTACTACTACTGCCATCACTATTACTGAAATACGTGTACATATAGTAAACATATGTATAATATGTGTAATCGTGTGCATGGATATACGGATGTCGCATTGACGTCGGTTTGTTCTGACCCGGGCCAATCTTGTCCGGGCTACGTTGGTTGATTGTGTGGTCGAATTGTTGTTTCTTTCCATCTTCTTTTCATTCTTTCTTTCTTTCTGTTTTTCCCCTTTTGTATGGTTCCCCAAATAAAAATAAATCGAATTCAAAGCTGTTAGTGACCAAAGGGAGCATAAAGTTTTAATCGATTGATTGCTCAATTTAGTTTCATATGTGGGCTACTTTTTTCCTTATTTAAAAATTCTGCAAAAATATTGAAACTTTAACTTTTTAAAAATGTCACAAACATCTTCGAAATTGAATGTGTCTTAATTATGTCAATTGTTTAGTTTGGTGTTAATATAGCTAACATAAATATATAGTTTAATATAAGTATGTATAAAAATTAGTATTTTAAATTGTTCGTATGTTATGCGCTCCCATACCCTTCATTTTCATTGCATTGAAATTTTATAAAAGTGTATTGTTGGTTTCCGACTTGAACATAGGATAGTTTTGGTCCCGATATGTGTCCCTGGGGTACTCAAACAACCGCAACATCTAAAAGTATGCTACAATAATAAATAAAAATTAATTTCAATAGAACTTTAATTATTTGATATTCAAAATGTGTTTTTTTGTTGATACTCAAAATGTAACAGAGAGAATATAGTGTGATGCTAAGAAAGGAAGCCACACGCTAAGAAAGTAGCCAGAAAATATCACGAGAATGGAAACCGTAAGGGAGCAGAAGCCATGGCCGGCCAAAGAACACTTGGAGAAGGTCATTCCTGCGGGAACTAGTTGATGACTACACCACATGGGATGTCACTAAAAATACAACAGCCCAGAATCGTGTGCAATGGAGAAGCCTTGCGGAGGCCCTAAGCTCCAACTAGGAGTTTTAAAGGAAATTAAAAGAAAGGAAGCAGGGTCATTGTACGCTAGTACTTTATATAAAATGATATATTAAAAACAAATAATTGAAATAATGATTGAATTTCAAGTGAATGAATGTATGAAATCTACATCTCTATCTCTTCGTTGCGTTGTACCAAATATCAATATGATGCGATGAGCTGATTGAGCACAGATGCTTAAGCAGATTGACGGAAATCATTCAATCATCAATCAATTCTACACATCATTCTGATTATATTCATACATCATATACGAGCATATATACGAGTATGTACTTACTTTCCTTTCCTTGATCTCCAACTTTGTGAGTCTATAATGTTGGGCCATAATTTTTTGATCTTTTTTTTTTTCTTCTCCTCTTCTTCAGAATTGAAAATTTTGACTTTTCGTTTGACATTTTCCCCCCACACCACTACATATACATATTGTATTGTATGTATTTAGTTGTTTTACTATCGCAAAGATCTGAGTAGACCTAAAACTTAATTAGAGCACACTTAATTATGATTACTTAGCGACATCATTGTTTGTCGTCAATGCATGAGTAACGAACAAGAACTTTGAAGAACAATAAGAACAAGAACACAATGGCAATCAGTAATTGAGGTTTTGAATAGGTCAACGTAGTAGTACTTATTAGTATACCGGAATAGCCGGAATAGTGTTTTACACACAGCCAAAAGGAAGCCGAAGACTGATGACAAACCACAGTAAACATAGCAAACAGATCCAGCAACTGTCTAATCAATTCGATCATTTAACATCACTTCAGTTAACCTCAAGTGAGTGATTGCTATCAACAGCTTGATTTGAAATTTCTACAAAATGAAAGCAACAAAAAACATCCATCCATCCATCCATCCATCACTACATCATCATCATCATCATCCTCATCATCATCATCATCATCATCATCCTCATATTCATTCTCATCTGTATCATTGTTCGTACTAAATACGAGTATCAACATGAAAACATAACAAAACAAAATAAAACAAAACAGAACGAAACACAACAGAACAGAACAAAACAAAACCGAATAAACCAAAGGACATCAACAAAAAAAAAAAAAATAGAACCCAGACACAGGAGCACATATATCCATCGTATCCATTGTAGTGGAATGAACTACATACTAAGCATTCTGAACTAACATAAGTTGAGTTCAGTTAAGATGATTTGAGTTGAGTTGAATTGAATTGAGTTGAGTTGAGCAGAGTGGAATGGAGTGGAGTGGAGGATCCATATGTTAGTTGTTAACATAGCGTATATCCTAGTTCTTAGCTTAGCTTTGCTTTGCTTTGCTTTGCTATCCTATCTAGCTAATACTAGTTAGACAGAAAGACACACACACACACACACACACACACACACACACATATATCATACTACCATACTATTTATATAGATACATTTCAATTCATATACTTAGATCTATACTACAAATACTTGTATATGTTGTATCTAGTGTACTATATATTTTATGTTGTATCTTGTATCTCACTAGTACTTTTCTTTTCTTTAGTAAAACGTTCTTTCAACTCATTCTTTTCTTGCTCAACGAAGCGTTACAGGATGCGATGCGCTTTGAAATAACAGATTTCAAATGGGTTGCTTTCAAACAACATAAGAAAGACATACCAACCGACAGACAGATAGACAGACATACAGACAGACATATAAATAGACCAACCAATAGATGATAGAAAAACCATAAGAAATAAAACAATAACAGAAGGCACGAGGTAAGGATACGTTGGTTAAGGTAAGGTACTAAGAAAAAAAAAAGAGTCGAGTCGAGACGAGACGAGTTGTGTCGAGCCGAGTCGAGTTGAGTTGAGTTGAGTATGAGTGCAGCTCATCAGGATAATTACTTGTGTGCAATTATGAGATTAGTTTATAGGCCAATAATTCTTTTCAATGCATATTTCTTCTAACTACTATACAATTTTAACATGCTTTAGATCTTTGGATAAAATCAAAGAATAATAGATTCACATTGTATTACATATGAGATACTCGTACACTAGAAAAAGATTCTATAGAACTATAGAAAAAAAAAGATCCTAGATGGATTAAGATAATTGATTCGGTTTGAAAGCCAAACAACTCAATCAATTTTGCAAGCCTTTTGTTTCTTATGTTATGAGTTTTATGAGGATATTTTTTTTTTTCTATTCCTTATTGTTCCTTTTGTTTTCATATAGAGATTTACTAACATTGTATTTATTGTTGATGAGGTAAATACAAAATTACAGAGACATTTATCCTAATTTACTATTTTAGTGTATAAAAGTGACAAAGGCATATAAAATGATCTAATGACCAGTTAGAGTTTTCTAATTTCCTTGTTGTTGGGGATGGGTGGATGGGGATCAAAACATTTAGAAAGAGTCTTAAAAGAATCACAATTAATAAGAAAATTCAATGAAGTATTGTAGATCACATAAGCAGTGTGCAGAGGACGTCATGTGTAGGAATCACAGGAGCCATGCGCACGTGTCCCACAGCAGCGGCAAACGTACTGCTATATCTTCTTCCCATTAATCTCCACATTAAAAACATTGTCTGCAACAGCGCGGTAAGGCTGAAAGAGACTGGTTCCTCGTCAGAATGACCCTATGGACATAGTATGATACTAGGAACACTCCTATGTTCAAGAAAACAACCGACTCTATACTTAGTGGCACATAATAGCTTTGAGAGCAAACTTCAATGTAAAATTTCCTACCAGGATGGAGTGGAAAGAAAATAATTTTCAGAGTCATTTTGACTTTCCAATCTTTACGGATGGTTCAAAGATGGAATGTGAGACCACGGTCTTTCAGGCAGAGGTTCTGCCTATTAGAGAAGCATGTCGGCTGGTGGAAAATACCGTACCGGAAGGCCGTAAGATAGCTATTTTCGTTGATAGTCAGGCGGCACTCAAAGCTTTGCAATCCACCATTGTGAAGTCTAAGCTCGTAAGGGAATGTAGGATGGCTTTAAGCGAGCTAAGTCGTAGAGCGGATGTCACTCTCTTATGGGTTCCTGGTCATAGAAACATTAAGGGAAATGAGAAGGCTGACGAACTAGCTCACTTTTGTGCATCTCTTGATATATCGCTAGCGGAACAGGTCTCGATTCCCCTGGCGGTTGTCGAAAGGAGCAATTTCCTGCTTTTCCTTCAGCAGGCTAATAATAGGTGGAAAGATTTCCTATCTTACAGAGTGGAACGTGCTACCTTGCCTAGGTACAATGAAAATACGTCTTTTAGATTATTCAATAGAAGACGCAAAGATACAGCAAGGCTCACAGCAGTTTTTACTGGTCACTAGTGTATTGGGACTCACGCGGATTGACTGGGTGTTCCCTTCAGAAGCCTTTGTAGAAGTTGTGGTGACTTTCTATGTCAATGTCCAGCACTGGCAAGAACTAGAAATAAGTCCTTGGGCAAATATATCTTCGAAAACCTCTCGGACTGCTCGGTCACATGTTCGGGTGACCTTCTAATAAATACCTAACTAAACTCTACGGGATGGGTTTAGCAATACTGATTGTGTTCGGCGAGGAAGTGGTTTCAAAAAGGCACTTAAGTGCTGATTGTTGCTTGTTAGTGGACTATACAAGTCATCCACGGTAACCAACCAACAAGATTACTTAAACTTTGGTACATGGAGCGCACATGGAGGTAGAACATAATTATAGGTATACCAAATATTTATAAGAAAAAACGGAACAAAGTAATTGGAAATGAAAATGAAAAATTAATTTACAACAATTTGGCGAAAACTGCACCGCAGGCATTGATCGCCACTGAATTGAGATATTAAATGAAGAATGAAAGGAAGGAAGGAAGAAAGGAAGGAAGAAAGAAAGAAAGAAAGGCAAAACAAAAAGTCGAACCAGGAAGAAGTGATCAAGCAATTGAAGGAATCTTATAGAATGGAAAGGAAAGGAGAAAGAATGAACAAGTAAAAGCATAAATCAACAAGGAAACAAGTTAACAAGTTAACAAGTAAAGTGAGTAGGCGAGATCAGTAAGCACAATAAAAAATGAGAAAATAAAATTGGGATTGATATTGAAATGGTGATGGGGATGGAAATGGGAATGGGAATGGGGATAGGGATAGGAGACTTTGAGAAGAACATGTTGCTGTGGTTGTGATGATGGTAATTTTGAAAACACTCATTTATTATCTTACAGATGCATTGTATGCATTTTATTCTTGCAGCACATTTGACTTGACTCCACTACTTTCCAGAAGAAGACCCAAGAAGCATAGAAGATGTAGAAACTCCTCCAAGACCAAAAAAAAAAAAAAAAAACACAATAAGAAAAGAAACCAAAATTGAAGCAACCACAACACTACCCCAACCCATTGACTAACTGACTGACTGAGTACATCATCTGACCACCACTATCAATGCCACACACTCTGTTTTGGATACGAGTAAAAGAGTATCTTCTACTAAAAAGTGAGGTTCAGTGAGGTTCGGTGATGATGATGATGATAATGATGATGGACACAATGTTGCGCCAGCCTAACTACACTTCAATTGTATTCAATTTAGTGTTGAGTGGTTCGGTTGGCACGGCAAGTGGCCACCGCCATCGCCATCATTGTCGACAATTGAAGACGATGTGAATGAGATGCGATTATACAATAGTAAGAAAAGTGAGATACAATATCTTAAGGGAAAGAAGGGATCAGATACTCGCTCCTCGTACAATCTTACAAGAATTTGCAGCTTTAGAGAGAGTTAAGAGTTAGTTAAGAAGGATGGTTGAGGGCTTAAAATGAAACACGCAAAAATTGATATGACTCTCGATTTGAGTTAAGTTGAGCGAATCACTAAAAACTACAAGAAAACAACGGAATAGAGAAGACGATGAACATTAACATCAACAGCAGCAGCAGCAGCAGCAACTTCAACCACAAAGAATTGAGGCGAGTTGGGCTAAGTTGAATGGAGTCGAGTCGGCTTGAGTTCAGTTCAGTTCAGTTTAGTTCAGATCAGTTGAGTCCAATGTTGTTGTTAAATAGCAGGGCGGAACTTGATGAGATGATGGGCAATTATCTGCGGGAGGTCTTGCTCTTGTTATTGTTGCTGTTACTGTTGCTGTTGTAACTTTGTTATTAGCCCATTTCAGTGTTTTTGTTTTTTTTTTTTTTTTTCTGTTCTTGTTGTTGCTGGTTATTGCGGTTGCGCGTTGAACGCGTTGCGCATGCGCGCCAGCTTCAGCGCCATCGCCAGCAACGCCTTTGGCCCCCATGATATTCTCATGTTGTTGTAGCCACCACAGCTAAAGGCATTGAGAGAGACACTCAGAAGGGGAAGAAGCAGAGGATGCCTGGATAAACATGTATGTAGTTAAGCATGACGAGGTGCAAACGTGTATAGTGATGCATTTGTAAGCCAAGCCAAGCCAAGTCAAGTCAAACCAAACCAAACCAAGTTAAAGTTAAGTTAAGCTATGCTGCTATGCCAGGGCAGTGCACATCAGGACGGGCCAGCCAATCATTGCCCTCAAGGCCAATTTAGAGGCCTACAACGATGAAGATGACGATGATGATGACGATGAAAATGAGGTAAATACATTCATACGTGTAGTTACCATTACCACAGTTGAGCATCATCATAGCATTGCATGCATGGTGAGGCATGAGGCATCAGTAGGCGCCACGAAGGTGGGCGATTGGTGGCATTGCGTTCGTTTCTGTGCGTTGTTCTTTGTTGAACAAATATTTTTTAAACACTCCAAAGGATAACATACAATAAAACTAAATGAAAGAGACCACACGAGAAAAACGCACAGAAGACAGAGAAGACAGAGAAGTAGAGTGGTAGAGTGGTTGTAGGAATCTTCATAAGAAAAAGCAAAAGATGATGAAGAAGGAGGTGAAAGATGTCAGGAGATGATGATAAAAGCTGACGAACAACGGCGTTGTCTATGGCGGCTATGACGGCGGCTAACCAAACACGATGAGGCGTTGTTGGCGTCATGAAACTACAAACATGCACTCACAGCCCCAACTAAGACAGTCAGACAGTAACCGCCACCATTCAACCAACGACGATGTATGTCGTCGACTACGACGACGAAAAAGTAAAGTAAAGTTTTAGCAATTGCATTGAGATGAGGTAAGCTGAGCTGTGCTGTGCTGTGCTGTGCTGTGCTGGGCTAAGTTGAGTTGAGCCAAGCTAAGTTTACCTTTGCAAATGGACACAGAGTGTGTCGGACGGATGGTTAAAGACGAAGATATCGACCACATTGATGACGATGGCGATGACTGCGACTACGACTACGACTACGACTACAACGACGATGACGATGACGACACGAAGGCATTCGATAATTGCTTTAGAAAGTATGCGCCAACCGTCGTTGCCTTCGTTGTCTCGTAGCCATTGCCATTGCCGCGTCATCAAATGGAGCTTGAGAGGAATGAATAGTGGCGACAACGGCGTCTTTAACTAAACACGATTCGATCAATGTGTATTTTATAGATAAAAGATATACTTACATACATACATACATACATACATACATATGTACCAACATACCTACAGATATATAAACATACATACTTACATTCATACATACGTAGATTGGTAGGTTGGATGGTAGATACAATACTTACAACGTGTATCTTTATAAGTAACTATAGACATTTATTGTTGTGCTGATTTTGTTGCTTGGAGCAATTTTCTTATTGTAGAATAATGAGTGGTGAGTGGTAAGTGGTGAGTGGTGAGGTGGTAAGGTAGTGGTACTTTATCTTTGATGCACTCATGAATCCCTTAGTAAGTAAGTATGTGTTTGATGTGTTCGATGTGAGAAAAATGATTTCATTTTGTTGAGTGTTAATTTATTTTGATCGATCCACTTGTTCTTCTTTTCCTATTTCTTGTTATTATTATTATTTCTCATGTATGAATAGAGAAAAGGGGGGGCTACAAGTTCCACCTCTCTCTCTATCTCTATCTCTCTCCCCCTCTCTTTCTCTTGTAAGTTTGACCTTTTACAAATTAACGTATCACCAATCATAATTTATTATTACAATAATAATTTTAATACTTTTATACAAATTTGAGAGTTAGTCATTCAGCCGAGAAGTGCCCCATTAAATTTTTTTTTTTTTTTATGATTTGCATATTTAAAATTTGTTTCTTTTCTTCATAACTGATGTATTTATCTCTGCAATGAGTATTGTTTTTCTTAGTATGCATGAGTGATATTGGACACTTATTATAAATATATATGTATTCATTTTCCTTACTATAAATTTTCATTCTACTCATCTAATTTCTAATTGCTAGTTCCATATTTAGCCAGGTTTTGTTCATCCATTTATCATCGCCATCGTTATCATCATCATCATCATCATCATCATCATCATCATCATCACTTCAAGGAAATACTTAGGAAAAAGAAAAAAAAAAAACTATGCACTCGACAACACTCAAGTGGACTAAAAAGCACTTGGGGCATGTACGATTAGTTAGTCTGTCTGTTTGTCTGTCTGTCTGTCTGTCTGGCAATCAGTAGTCAGTTAGTGAGACGATGTAACAAAACCAAATCATAGGAACGAGGTCAAGTGTTGTCGTTCTTGTTGCCTCCTTGCTTGCTTGCTTGCTTCCTATTCTAGTTGTTGTTGAGCAAATATTCTTAGGAATTGTGTCATTCAGCATGGAAAGGAACCCACTAAACATCCTATGAATAGCATAGCATATCATAGGTGGGCCTAGAAAAGGAATGGGTGGGTTACAGGTGTAAAGTGGCACCTACTTGTCGTCTGTCTGTGAAGCAGTGAGAGCAAGTGGAACAGCTAATCCCAAGCTGTTGAAATTTTTTGCATAACTGAGAGGAAACGATAGAAGACAATGAGCGTAAGGATGAGAAGAGGGAATAGAATGTTGCCCGGAAGTTGTCTCTAAATAGCCAAAAGCAGCAAATAGTTCTATCGCTGAGCAATGACGAGAAGCAAATACAAATACAAATACAAATACAAGTATAAGGATACGACACCCACTCCAATCCAAAGACCTCCTACACTACACTCGAGTGTAAAAAAATAGAGCATAAAATAAGTAGGAAAACATGGAGAACATAAAAAAAAAGAAATCAACAAAAGAACAAAAAAAAAAAATTAGTTTAAGTGACTGCTAAGAATGACAGATAACAATGCATATCCTATGTACGAGGACATGTGTGTCTAAGGAAGCATGACAAAGGATGTGCGCCGAGCATTTATTTACATTCAATTAAGCGTCATCGTAAAGATGAAAAAATCCTTTTTTTTTTTTTTTGCTCCCAACTATTTTCCATTGCCGTCATTCTTTAGTTTCTCTTCGTAAAAAGCTTTTTCTTTATTATTTTTGCTTAATTTAGAGAAAAAGAAAAAACCTAAAAATTAGCAACAACAACCAACAAAAGGATATTCGAGCCAAGCGATAAAATTACGACAGTTAAGTAGAAAAAATGAAAATACATACTTTGTATTTCCATAGTTTGTTGCCTTCTACTATTTCACCTGCTACTATTTACATATCCAACTAATGAAGAACTACACGATCAAAGATACAGAGATCATTATTATATTCACAGAAGAGTATAGAATATCTTTACAAGCATCATTAATAAAATTATATAATAAATCTTCTTCTTATACTATATAAAAAAATTGTATTTTAAATTGTTTGTGTGTTATGCGATGCCATGTCGTTCATCTGATTGCATTGAAATTTTGTAATTAGAAATGGTTGATTTCCAGCTTGAACATAGGATAGTTTTGGTTCCGATATTTGGGATATTCAAGCAACCCCAACCCCTAGAAGGATACTACAAAAAAATATAACAAAAATAGCACTTAAATTTTCTGATACTCAAATTTGATGAAATTTTTACCGGGGAGTAGAAATGCGATCAGGGACTGTTAGTATATTGCACAAATTCAATAATTTTATCAAATACAGTCGGACTTCTCTATAATGAAACTCTTTGATCTTCTTTACAATGAACACATTTTACAACTGGAAAACTAACTTTCATGCGTTTTTGTCTCCATATAATGAACAATTTTTAAACAATTTTCTCTTACTCATATTGATAACAGTGTGAACCGTGCAAAAAGTAAAACATTATTGTGTTTGCTTCCAAAAATTGTTGAATCTCTTACCAAACCTAAACCTACTATCCTTTCGATTTTGTTGTTGGAAACCGTACAAAATTGATATTCCGAGACAGTAAATCTGGAGAGTGATTTAACAATTTTGAGAGCCAAAAAAACGGCGAAACTGTTTTTAGAAATCATAAAAAAATTATCGAGATATATTCGAAACGAGCAGTTTCGCGACTTTGCCTTTGTTCAGTGAAGGCAGGATTTTCGAAAGATGATGACATCCAGACTCAAACATTGATCATTGGGATGAAAAGGACTTTCTTTCATTATCGGATTTGGCTGCTCTACAGTCTTCATTTACAACATTCATTCATTTGAAGACTACATCAATGTTGTTATTGATGTTTAGACCATGGACAAAATCTATCCGATGAAGATATTCTCAGCAGTGTTCAGGAAAGTCATGGGTAGATGAATTGAACATGGATTAACGTAATTTCTAAAGTGTTTGAATCTCTAAATGTATTAGAAGAATGAACTTTCTATAAAATGAAGTGATTTTCTGGTGCCATAGGAAGTTCGATTGTATTTAAATTTCTGCTGAACGAAAGTATTAAATCATCAATATCAATTATTATTGTTTGGCAAATTTCTAGTGATACAAAAATGTATAATACATTAATTTTGGAACAAAGAGCAGCATCAAATTATATATAAATAGTGCAATCGATATACTGTATTTACTGTATTTAGTAAGTGTATAGTAGTAATAGATTCTGAATCTAAATCTAAAACGAAAGTGGATTGAACTGAACTGAAGCAACAAAATTGAATTTATAAGAATTTAAGTGTAAATTACAAAAGTCGGAAAGAGTATTGAATGAATTGTTCCATACACTCATGAAATGATGATCAGAAATCAGTGAGAACCGTCATTTTAGTTACAGATTTCGTAAGAAAAACATATTTTAAGATGCACCTAAGTACTACTTACTATCACCCAAAATTGGTACTTAGTATTAACATTGCATTTTATATCATTTCATGTGATTGATATTCAAAATTCTTGAACTAAGAATGTACTAAGTACTTAAGTAAATTAGGTAACAGAAACTATTTTGGGTTTACTATAACACACTCACATTTATTTAATATAACATACTCGTACTACATAAAAAAATCCTATAACAAGTTGTTTATTTAAACCTATCAAACTTCCTCTAATTGTATTTTTTATTAATTTGTGTTTTTCTATTACTTATAAATTTTCAACAGTTTCAAATCATTTTTACCAATTCACATAAGTATTAGTGGTACAATAACATAAAACATTCTTTTAAAATTTTGTGTAGTTTGTTTTATTTTGTTTTGGTAATAATTTATTAAATATTTTATAAATATTTTGATTGCCACCCATGGCGGATATTTGTCACTTAAAGTGTGTTAACCTTGGTTTAATGGTTTTCTGTTCTCTCCTGTTCTTTTTTGTATTCTGATGCCTTCCCTTTAGTTTTGCTTTTTTTTTTTTTGGTACTTTTGGTGCAAGGGTGAGATTTGGGGTTGAAATGCTCTCTAAACAATTCATTGAGAATGAGTTGCAACAAAATTTTGTTGTTATTAGATTTTATTATTTTTGAATTTAATATCATCATCATCATCATCGCCATTACCATTACCATCAGCATCACCATCATCGTTCTCGGTATCATCACTACTAACACGATTAGTAATAATATTGTGGATTGAGGGTGTGGTACTTGAAAATTAACTCGTGGGAGCTTTGGAGATAAAATATATGTCCTCTTCTGAATGTGAAACTATACAAAATGCATAGAATTTGGTAGAGCAATACTGATGCTGATGCTGATGATGCTGTTGCTGTTGTTGAGGCTGAGGCTTTGGTAAGCGACATCAGTCAACGGAAGTTTCAATTCGCAAGTTGAGTTTCCTTCCGTTCACGTGGCAAATTGTGTCGCCGCGATGTCAATTGCAAACGCGTAACAACAGCGGCAGCCATTGCTTCCGGACGAACGATAATTTCCGTCCTGATTCCGTTCCATTCAACCTCACACTTTTGGCTATGAATTTCATATACACTACATTGCACTACACCACACCACACTACACTACAACACTATATCTCTTCTCTTCTCCTTTCCATCTTCCTCTCCAGTAGTCTCTCTGATCCCAAATGTGTGGTGCATTGTTACAATGATTTTCAAACGAGTGACGGCGTTCGTGCGTTGAACGTTTTCTATTATTCGCGTCAACAACTATAAGTTTTAGAATGTTGGAGGGAGCGAGTGGTTGTTGTAGTTGTCTTCATTTATTGAGTTACACTGCAAAAAAAAACAAACAAACAATGAAAATACCAAAATCACCGCCTACAAATTAACAAAAACAAAAAGAGACGAGCATTGGGAAGCAAAACTAGCAAAAAAAAAAAAAAAAAAAAAAAAATAAAGAATGAAATACCAGAAATGTACCATGATGTGAATATAATAAAAATTGATTGATTAAGATTGACAGAATTACATTCTGAATTATGATGGACCTAATGAGTTTTCATCTTTTTGTAAAAATAATTCAATCTTACATATCTTATAAATGAATTGATGTGCCAAAGTTTGATAGAAACTCATGTCTGCCCGGGTATCTTGTGTTCTAATATAAGTGTATGCTATATTTTTAATAGTGTATTTTGATAGATTCTGTTGTTTCTGTCACATATTTTTTAGTTAGTGCTTGACCAAATGACTTTGTATAGCATCCTGCTATTCTCATGTTGGTGATGTTGATGGCCATGATAACAATAACAACGACAACGATGACGACGACAATGTCGACTATGATATTGCCAATACTTTTAATAGACACCACCGCCACCACCGCCACCACCATCCAAAATGACTGGTCGTTGTTGTCCTTTAAGGAGTCACCACTATCACTATTACCACCATTGTCACTGCCACCCGCCACCCGTCACCCGTCACCAGTCACCAGCCGCTGTGACCGGGTGACAATTACTCATGAATACATTTTACGCCTGATAAATATGGAAAGGAATGTAGAGTTGAAATTCAAGGACATTGATAGAATGTAAAAAGGAACACAGATTTATGCCTTATTTATGGTTTTATTTGTGGCAAATGCGGAGCGTGCCATCATTGGCATTGGCATTGGCATCGTCATCATTCACACCACTTTTTTTCCCCTTGCTGCTGTTTTTTTTTTTTTTTGTTATCTATCTGTTTGTCTGTCAATCTGTCTATCGGTCTATTATGCTAAGTCAATTTAAGTATTTATAAAGTTTTTTTTTTTTTTTAAACTTTTCTTTGGCATCAGCTTAATTTAAACAAACAAAAGATACAAAGAGATACATTTACTATATCAAAAATAAAATAATAATTACAAAGCAAAAAACAAATAAATAAATAAATATCGTATAAATAAAAATGATACATTTAAGAGATTTTGTTGGTTGGGTTATGATTTTAAGCAAAATATTTGACATATTTCTAAGTGAAATTTGTACTGGAAGTGCCATCGATTGTTTTTTTTATTTTTTTTATTTATTTTTTTTTTTTTTTTTTTTTTTGATGGGCCAACATCATCAACATACATTTAGTATATCTTTGTATCTGAGTATCTTTGGTTTGTCTTTGTTGATATTGTAGTCATCATCATTGTTGAATTGAGGATTTCAATGATGCGGTAACGGCGGCATCTCTAAGAATGCAGCAGCAGCAGAAGCAGAAGCAACAGCAACAGCAAACGAATTCATTGTGCACGGTTTAAATTTTTGTAGTCGATCTCCTTCTCGGCATTCTTAACCACCCAAACTCTTTGTGCCCCTTCTCTTCCTTAGGTTGTAAAATATATTTGTTTTTATCTTCTGACAATGAATAAGAAAGAGACTGGTGATGGGGATAAGGATGAGGATGAGGAAGGAGAAATAAAAGTAAAAGTAGATGAAGATGAAGATGAGGAGGAGAGTAGAAGCGCCTTGAGTCTTGCAACAAACGATGAAATGAAACGAAAAATTTTCGACTGGCGCCACTTGAATATCGAGACAAGCGAGATGACGATGACGACGGCGATGGCGATGGCGACACTATATACGAATACATACATACAAATACTATAGTTTCTGGATGATATGTGGAGTTGTGGCTGGGAGCGGTCTGGGGGTGGCTGTTAAAGCCTCTACTACTACTACTACTACTACTAGCAATGTTGCTGCAATATGAAATGTATTTAGTGAAGAAGAAAACAAACGAATTGACCAACACAGTACAGGGCAACAGACAGACAGACAGATAGATAGACAGACATAAAAACCGATGGATGGTCAGACAAAGAGACAGACTTGGACGACGCAACTGGACCAATATATCTTAAAATAAGACGATCCAATCCGAAAAATCGAAGAATCAACGAACGAACGAACAAACAAACGAATGAACGAACGAACGAGTGAACTAGTGAACACTTAAATGTGGTGGAAGGACATGAAAAGAACACGACTTAAGGATGATTTTTACTTGGGGTTTTAGATTGTGTTCTTTCTCGATTGTTGGTTGATTTTTGGGAATTCTTTTTTTTTTTCTAAATTTTTTTTTTGCAAGTATATTTTTTTCCACTTTTGTGTTTGTGGTGTTTTGTTGTCTTTAAAGTTTGCTGTGTGTAGATTTCAACGCGCTTTGTCTTGTGGTTGTTGCTTGTTTATTTATTTGTTGGATCGTTTGATCTGCTCGAATGCCGCCTTTCAAGGTAAGCGCCGCATTGAACCGGCGCGTTGAGCGCTACTTGAGGCGCCACACGGCGACAGCCGCCGCCTCTGTTGCCATTTCCATTTCCATTCTCGTTCTCCTTCTTCTTCTTCTTCTTTTATTTTTACTTTTGCATTGCCCATTCTGTTTTCTTGTATTTCTTGTATAGGATTGATTTTTGGGTAAATGGAATAGAAGGATGGGGAGGAGATGGCTAGCACTTGGCATCATGGGGTTGGCGCGCAAATATGTTGCATTAAAATCATGTTCAACAAATGGCATGGGTGTGTCATCATCATCATCATACGCAGCACAACCATAAAGTGAAGTATGAATTTGTGTGTTGTTAGTTTAGCTCAGCAACTTCTACTACTACTTACTAAGAAGGTTGCAACCAAATTTAATGCAACAAGGTAGCAAGCACCCAAGCTCAAGCCCAAACCCAAACCCAAACCAAAACCAAGTAAATGGCAAGTCAAGTCAAGGCAAGGTAACAGAAAATAAAGTCAAGTCAAGTCAAGTAAAGAAAAGTTAAGTAAAGTAACGTAAAGGTAACCAAGTTAAAAAGCCGCCTTAACCAGTAAATCAATGAGTTCGCAATTTGGCCACCAACAAGGTTCTTGTGCGTGGCTGCGTGGCTTTGAATTGCGTGGTTAATGTTGCCGATGTTGCTCATGTTGTTGCTGATGTTGTCCACATTTGGTTCTACATGCCGCTTGTGCCGCACAAGTGCAATGAATTACTGAAAGAGGTAGCTACTGATTATTATTATTATTATTATGTAGTTCTGTTTATTATGCGAAAATTGCAAATTGAATTTTTATAGTTTTTTTGTTTCTATTTTTATTTTTGATTTTGATTTCGATTTTTTTTTTTTTTTTTCATTTTTCGTGATTTTAATGATGCTCATCATTTAAGATAAGCGTGGGATAAGATAAGATAATAAAATGCAGAGAAAAGAAAAGTTAATTGAAATAATTGACTCAAAATTAAATTTAAGAGAGGAGGAGTAAATATTGTAAATATATAAAAGTCCAATAAGTTGAAATCTCCAAGGGATTATGAATTTATTCACTCGCTCATCATATCATAGTAGTCTATGTTATTACCTACACATTATTTGTTATATCATAAGTATAATAAGTATACGTAATACGTTTATGTATCTACCTAAGTATTAAGGATAATTTGAGTACTAAACTTGTTACTATTGAATTTTGTACATAGTATTTAATAAAAAAAAAAAAACTTTTGTTATTTGTATCTTATAAACATAAGTAGATGTAGATGCTGCCCACTTTGACAGACAGACACTTGAAATCCTTCCTTCCTTTCTTTGCTTTAATCAATATCTTTCAATTCAGTCAACATGAAGAGACTAATAAAGCATAGAAATTGTAAAATTTGTTTATTAAAATGATGATGAATCTACTATTCGTTATGGGGACTGAGAAGGTCAAAAGTGTTCTATTTGAAATATTAAACAAACAAATTCGAATTGAATCAAAGTGGATGTGATGCAAAGAGTCTAAGAGTTGTGTGGATGTTGATATCAATTTAATTTGTTTTCATATCTTTGGTAACAAGTTGGTCTTCTTCCTACACAAAGACTTGTGTTTAAAAGCATATGAGAAGTCAATTAGGTTGAGATTAAGCTTACAAAACTGAAATGAAAATAAGATTAAATACCCTCTAACATACAATAGTATTTTATTCTAATAATAGTTTGAAAGTTTAAAGAAGAGATTTGTTTTAATGATTTATTATTGTATTTTTTTTTTTTCATCAGCGAGTGAAAATTTTGGATGAATAAAGATATTCTCTCCCATAAATATGTTCAGTAGGAGATGCTTTGAGACTTTCAATGTAAGGTATTTCACCAAGTTTATTCAGAGAACCATTAATGATGCGACCATCTATATTATCATTGGATAATCCTTTATCCTTGGAAGGATGAGTCATCATCTTTGAAGATTCAGCAAAAATACTGAAAGTACTTAAGGCGAGTACAATAAACGTTTTCATGTTGATCTAAGTAATTAATTTTCTTTACTAGTTTCTCACTGACAATTCATGCTTCTTATAAAGAGTTTCAGTCAAATATTTTCAGGTAAAAATATTTTTATTTATTTATTATTAAAGTCAACAAAGATGATAACCTTCGGCTTGAAATAATATTTTTAAATTGTATTTATGCATTTTGTGATAAATTAAATTGATATTTTCTAAATGAGTTTATTCCACGCGTGCGTGTTGTTATGAAACGAAATTTGATTGAGTTTATCATTAAATGATGTATAGGTTTTCCACAATTATTTACATACTAAGCAATTGGAAAAGTTATTCAAATTCAACCAATTCCACTCCTTTCTGTGCTATTAGGATGTCTCACATTTCTAATTTCAATGTTCATTTATTCTTCTCCTATGAGACTTTCCTTCTTCTATGGATATTTTTGCATATATTTTGGAAATATATCTGGTTGGTTACCATTGAAACTTAACACAAAATATTGTATTAAACCCAGCAAACAAGCTTCAGTTTTGGGGATTTGGAAGAAAGTAGTCAGTGATCTAGAATGTTTGGAAAACATGGTGACAGGAAACATATTTCAAACGAGGAACGAGGATTGCTTCTCCGTAGAACGAGGTATGCAATAAATGTATTAATACAAATATTTTAAATATGATAAATAGAATATTTGTTAATTCAGAATTAGCACGCATCAAGGAAAATTGACATAGTAGAACATAATATTAATTGATCCTATTGATTCATTATGATTTCTATCCAGTGATCTGAATGTGAAAGTGATGAAATTCAATTAAGTACTGTTAAAGGAAAAACTATAACTATAATGTGTCTTAAGATATTTCTTCATATAATTTCTAATTTATAGGAGCAAATAACTTCCATAATTTCAGGAAGCCATAGAGCCAAATAGATTTGTAATTAAACAAAAACTGTTCTATACTCCAAGTATAGAAAGAGATTTCATTTCTTCAACATTTTAAATAAAAGTTCAAAAAATCCATTTATAATAAATAACATATTCCATGACATGTGTTACAAGTGTTTGCTCAGGTCAATGTCAGCAATCAATTTGAAATTTAATAAGAAACTGATGATCGCATATTGCATTTCCTTTTCATTAAATTTTCAATTATTTTTATTAACATAAAAACGAAATTTGCAATATAATAAAAAATAAGATAATTTTATAATTAAATGACAAGAAGAAAGGAAATAAAAATCAGCAGAAAATATTTATTTTTCATTTGTAGTAAATTTCCAGATTACCCACTATTTGAGTTCGCACTTTCCATTGTATTCTCAATCCAATCCAAATATTTTGAAACGCGTGTAAAAATATTTGGATTTCCCGGGCTACAATGTCCCTCCAAACCAAATGAAACGATTCCAATAAGAATTGGTATTTTGTTTGGAGTTTCCTTTGCATTTAAGATAAGAGGCCCTCCAGAATCACCAAAACAAGTTGATTTTGATTCGAATATACTAGTACATAGTTTTGTATCCTCTAAATCGTGTATAAATTGTCGTGTGCAATTATTGTTACTCACGACTTGCACATCTATGCTTTGAAGGAGATTCGAGGGATACCAATAGTGTTTATTGGGTCTGATGATTCCCCAACCAGATGCTCGTGCCCATTGATTAGCATAGTCTTCACCCGTTCTATTGGGTAAATTAATTTTATTTATTGAATTGTTGAATCCAACATAAGGTGTCCTGATCAACGCGATATCATTTATTGTAAGATATGTTGAATAATTTTTGTGTATAAAGAAATTCTCTTCTTTGACCGAATGTTGAATATGTGAATGTGGGTTTCGCCAATTAATAGAGCCATAAGTAATATTCACATACTTCTGATTTACAAGACAATGTGCTGCAGTTAGAATCCATTCATGATGAATAATTGATCCTCCACAATGTAAAGGATCAGTTCCATTCCAGAATAGTAGATGTACAATGTAAGGTATTTCATTCGGTTTATTCAGATAACCATTGATAATGCGACCGTCCATATTATCATTGGATAATCCTTTATCCTTGGAAGGATGAAGCATCATCTTAGAAGATTCAGCAAAAATACTGAAAGTACTTAAGGCGAGCACAATAAATGATTTCATATTGACACACAGTTAATGAAACTTCTTTACTATTTTCCAACTGACATTTCATACTTCTTATAAAGGGTTTCAGTTGAATATTTTTAGGTGATAATATTGAAATATTTATGCATTTTGTGATAAATTAATTTGACAGTTTTTAAATGAATTTCTCTGGCGCGTGCAAAATTTATTACAAAAATTTTCATTATCACAAGACAGTCAAAGTTATGGTTATGAAACTAGTAAATTAGATGGTTTATTTATCAAAAAATAATGTGTGTATTTTCCACAATAATTTACAGGTTGAAATTGAGTGAGAAGCCTGTCACAACTTAACATTACATACTCGTATTTCATTTCCATTGCATTAAATTCCAAAAAAAAAATTATGCTAATTTAAAACAAATTTACCTAAGAGTGCTAAGAATGTCATAGTCAGATTGAAAATCAAGTAAAATAACACAACCCTTTTCTTATTGCGAGCAAACGTGAAAGTTCGACATCGTCACTGTCATCACATTTCCAAGTAAGGGAAGTCAAATATAATAGTGAAGTCGTATAAACAAAATTTCACTAATACAAGAAAAAAATGTTTAAAAAAAAAAATAAAAAGGAAAATACATTATAAATACAAAAATAGACACAAACTGACGACGATTGAAATGCATATTTCAGCTCCACTACAATAGAAGCATCTTCAATTGATAGCGATTGCTTTTTAACTGAGAAAAATGACAAATATAATTAAAAATAAATAAATTTAATTTTTAAATTACAAGCAAAGTGAAGTAACAATCAGTCAATAGAAAATCAAACTTTGCAAAAAATAAAAACACATTTACCCAAGAGTGCTAAGAAGGAATGATTGAAATTCTAGTAAAATCACAGAACCCTTTCCTTATTGGGAGCAAACGTGAAAGTTCGACATCGACATCGTCACTGTCATCACATTTCCAAGCAAGGGAAGTCAAATATAATAGTGAAATTGAATAAACAAAAATTCACAAATTCAAGAAAAAAATGTTAAAAAAAAAAGAAAAATAGATTATAAATAAAAAAAACATGCAATTTTTCATTAAGCGAAATATGCTTAAAGTAATAGAAACACACAATCACTTAAGTCACCTTAAAATTGATTGCTCAGGACATTCTGAAACAAATTGAGAATGACATCACATTTCCAAGCAAGGGAAATCAAAAATAATAGGAATTGGTGAAATCGTATAAACAAAATTATAATAAAAAAATAAATAATATTTAATGTTTAAATTACAAGCAAAATGAAGTAACAATCAGTCAATAGAAAATCAAACTATGCAAAAAAATTAAAAAACATTTAGCCAAGAGTGCTAAGAAGGAATGATTAAAATTCAAGTAAAATAACACAAACCATTCCTTATTGGGAGCAAGCGTGAAAGTTCGACATCGTCACTGTCATCACATTTCCAAGCAAGGGAAGTCAAATATAATAGTGAAATCGTATAAACAAAAATGAACTAACTTAAGAAAAAAATGTTTAAAAAAAAAAAAAAAAACAAACTTAATAGTGGTTTGCAACCAACACAAACTGATGATGATGCTTGCAACATGTATTCCACTTCCATTGTAATCCCTTCGCATACTAAAGAACTGTTCAATGATTTTCATCAAATAAAAACAAATATAAAGAATATTAAAAAAAAAAAAAAATGGAATTGTCAAGAAAAATAAATTAAAAATAAGACATAGGAAAATAAAAAATAATTAGAAATGAAAAACCAACTAATTTGACAAAAATAAAACGAATAAAATCCCAATCGCAGGCATCCTAGATGAAGATTTAATAAATACAAAAATGAAAAAAAAATCAATAATAGATTACACATTGATAAAATGTTTAAATATCTTCAGATCGCACTATTTTAAATCTTCAAATATATATATAAAAAATGTTGAAATTACAATAATATTGAAAGTCGATTATTATCAATGTAATACTACATATTCTTTTCTCCTCTTTTCTCCTGTTGGTGGGTGGTGTAACTTTTATTAGATGGAAAGAAATTTCAGTGATGGTTAAATAAATGTAAATCGACACTAATTTTTCAAATATTATATTATGCGCAAAAAATATTAAGTATATCTATACATATTATTATAAAACCAATGTCCCTTTGCCGTGTCTTTGTCTTTGTCTGTACGCGATAAACTCAAAAACTATCAATTGGAAATTCTTACGCTTTTCACTAATGGACAGAGTGATTTATCAGGAAGGTTATAGGTGTATAATTTATTAAGATTTCGCTGATATTCGCTGATATATGACAATCAATTCTATCACTTCCCCAAATCAAAGCAGTGAACTGTGCTACCCACAAAATCAAAGTGTCGATAATATCATAGACAAAAGAAAGCATTGTGACTGAGAAAGTAGTAAAATGTTGAAATGTTACAAAAGAAATTTTAATTGTAGCTCAATTTTAACTTAAAGAAACATTGAATCTATCTTCTTAAAATATTTATCTATTTATTTAATGAGAGACAAAATATTTCAATTTCACATAAGTATATTTATATGTTATCAGTTGATATATATTTTTTTAATAAACAAAATTTTATTTTCCAATGCTGTAAATTGTAAATTGTATTCACACATTATTTGCCATTATCGCGTAAATCCAATACTTATATTTGGAAACCCGTGTAAAAACATTTGGATGTCCCGGAGCACAATCGAAATCGTCAAAAAATGATGTGATTCCAATAAGAATTGGTGTTTTATGTGGATATTCAAGTGCATTTAAGACCAATGGTCCTCCAATATCACCATAACAAACTGATTTTGATTCAAATATACCAGCACATATGTGTGTTTCGCTTAACTGGAATTGGGGGAATTGTCGCGTACAATTGTAGTTACTCACGACCTGCAAATCTATGCTTTGAAGGAGATTCGAGTTATAGGGATAGTTTGTATTGGGTCTGATGAGTCCCCAACCAGATGCTAGTGCCCATTTATTATCATAGTTGTCATTTAAATAAATATCGGCCAGGGCAATTTTATTTATCTGACCCCACAAATACACGGTAGGTGTCCTGATCAATGCAATATCGTGTATATGACTTCCATCATCAGCGACTGAATATCCATTGTATATAAAGAAATTCTCTTTTTCGACGACATGTTCCAAAAATTTGTCCAGCCTATTTACTGCACCATATGAGATAATCAAATGTGTCCTATATATTAAGCATTGTGCTGCCGTTAAAATCCATTTTTCGTCAATGATTGATCCTCCACAAATATGTTCAGTAGGAGATGCTTTGAGACTTACAATGTAAGGTATTTCACCAACTTCATTTAAATAACCATTAATAATGCGACCATCTATATTATCATTGGATAATCCTTTATCCTTGGAAGTATCAGTCATCATCTTAGAAGATTCAGCAAAAATACTGAAACTACTTAAGGCGAGCAAAATAAACGTTTTCATATTGACACACAGTTAATGAAACTTCTTTACTATTTTCCAACTGACATTTCATACTTCTTATAAAGGGTTTCAGTTGAATATTTTCAGGTGATAATATTGAAATATTTATGCATTTTATGATAAATTGATTTGACAGTTTCTAAATGAATTTTTTTTGGCGCGTGCAAAATTTATTACACAAATTGTTATTGTCAGTTAAAGTTATGATTATGAAACTAGTAAATTAGATGGTTTATTTATCATAAAATGATGATGTGTGTAATTTCCATATTTATTTACTAAACAATTTGAAAAGTTATTCAAATTCAACCATTTCTGAGTTTTCTGAGTTTTTAAGATGTCTCACATTTCTAATTTCAATGTTCATTTATCCTTCTCTTATGAGACTTTCATTCTTCTATTAATATTTATTTATTTATTATAATTAAATCTAATATATGAATAATACTAAACTTAATAATAATTTTAACGAGTGACTAGCTGCTGGGGCCTACGACTCGCGATTTAATTATAATTTATAAAAGATTTAATGTTCAGTAATTAAATTGTAAGGTTGGATTTTTTGCAGAAATTATATATGTAGGAAAAATTTAATGATGAGGGTGTATTTAAAAGTTGGGATGGGGCTAGGGAATCATTTGCTCTCCAAATGTTGGCAAGAATCCAGTATATGATTTGCGGTGAGATCGGCACCGCAAAGAGGGCATAGTGGGCGAACTGAAGCTTTGAGGAGATGTTGGTGCGTGATTTGGGTGTGTCCGATACGCAGACGAATGAAAACTGCGCGTGCCCGTCTCGATGAGTTGGTAGGAAGACCGATTTTTGTCGCAAATTGGGTTGATGGAAGAGTACCGGTGGAGGAACTGTCCCCATCCCGTCAACTTCTTCGTATGTAAATGACGAGTAACCAGGTTTTTTAAATCTTTGGCGCTGGTTGGAGTGAATAAGTATGATGGGGCAGAGCTGACTTGCCGGGCTGCCGCATCGGCGCACTCATTTCCACGAATACCTTGGTGGCTGGGAACCCAAAGAATGGTGAATTTTTTGTGGCGTTTTGTGCATAATTTCTAGATTTCCCGAATTACGTGATCGTTAATAAGTCTAAGATGTGGTGGATATGTCTTAGATGTGATTAAAAAGTTTTTGGATGTGGTTAATAAGTCGTAGATATGGTTAATAAGTTATAAATGTGACTGATAATCTTATATGTGGTTAATAAGTCTTAGATGTGGTTAATAAGTCTTACATATATCTTACATACAGTTGAAGTTCTTAGATGTGTAAATATCTTACTAGAACACCTCACTACGATTTTTTTTTTAAATTTTTTGGTTCTTCCCTTGCTGACTTATTAACCACAACTAAGAACTTTTCAATCAAATATAAGACTTCTTAACCACATCTACGACTTATTAATTACATCTACGACTTATTAACCACATCTACGACTTATTAACCACAACTAAGAACATTTCAATCAAATATAAGACTTCTTAACCACATCTACGACTTATTAACCACATCTAAGACATATCAACCACATTTAAGACTAATTAATCACATCTAGTGATGGCAGAGAAAATTACTCGATTAATTGATCATATGATTAATCGAAGAAACCGATTATTAATTGTAATTAATCGCAAGACATTAATCGATTAATCGATTATCATGAAAAATAATTGATATAAAAAAAAAAAGAATTGTTTACATTTTTATCCGACTTCAAAAAAGTATGTATTCTGTTACCTCAGAACTATTTTCTAGGTGATGATTCTCTATTTATTTGAAAGCTTGTCATGTGGTCCCATATAAATTTGATCAAGATCTGACCATATATATATTTTACAAAAATGTTAGGGAAATTAGATCAATCATAATGAATGATATGTGGAAAAATATATGACCAGAATATATAAAAAATACTGATATCTTTCAAATTTAATACAACAATATTTTATAATATTTGTGTTTGTGAAAGCACTAATTGGCAGCGAGTAAGCGTGTCAAATTGGACGTTTCTCAACTTTTCTGGGTAGAATGTTACTACCTAATATGATGACACTGAACGAATTTACTAGCAAATGGTGAATTTTCTGTCAACTAGATTGCAATATTTTTTAAGTAAATCAAGCGAATCAATTTAGAATTAGGAAATTTCGACATTGCTTATTATGAATTTCTTTGTTAAAGTAACAAATAACTTCCATAAAAGGCATAAAGATTCTTAATTAAACCAAACTGTTCAATTTGAAGTGTAAAAAAGGTTTTTATTTCTTCAACACTTTACAAGAAAAAGTCGAAAAAATCTATTTTAAGTCATGGCAAACACAGTAGGAAAGTCAAAAATTAGGGTATGAAATGTTTACACATTTTATATATTTATGTCATTAATACATACGTATAAATAAATAGTGCTATATATTTTCTCTACGAAACTTGTTTTTTTCATAATGATTTATTATTTATTTAATATATGCAAAATTTTTATTTTTTCATTTATAGTAAATTTCCAAATTATCCACTATTTGAGTTCGCACTTTCCATTGTATTCTCAATCCAATCCAAATATTTTGAAACGCGTGTAAAAATATTTGGATATCCCGGGCTACAATGTCTCTGTATACCAAATGAATCGATTCCAATAAGAATTGGTGTTTGATTTGGAGTTTCATTTGCATTTAAGACAAGTGGTCCTCCAGAATCACCTAAACAAGTTGATTTTGATTCGAAGATACTAGTACATAAATGTGTATCCTCTAAATGGCGTAAAAATTGTCGTGTGCAATCATTGTTACTCACGACATGCACATCTATGCTTTGAAGGAGAGTCGAGGAATAGCGATAGTGTGTATTGGGTCTGATGATTCCCCAACCAGATACTCGTGCCCATTGATTAGCATAGGTTTCGTTCGTCCTATTGGGTAAGTTAATTTTATTTTTGTAATAATTAAATTCAACATAAGGTGTCCTGATCAACGCTATGTCATTTATGTTAAGTACATCTGAATGGTTTTCGTGAATGAAGAAATTCTCTTTTTCGATGACATGTTCGACAAACAATAGATCATCCAAAAAATTTATTGTGCCATAAGAGATATACACTTTTATTTGATCTTGGAGGCAATGTGCTGCCGTGAGAATCCATTCATGATCAATAATTGATCCTCCACATTTTACTCGCTGCCTCATGGAATCTTCTATAATTAGACCTACTATATAAGGTATTTCGCCAGGTTTATTTAGATAACCATTAATGATGCGACCGTCTATACTATCTCCTTTATCCTTAGAAGGATAATCCACAATCTTAGTAGTTGCAGCAAAAATACAAAATGTGCTTAAAGCGAATACAATAAACGTTTTCATGTTGATCCAAGTAGTTGAACTTCTTAACTATTTTCCAACTGACATTTTATTCTTCTTATAAAGTATTCATTTTAGTATTCACTCAAATTCTTTCATTTCGTTATATTCTACATATTAAAGTTTATGTGATTTTTTGACAGTTTTAAGTGAATTTATTTGATGTGAAATTATTGTAATTAGAATATTTGTCGTTAACCCAATACACATATGCAATATGATTATAAGTTTTGTATATTGTAAGTAGCTTGAGGTCACAAAATTCATTAATTTTTTATCAGTAAATATTATAAATCAATCGCTTATCAATTGGAAATGTGTCTTTTTAATTAAAAGAAAGCTAAATGCGATTGAAAAAGCCAAAGCAGTTTATTAACACAATGCTGTGTTTTTCCCAATACTCTGATTGTAGAAGTGAGATTCAACTACACTTGGATTAGTGAAGGAAGTAACTAGTTATTACTTGGTTTGTTATTGTAATGTATCATGCAATTTACAGAAACCTGAAATTATGATATTTTTTTATAAAAAAAATAAATGAAAATGAAGAAAAAAATTGTTTTATTGTAATAATTTGACTTGATTCCTTAGGGGTCATCCACATTTTATGTCGCATGTGTAGGAAGGGAGGGGGGGGGGGGAGGTTGTGGTGTACGAATTGTAACCACCTGTGACAGGGAGGGGGGAGGGGTCAAAAGCTTTGTGACATCACATGCCAAAATCTAAAATATTAAAAATTTGTAAACGAAAAATTATAGTAACACACTATTGGGTGGAGGGTGTAAAATATCAAGAAATTCGTGTGACGTAGTATGTGGATGATCGACCCCTTATGTCAAATCAGTGACTAATGGAATTCTGTTTCGTGTCATTTCGACTACCGACTACTTGTTTAATTGTTTACAGAGTTTTGGTCATCACAAATATGTCATTATTTGTGTTTATTCTGTACGTTTTTAAGCGTTTAGTAGTTTATTACATGGGTGATGTTTACGACAGTAAGAAACGTATATCACATACATAATTTTAACAACTCTGGTTATAACTAAAGTCCCTTAGAGTAGATTATGTTCTAATATCTTACATCATATAAAATTAATACAAATCTTGGTCATAGTATTAGAATGTATTTTTTTTTTTTTTTTTTGGATGAGGTTTCTTTATTGTCTTAAGAATTGAGAAAGTTGGTTTTGATTGGAAGCAAATAATATATAATATGATTCTTGATAAAAACATTTAGGAAGGATAATAAGTAGTACGAGTATATTCTCTGGTTAAGTGGTTACAAACAAGGCTTTTGTCATTAGTATTATTATTATAATTATTATAATATCTTTATAGATTTCTAATTGATTTGATTTGTGTGCAATAAATTTGTGTCACTTTCGTTTCGAGTTCTTTCTACAAATCTTATTGTATTAAGTATGTTATACTTATTAGATATTATTGGGTATGTTGGGTTTTGTTGAGGTTCAACCAAGCAACCAAGCAATCAACCCTCGAACCCTCTTCTACTGTAGTAAGTAGTTATGATATTGAGAATGGTGAGTGGTGAGTGGTGGTGGTGATGGTGATGGTGTATAAAGGCTTGTTAAATGCTGCCTGTTAATTTTAATGCGACAATTTGATTGAGAAATTTGATGGAGGGGGAAGTAGGGCTGGGTTGGGTTGGGTTGGTTGAGCTTGGATGTGGGAAAGTGGATTATGGAAGTTGCTGACTGCCAGTTTTTTTTTTTTTTTGATATTGAATGACGCATTTTCTGCTGATGGTGTTTAATGGTACGGAAATCGTTGCCAGTTTCCGTTATTGCTTATAATGCTAATTCTAATGAATTTGAAAATTCTTAAAAGGCAAAGTGAAGAAAGTGCCTGACTGTCTGTCTATCTGTCTGTCTGTCTGCCTGCCTGTCAGTCTGTGTGCCTGTAAATCTCTCTATACAACGATTGATATGAGTAAATGAGAATAATAATATGTACAATCTACTTATTTGTGTGTGCAAATGCTGGAAATTATAATTAAATTTTAACATTTATTAATGAAAGTCTTTAAATGAACGCCTACAACAGCTCATTATCATTATTATCATCATCATCATCATTAACATTCTCTCTGGACTCACATCTATCCATCTGCCTTATGTGCCTCATGTTCCATGTCCATGTTCGCATGTAAATTAACTTATAATAGCCTAGAAATTAATTAGCAGCGATTGAGATCGTTTCTTAATATTATTTTTCCTTTTATTTATTTTGATAATAAAAAAAAAGAAAAATGTTTTAATGTGAAGAAGGGTGACATGCGTGTGTACGAGCGCGCGCGCGCGCGCGCGCGTTTGCTTTCAATTTTGTCTCCATGTATCCTCGTCATAACACAAATTCACAACACCAGCAATAACAAACAAACAACAATGGAATGAAATGGAATGGAGTGGCATGGAGTGGAGTGGAATGAGTTAAGAAAGAGTTATAAATAAAAGTTAAAGAACAAAAAACAACAAATAAGATATACGAGCAAATAAATACCGAGCAATGAAGGCGACCACCGACTGTTACCAAAAAACGAATGCTTCGTCAATTGGGCCAACGCGGGTCTTCACTACTAAGTATTTGCACCGGTTCAAAAAGAGTCACAAACAGTAACAAACATGGGACAGACAGACAGACAGACAGACACTCGGACAGATGGACACAAGGTCTGACTCCAATAATAATGATGCGTTTAGCCAAAAACGAGCATCAGATAAGCAACAATGCCGCCGTTGACGCCGACGCCAATGCCAATGCCACTGATGCCAATGTTGATCCCATTGTAGCAGACACAAGCATACAGTTGCGGCCCCGTAAACGATCGACAAGTTCGATAAGCAATATAACAGCAACAGCAACAACTCCAATAACAACAACAATAAAATTAATAGTACAGTGTAGTGCAGAGTTTCTTAAGCAATATGTACTAAGTGCCCCCCGATTTAAGTTGAACATATTAAAAATTACATTTAAATCAAAATTATACTAAAAAAACTTTCAAATTTTAGAATAAATTTAGATTTGTTAGAATTGGAATGTTAAATGTCATTTCACGAATGCACAAGAAAAAGAAACAATTCTATGTGGTCCAATTTTAAGCTTTCTGTCATTGTTGATTATGATTTTTCTCAATAGACCTTTATAGTCATTAGAATTGATATTATTAATTTAATATATTTGAAATAAATAAAGTTTGAAAGACTCTGGTGTTCCATTGCATTAGATCAAGTGCGGGCAACATGACAAAGAAGAAACACCATACAAATGATCTTCAAGGGTTTAACGAAAGAGTGATAACAACAATAACAACAATAACAAAATACCTTGCTTAGCGCCTGTGTTAAGGTTAAAGCTAAATCGCTTGTCCGTCAGTGAGTCAGTCAGTCAGTCCCTCCTTCCATCCTTCTGTCTTTATGTATGTGTATCTGATCATTCAAGAAACTCTGCTTAAATGCTGACATTACCCCCTTCTCAGCATAACAAGCAGCACCAATGTGCCCATCATTATCATTATCATTACCATCATCACCATCATCATCATCATTATCATTGTGATCATCGTAATCGTAATCATCATCATTCAAATGCCAATTAAAGGCGCCGCCACCGCTTCATATATGTAGTAGTAGAAAAAAGGTAAAGAAAAACGAAACTCTTTCGTTCGTTCGTTCGTTCGTTTTATGCCTCAAGCAATCAGCTGTCATTTCGGGGGCAAACAAAGTAGGTATCGCAAATTTGGTACTAATGCAAGGGATAAGATAGAATTGAATTGGGCATTAAATGAAATAGTCATTGCTTCTTAAGTCTTTTCAGTATTTCTAGATATGTTAAACACTGGTTAACAATGTCTACTCAAGACAATAGATGAGGAAGAAGTACTGATTACTTTCTAAATACTATTTGCTTCTAATAAGCTAAGTAGAATCATTCATAAAATAATTCATAAACGCATTCAAACAAATGCAAATACAATAGAGAAAAATAATAGAAAATCATCGCATCAAAAAAACTTTAGCAATCAGTGATACTTTTTGATTAGTGGTGGCATTGGGCAATATAGAATTTTGGGATCGCTGGTGACCTTTTACCTTAGAATTGGTTTCATAAAGTAGAAAAATCAAGGGCTATGAATTGTCGTCAACTTTAGTATTCTTTTGATTCTATCGATACATTTTTAATTACAATAGTAAGTAGTAGTAGTTAATTTTTAACTAAACCCAAGTTACAAAAGTTAATCAAACAAAGTAAATATTATAATTAATTTCATTAAGTCAACTTAATGTAGAGCATGGCATGGATCTTCTTCTCAATGGGCTCATTAGTTAGTCAGTTAGTTAGTTACTTAGTTGGTTGGTTAGCTGATAAGTTGATATAAGTAGCTTTGGGTGTCAGTGTAAGTTCTGCTTCAGTGTTTCACTTGCTTGTAGCGGTAGGTTGGTTGTCTTGATCAATGCAATGGATGGCGCTTAAATTCACAGTCACATTTCGCTTCAATTGAATTCGATGTGATGCGATGCGATTCAAGTCGAATCGAGTCGATTATGGATTGAAGTCGTTGCAAGTAATGTGCGGCGCCATTCTGCTACCATTCATCGATCAAATCGCATCGCATCGCATCGAAACAAAACAAAATCCATCCATTTGTCTGTCCTTCCGTCTGTTTGTCTATCTGTCTATCTGTCTATCTGTCTTTCCCTATATATTTGGTTGCTTGTACCAAAAAAACCAAAACGAAACTAAAGATTTGAATATACTCGTAGTCTTGTAGTAGTAGATGGTAGAAAAAGTAGCAGCAGCATCTGAAGAAGGCTTCCGATAACCTGACATCATCATTATCATTATGATCATTATAATTATCATCATTGTGATCGTGGTTACTGTTGTTTCTGTAGTCATCCCCATTGTGATTGTTGTCAATCGGAACATTTATTTGTTTGCTCGTTCATTCGTTGTCTTCATTTTCATCTTATACTACTAGTTCAAAATATTCTGTTGATTTGATTTGAGTTGAGTTGAATCGAGTCTCATTCAATGCCATTCCCATTTCCATTTCCATCTCCATGCCCCATCCACATGATAATGATGATGATAATGATGATCATGGTGATGATCCTCAATGCTGGCGCTCGACTTGTCGTCATCATCTTAAAGTTGTCGTTGCGTTGTCTTTGATCGACGACTGTTAAAAAGCGCATTGATGATATTTTTGTGTAAAACTTCTTCTCATTGAAGCCAAGTTCAACAACTACCAATTCTCCATGCCATCCCATCCCATCCAATCCAATCCGATCAGATCCAATTCAATTCAATTTAATACTCTATCCTTATTCTCTCTTGAAAGCAAACCATCTTTATGCTGTTGCTCTTGTTGCCCTTTTGACTGACGTTTTATACATTGAATCAACTTTTTTTCGTAACCAAGTCGATGGAAGCCCCCCTTTTTTTTAAGTTTTTGGAGTATACTTGGTGTTGTTGTAGTCTATAGGTGTTTTTTTTTCAGTTGTTTTTTCGTATTGTTTTTACGTTCGTTTTGTTCATTTGAGTTTAGTTTAGTTTAGTTCAGTCTGTCTGTCGATCCCATCTCATCGATATGCTTACATTTTATATGCAATTGATTCACAATTCGGAAATTGATTTGATCGCTTGCGACAGCAAACGAACACACAAGGATCAGACGTCTCAGACGTAGACGACCGAAGGCTAGCAGGAAATATCGACGAGCCATGCAGCACAGTTAAGTTTGAGGATTGAATTCGAAGATCCAAAGGAAGATGACAAAACGAAAAGGGGAAGGAGACATTTGGTTTCCATCAGGCAATTGTCGCGCAAAATTGTATTGACAGGTCTCTGTCGCTTGATCTCTTGGTCGTCGTTGGTCGTTGGTCGTTAGTCGTTAGTCGTCATCTCCCTTAGTGGAGCAAGGTAAAAACTAAAAACTCTTAAACAAAACAGTAGAGAAAAAATAAAAAACAAAAAAAGATCTGGGAAGAAATGGGAAAAAAAGTTGGCGCCAGGCAAATGAGTTTCGTGTTGTATGTTTATATTTAGTACTATGTGTATTTGTGGCTGTGTATGTTTGTGTGTGTGTGTGTGTGTGTGTGTGTGTGTGTATGTATGTGTGTGTGTGTTTTTGAGTTGGGGGCTCAGTGATTTTGTTTGTGTGTTTTTATTTTACATATTAAAATATAAAGATGTTATATGATTTGTTGTTTTAATGCTGGTTGTTGTTGTTGTTGTTGTTGTTGTTATTTTACTGATATAAAGTTTTAAAGAAAGTTTCTTTATACAGAATATTAAAAACTTAATACGAGGGTTGCTATTTATAGTATTTTTGTCTTATTAATAAAAAAAAAAAAAAAAACAAATATGTGTTTATGATCGAAATTGGTTTTATTGGTTTTTGAAAATATTCTCCATAAAGAACAATAGACTTTTGCATTAGTTTCAATCAAATTTTCTAAGCACTTTTTTCACTCCGATTGAGTTAATTCCAAAACATGCATTTTGAATGCATTAATCGCTTCTTCGGTTATCGAAAATCATTGACCAAGTAATGTATTTTTGATGTGTGTCAATTCGATGTTTTCAACGGTCAAAAACTCCTTTGTTTGAGTCAATAATTGAATGATTCGCCTTTTCTTTTGCTTCTTTCAAATTGTGTGTGTGTGTGTGTGTTTGTGTGTGTGTGTTGATTTCCTCTGTGACTGCCATGCACTTGTTAGAAGATGTACCCGTATTCACTGGAATCAATTCTTTGAGGAACTAAGCAGTTTAGTTAAGGAGCTACTAGGAGATATCGCTATGTTTGCTGAACCTTCACGTTGGTTTTAGAGGCCGAAGGAGATCTCCAAGACGAACTAGACGTTTTACACCAATTTCATATTGCACACTTACCCCCTATATATTCATCATCCTTCCATAATCAGGCATAACAATGGGCAGCAAGGCTTCTATGTGAATTTGTGTACAACAATTTGCTTCAATGTGCTTCTTCTGCAAATAACTTTTGTTGGATTTGGCTCCTCTTCTTTGAAGACCCCATACAGTCAATTGCTGTTTTATTTCGAGCTCATATGCATAGATACATGATTTGTAATCTGTGTAGATGTTTTACACACCCTTTGATGTACCACCTTGAACGTATTTTTTTAACATTTCCTTGCATTAATCGACATGAGCTTTTTTTTGATCGTTTGTCAGATTAAGCGAGATCTAACACGAACAAATCGTGTTTACAGTCAAATGATTATGAAATATTGTGTATTGATGCTTGTCACACTAAAGCCTAAAGATGCCTCAATCTCATTGTATGTCATATGACGATTTTGCCTAATTGAAGCATTGATATTTTCTGGCAAAACAATCGCTTTTGGATCTCTTTCAAAGAATTCGTCCTGGAGCGAATATCAACCACGAATTCGAATTCCTTATAATTCATACCAGTTTTTTACAAAGTTGTAGAATGGTGCTTTATCATTGTATAAATAATTAAATACTTGTATTGTATTGTATTTTAAACTGCAGATAAGTTAAATATAAAATTAAAGTATTTTTAACTTTATGATTATCATAACCAACAACAAATTGCTATTGGTTTATTTCAGTTCTTATATTCTGTAATGTTTTTTAATGATGATTTTTCCAGTAAATCATTGTAAGCTGATAATTAATCCTTTATTGAAGATGATGATAATGTTGATGATGATGGTGATGGTGATGATGGTGATGACAAGTTGACAAAATGACAAAATGACAAAGGCAAACCTTCTACATACTACTTATGTTATGAACCCGTCTAATTTCAATTAGAAGCCACATGCCGCAAATTAAAACTTAAATTGTGTGTTTATAGTATTGTATTTATGGATGTTTGGGTGTAAGTTTAACTTGGAAAGTCATTAAAAGCTTTAAATTATTATTATCATCGTCTTCACAATCAGAATCAGAACCACAATCATAATAATAATCATTATAATCATCATCATTAGCACAAACATCAAACATAAATTTTGCTAAACATAAGCACACGCCCTCTTTAAATTATGGATTTCATAAGCTTAAGAGTAAAAGATTCCTCGCCACTCTCATTCTCTCTCTCTCTCTCTCTCTCTCTCTTTCTATGGGCCCTTTTGCAAAAACTTGTTTAAATGATGATGATGATGATGATGATGGTGATGATGATATCATTTATAATGTAAAATTTGGCGTTAATGATTTTAGGTTATGTTAAGTGGTGGTTTGGTCTGGTGTGGTCTGGTGTGGTCTGGTGTGGTCTGGTGTGGTCTGGTGTGGTGTGGTGTGGTGTGGTGTGGTGTGGTCTTTGGTGGTCTGAGGTGGGGTGGATTGGGTTGGGTTGGTTTGGTTTGGATTGAGCAAATGCAAATGTTGAGTTTATTGATAGAGAGAGGGTTGGGTGGCTTTAAGAGGTGAAAAATAAAAGAAACATAAACAAAATGGCAGCCAAAAAGCAGGCGGTCGTTTATTTATTCATTCATTCACTCATTTATTCGTTTATCCGTTTATTTTTGTTTCTAACCTTTCCAATCCTTTCCTTTCCTTATTCCATTCTATTGCTTTCGTTCACCTCACCGTCTCCGTCTCCCTTTCCCTTTTCCTCTCCCATTGCTCCATTACATTTTCAAATAGTTAAACAGTTAGTTAGACAGTTGGACATTCCCATTTCCTTTTTCAAACACTCACTTTTCCGAACATTCATGCATTCTATCATTCTATCATTCATTCATTAATTTATGCAATTCTCGATTGCGAGCCAACTTGACTTGAAATGGGCGAGGACGATGACGACGACAACGACAACGACAACGAAATGATGACGATGATGACAAATTTGGGTGTTGAGTGTTTGGGTGATTGTAGGACTGTTTATTTTTTTATTTTTTTTTTTGCATTTTGTTGCGGTTTTTTCATTAATGAGTTTCCCTTTTCTATGCATTCAGGTCAAAATGAAACGTACGGACATTTGCTTTTGAACTTCAACAAAACAAAAAAAACCCATCAAATCAACAACAAAAACATGAAAGAATATTTACAGGTATTTTCTATCCTTTTATTTTCTTCATCTTCATCTTCTCCTGCTCTTTTTCTTTTACATTCCCCTGCTTCTTTTTTTTCCTAAATAGGGAAAAGGATTTGACTTCTTTGGCTATTCGTTCATTTCATTTCCTTTCCTTTGCTATGCTTTTTTTCTAACAATTACAGAATTTGAGTTGCCCATGTGGCGCCTAAAATGTAAATAAAAGAAGGAGTGAGTGAGGTTGGCTGTTAGTCTATTGGTTGGCTGGCTGGAGAATTTCACCATCAGATGATGATGATGGTGTTGTATTGGACAAAATGCGAAATGCAACGTTATCGTCCTTGTGCTATGTATTATGGTATTGTGTGGTAGCGCCATGTTGTCCCATGCCTCTTGATTCCTTTTATTTAGTCTGGGTAGCTTTGCCTTGGTTTTGGTGTTATTGTTGCTGTTACCTGGAAATTTCACGGTGACTTATCAAAGTGTGAAAAAGCACTAAAGCCAAATCCGTAACCTCAGCGACAATGCCTAGACCAAGAAATAAAGGAAAACCCAACAAACGAACAAACAAATAACAAAAATGACAAAACGAATGAAAAAGAAAGAAAGAAAAGGGTATAAGAGATCCAAAGATTGGGAGAACTGGGAGGTTTATAGAAATATTATGATAAAGAGAATTCAAAAGGAATAAAAACATTCAATAATATCATCATTATCGTCATCATCATCATCATTATCATATTCAAGTCTTTTGTCTTCTTTGTTGGATGACATTTGATGTTTTCTTTAAAGAAACTTCAAAGTCTTCAAAAAGAAAGAAACGATTTTTATTTATCAAAAACACTTGTTATAATTCAATAAATACGATACAATAAAATGAAATGAAATTTTAATAGATACATAAAATAAATATTAAAAAGCTAAAGTAGAAATGCCAACGGCAAAGACAAACATCTAGAAAAGTAAAGAATGTTGGAAGAAATTGTATATAAATTATATTGTACAAAATTCTCTGTCTCTCCCACATGAACAAAATCTTTATTTTTCAATTCATTCTAAATATTTTGAAATGCATATAAAAACATTTAGTTTTCCCGGAGGACATTCAAGATAACCATATGAAACAATTCCAATAAGTGTCTCATTTAAAGATTCATAAACATTTAAAACCATTGGTCCTCCACAATCATCGATTATGATTCGAATATATTCGAACAAATTTTAGTATCAGGCAAATCTATTACCTGTCTATTGATTTTCTACAAACAGATTTTCTAACAACTTCCACAAAACTTCTGGTTAATTTCAATCAATTAATTTCAATGACTCTTTCTACTATGAAATTTTGAAGCAAACTGCGTCAGACAACCTCTTGAGTTTCGATGAAAATGGAAAATATAGTAGTGAATTTCGTTTGCTCATCGATCATTATTTTCGCTGAAACCCAAGAAATGCTTGATAAATACAAAAAAAAAGGGACTCTGCATTTTCCGTTGTGGTCGCACCAGCACAAGTGAAAGTTCATGTCACCCAAAAAAGTTCGTCACACCAGAAATCGTCACTAAAATGCATGGAATGATATTGAACAATCAGAGAATGAAAGTGTGCTTACTCTCACTCAACCATAAGCGCAACCTTGTAGAGTATTTGGAGATGTTCAACCGCAACTCGAAAGAGATTTTGCGACTACACGAAGCCATGGACGAAACATGGATCCGTCACAACAGAACAGAGATAAAGTTACAGTCAAAGCAGTGGACTTTTTCGGAAGAACGAGCATCAAAGAAAAAAAAAATAATGCTCTTCCACTATGAAAATGAACTGATTCACCTGTATGGAGTCGCCATGGCAAAAATCTATAAATTGAGCTACAAACTGCTACTCTATGCAGCATTTATTTTCAGATTTAACCGACTGACTGTGACTATTCTATTCTGTTTCTAAACCACCTGCTGGTAAGAGATTTGGGTTAAACGAAGTTGTCTGAGGAACTTGGGAAAACCTACTACATATTTGGAAAGTATAAAAGAGCCACTGATTTATCCAACTGCCCTCGTAAAGTGACATTTGATTTTGTTCCTTTAAACATAATCAAAATTTTCAGCTAAAACAATACAATACAATAAATATAATACAATTTTGGATAGATACTTCTTTGGTTAAAGAAGAAGTAGAAGTCAAAAATATAGAGAAAGAATAAGGAAAGAGAATAAAGGAATAAATCGTTGTAGTGTATAACTCATATATTGTGGACATTTTATGTAATTGGCGTTTGTTGGCCGCTCATTAAATTATTTTTCCAATTTTTAAATACTCGTAAATTTCTTTGGTGATTATATTGATCCCACCAGAGCCACATGGAAACAGTTTAGTCGACGGTGAACAATATAGGAGTATGAAGTATAAGTAAAGTCGAAATCAGAACAACATTTTTTAAATCTATCAATTGATGACTTCAGACAAACGTAGATTATCAATTGAAGAGTTGAGAATTTTTCAAAAATTGCAAATGCAAAAAACAGAATTAAATCTTTTTTATTCAAAAAAAAGAAAAAAAGAAATTACTCATTTATTTTGTAATGATTTGTTTGTTTGTTTTTATTGCACTTACTACTTATAGACATTTAAAAATTTTTTTTTTTTTGGTTTATTTCTTCATGATTTTATATGAATGAGTTTATTTTCATTGTATTCTCAATCCAATCCAAATATTTTGAAATGCGTGTAAAAACATTTGGTAATACTGGAGTACAGTTCTTGAAAACTGTTATTGTTATTCCAATTAGAACTGTTGTATTATTCAAAAATTCATCAACATTTAAAGCTGTTGGTCTTCCAGAATCACTTGCACAAGTTGATTTTGATGCTTTGTATATTAGAACATATTTTAATGTCAGACTCATGTATTTTCAATATTGGATCTATGCAAAGAGAGTCTCTAGCAACTTGCACATCCATGCTGAGCAGAAGATTTAATATAAAGCTATATTTCGATTTTATTGTGGTGGAAACCCAACCAGAAACTCATGCCCATTTACCAGCAATGGCTCGATCCGAATATGATTTGTGTAAGTTAAGTTTTGTTATCGAATTGTTGAATTCAACAAAAGGTGTCATAGTCTTCAATACTTTATAAACATATTGCCTTGCAGATTTTTACAATGCAAATAAATCTTCAAAAAAAAAAACGATTTAAAATACTACAGTATAAAATGGATGATATGTAAGACCCTAGTAACATAGAACATACTCGTACAAATATGTTATATTATTTATAAATAATTTGATATATTTTCTTTATTAAAGAAGAAATTTGTTTAAATTGGGAAATTTTGTATTTTTTCATTGTTGTAAAGTTCCAGATTAGCCTCCATTTGAGTTCGCACTTTCCATTGTATTCTCAATCCAATCCAAATATTTTGAAACGCGTGTAAAGACATTTGGAATTCCCAGACTACAATGTGTATCTGGATGAATTGAAACGATTCCAATAAGAATTGGTATTTGATTTGGAGTTTCATTTGCATTTAAGGCAAGTGGTCCTCCAGAATCACCTTTACATGCTGATTTTGATTCGAATATACTTGTACATAGTTGTGTATCCTTTAAATCGAGTATAAATTGTCGTGTGCAATTAGAGTTACTCACGACTTGCACATCTATGCTTTGAAGGAGTTTGGAGACATAGCGATAGTGTATATTGGGTCTGATGATTCCCCAACCAGATGCTCGTGCCCATTGATTAGCATAGTCTTCATCTGTTTTATTGGGCAAGCTTATTTTATTTATCGAATTGTTGAATTCAACATAGGGTGTCCTGATCAATGCGATATCATTTATTGTAGGATTTTTTGAATAATTTTTGTGAACAAAGAAATTCTGTTTTTCGACCGTATGTTCAATACCTGGATGTGGCTTTCGCCAATTAATAGAGCCAAAAGCGATAATCACTTCCTTTATATCTTCAAGACAATGCGCTGCAGTTAGAATCCATTCATGATCAATAATTGATCCTCCACAATGAATATAATGAGTTCCCTTCCATAATAGTAGATGTACAATGTAAGGTATTTCATTAGGTTTATTTAGATAACCATTAATAATGCGACCGTCCATATTATCATTAGATAATCCTTTATCCTTGGAAGGATCAGTCATCATCTTAGAAGATTCAGCAAAAATACTGAAACTACTTAAGGCGAGCAAAATAAACGTTTTCATATTGACACACAGTTAATGAAACTTCTTTACTATTTTCCAACTGACATTTCATACTTCTTATAAAGGGTTTCAGTTGAATATTTTCAGGTGATAATATTGAAATATTTATGCATTTTGTGATAAATTGATTTGACAGTTTCTAAATGAATTTCTTTGGCGCGTGCAAAATTTATTACACAAATTGTCATTGTCAGTTAAAGTTATGGTTTTGAAACTAGTAAATTAGATGGTTTATTTATCATAAAATGATGATGTGTGTAATTTCCATATTTATTTACTAAACAATTTGAAAAGTTATTCAAATTCAACCATTTCTGAGTTTTCTGAGCTTTTAAGATGTCTTACATTTCTAATTTTAATGTTCATTTATCCTTCTCTTATGAGACTTTCATTCATTTATTAATACAATATTTGCCCATATACATATTTTACAAAAATGTTAGGGAAATTAGATCAATCATAATGAATGATATGTGGAAAAATATATGACCAGAATATATAAAAAATACTGATATCTTTCAAATTTAATACAACAATATTTTATAATATTTGTGTTTGTGAAAGCACTAATTGGCAGCGAGTAAGCGTGTCAAATTGGACGTTTCTCAACTTTTCTGGGTAGAATGTATACAGTCAGATTGTTACTACCTAATATGATGACACTGAACGAATTTACTAGCAAATGGTGAATTTTCTGGCAAATAGATTGCAATATTTTTTAAGTAAATCAAGCGAATCAATTTAGAATTAGGAAATTTCGACATTGCTAATTATGAATTTCTTTGTTAAAGTAACAAATAACTTCCATAAACCAAACTGTTCAATTTGAAGTGTAAAAAAGGTTTTTATTTCTTCAACACTTTACAAGAAAAAGTCGAAAAAATCAATTTTAAGTCATGGCAAACACAGTAGGAAAGTCAAAAATTAGGGTATGAAATGTTTACACATTTTATATATTTATGTCATTAATACATACGTATAAATAAATAGTGCTATATATTTTCTCTACGAAACTTGTTTTTTTCATAATGATTTATTATTTATTTAATATATGCAAAATTTTTATTTTTTCATTTATAGTAAATTTCCAAATTATCCACTATTTGAGTTCGCACTTTCCATTGTATTCTCAATCCAATCCAAATATTTTGAAACGCGTGTAAAAATATTTGGATATCCCGGGCTACAATGTCTCTGTATACCAAATGAATCGATTCCAATAAGAATTGGTGTTTGATTTGGAGTTTCATTTGCATTTAAGACAAGTGGTCCTCCAGAATCACCAAAACAAGTTGATTTTGATTCGAAGATACTAGTACATAAATGTGTATCCTCTAAATGGCGTAAAAATTGTCGTGTGCAATCATTGTTACTCACGACATGCACATCTATGCTTTGAAGGAGAGTCGAGGAATAGCGATAGTGTGTATTGGGCCTGGAACGTCCCCAACCAGATACTCGTGCCCATTGATTAGCATAGGTTTCGTTCGTCCTATTTGGTAAGTTAATTTTGTTTTTGTAATAATTAAATTCCACATAAGGTGTCCTGATCAACGCTATGTCATTTATGTTAAGTACATCTGAATGGTTTTCGTGAATGAAGAAATTCTCTTTTTCGATGACATGTTCGACAAACAATAGATCATCCAACAAATTTATTGTGCCATAAGAGATATACACTTTTATTTGATCTTGGAGGCAATGTGCTGCCGTGAGAATCCATTCATGATCAATAATTGATCCTCCACACATTACTCGCTGCCTCATGGAATCTTCTATAATTAGACCTACTATATAAGGTATTTCGCCAGGTTTATTTAGATAACCATTAATGATGCGACCGTCTATACTATCTCCTTTATCCTTAGAAGGATAATCCACAATCTTAGTAGTTGCAGCAAAAATACAAAATGTGCTTAAAGCGAATACAATAAACGTTTTCATGTTGATCCAAGTAATTAAATTTCTTTACTAGTTTCTCACTGATTTTTCATGTTTCTTATAAAGTGTTTCAGTTGAATATTTTCAGGTAAAAATATTTTAATTTATTTATTATTGAAGTCAACAAAGATGATAACCTTCGGCTTGAAATAATATTTTTATATTTATGCATTTTGTGATAAATTGATTTGACAGTTTCTAAATGAGTTTATTCCACGCGTTCGAAATTAATTACAAAGTGTGTCATTATCACAAGAACGTTGAAATTGTTGTTATGAAACGAAATTTGATTTGAGTTTATCATTAAATGATGTATATTTTTTCCACAATTATTTACATACTAAGCAATTTGAAAAGTTATTCAAATTCAACCAATTCCACTCCTTTCTGAGCTATTAGGATGTCTCACATTTCTAATTTCAATGTTCATTTATCCTTCTCCTATGAGACTTTCCTTCTTCTATGGATATTTTTGCATATATTTTGGAAATATATCTGGTTGGTTACCTTTGAAATTTAACACAAAATATTGTATTAAAACAAAGTTTCAGTTTTGGGGATTTGGAAGAAAGTAGTCTGATTGGTTGTCTAGATCAGTGATCTAAAATATTTTAAATATGATAAATATAATGTTTATTAGTTCAGAATTAGCACGCATCAAGGAAAATTGACATCATCATCATCATCAGGCAGCGTTACAACTCGGGGTGAGCTTTAGCTTCGTTCACAATTTTCTTCCAGGCGCTACGGTCTTTAGCCTCCGTCCTCCAATTTTTGATTCGCATCTTCTTCAGGTATGAGATGACTTGGTCCAACCATTGGAACTTTGGGCTTCCTCTGGCTTTCGTCACTGGTGGGTTATAAGCGACCATGCTTTTTTGAGGACGGTCATTGTTCATACGCACCAAATGGCCTAACCATCGTATTCTATGCGCTTTAATATTCTTTATTATGTTCTCTCCTTTACATAACGAGTTGAGTTCGTCCTTAAAACGGATTCTGTATGTTCCGTTGCTATCTCTCACTGGCCCAAAAATTTTTCTGAGTATTTTGCGCTCGAAAATCTGCAAGCGTTGCTCGTCCCTACACGTGAGTATTCAGGATTCGCACCCATATGTTAACACCGGTTGAATTACCGAACTATAGATGCGTACCTTGCACGATCGTGGAAGTAATCTGGACCTTAGTAGTTTTATGTTGGCGAAGTATGCCTTGTTTCCGGCCATGATTCTGTCCTGTATTGCGTCGTGCATGTTATTGTCGTTGTTGATTAGGACACCGAGGTATTTAAATTGTTGTACACCCTCGAAGCAGTAGTTACCGGTTGTAATATTTTCTGGGCGGCGCTTTTCTTCAAATCTCGAAAACTTCAAGTATTTACCTTCATTTACTCTAAGACCAACTGATTTGGCGCCTTTTTCAATGCTTAGAAAATTGAACATAGTAGAACATAATTTTAATTGATCCTATTGATTCATTATGATTTCTATCCAGTGATCTGAATGTCAAAGTGATGAAATTCAATTAAGTACTGTGAAAGGAAAAAACTATAACTATATATATATAATGTGGCTTAAGGTATTTCTTCATGTAATTTCTAATTTATAGGAGCAAATAACTTCCATAATTTCAGGAAGCCATAGAGCCAAATAGATTTGTAATTAAACAAAAACTGTTCTATACTCCAAGTATAGAAAGAGATTTCATTTCTTCAACATTTTAAATAAAAGTTCAAAAAATCCATTTATAATAAATAACATATTCCATGACATGTGTTACAAGTGTTTGCTCAGGTCAATGTCAGCAATCAATTTGATATTTAATAAGAAACTCATGATCGCATATTACATTTCCTTTGCATTAAATTTTCAAATATTTTATTAATATAAAAACGAAATTTGCAATATAATAAAATATAAGAAAATTTTATAATTAAATGACAAGAAAAATGAAGTAAGAATCAGTAGAAAATATTTATTTTTCATTTGTAGTAAATTTCCAGATTACCCACTATTTGAGTTCGCACTTTCCATTGTATTCTCAATCCAATCCAAATATTTTGAAACGCGTGTAAAAATATTTGGATCTCCCGTGCGACAATGTGGATTTCCAAATGAAACGATTCCAATAAGAATTGATATTTTGTTTGGAGTTTCATCTGCATTTAAGGCAAGTGGTCCTCCAGAATCACCATAACAAGTTGATTTTGATTCGAATATACTAGTACATAAGTGTGTATCCTTTACATGGTATATAAATTGTCGTGTGCAATTATTGTTACTCACGACTTGCACATCTATGCTTTGAAGGAGATTCGAGGCATAGCGATAGTGTTTATTGGGTCTAATGTATCCCCAACCAGATGCTCGTGCCCATTTATTAACATAAGTTTCGTCGGTCTTATTGGGTAAATTAATTTTATTTATCGAATTGTTGAATCCAACATAAGGTGTCCTGATCAACGCGATATCATTTATTAAAGGATATCTTGAATAATTTTTGTGTATAAAGAAATTCTTTTTTTTGACCGTAAGTTGAATATGTGGATGTGGGTTTTGCCAATTAATAGAGCCATAAGTGATATTCACATACTTCTTATTTTCAAGACAATGTGCTGCAGTTAGAATCCATTCATGATCAATAATTGATCCTCCACAACCCATAGAATGAGTTCGATTCAATAATAGTAGATGTACAATGTAAGGTATTTCTCCAAGTTTATTCAGATAACCATTAATAATGCGACCATCCATATTATCATAGGATAATGATTTATCCTTGGAAGGATGAGGCATCATCTTAGAAGATGCAGCAAAAATACTGAAAGTACTTAAGGCGAGCACAATAAATGATTTCATATTGACACACAGTTAATAAAACTTCTTTACTATTTTCCAACTGACATTTCACACTTCTTATAAAGGGTTTCAGTTGAATATTTTTAGGTCATAATATTTTTATATTTATGCATTTTGTTATAAATTAATTTGACAGTTTTTAAATGAATTTCTTTGGCGCGTTTAAAATTTATTACAAATATTGTTATTATCACAAGAACGTGGTTACGAAATCAAATTTGTTGTTTGCTTATCATTAAATGATGTGTGAGTTTTCTACAATAATTTAAAAGGTCAACGTTAACAACCAATTTGAATTTGAGTGAGGAACCATTGCATTAAAATCACAATTATTCAATTAATAGATGATATAAGCGAAATTTGAAAATTTCATGATTAAATGACAAGAAAAATGAAATATTAATCAGTCGTAAGAAAATAAAATTGTGGATAATTGAATAAGAAACACATTAACCGTAGAGTCCTTGCACATAATCCAACCGAAAACCAAGAAAAATAACACTAACACTTCCGTTAAACGTGTGAATGCAGAAGAAAGAATGTCAAGAAGAATGACATACATACAGACAAACGGACAGAAGGACATGACTAGATCAACTCATCTTATCGCGCTGATCAATAACATACATAAATATACTCGTATATACTTTATGGGGTCTCTGATGTTTCCTTCTGTGTGTTAAAAACTTCACAAACTTATATGCACAAAATTTTGAAGAGGTTTTATCAAGTTTTTTGCTTCGAACATAGATAATTTTTAAAAATTAACTTAATAAATCATTTTCTGGCATACAAGATACCCGGGTAGATGTTGTTCTGCCTCTCCTTCACAAACAAATTAATGGATACTGATTGGCTGACCTAATGAGATGTTTGCCAAAGGGGACTTGTTTTGATTTTTCGCCTATTCCTTTTGGGGTTTTTCGAATTTTTAATTTCTCATGAATTACTCGATCCATTTGTGACAACCGTCTGAAAATCAGTTCAATAGTTTTTTTGAGTTCATTGATAGAAAATACTAAAATACTTAACTAAAGTATGTAATAAGTTATATTCTAATTTGCAAATGTATTTGTATTCACTATATAGTATTGCTATGAGATTACTATAAGTACGAGTAGAGTATTCAAATAAATATCGATTACATATCATCATTGATAATAATAGGCATTACTTATTAGTTTCGATTGAAGATAAAAATCAATGATTCTTCATTGATTTTTAAACTGAAATTTCATTGAATTTAACTTATCAGCTGCCTGCCGCATACATCATTTAATCATTTTAGTTAAGAATAAAAAGTATCTATTGCTTGGATTACATTGAAATGTGTATCTGAAACTCAATTGTTTTGATCATTCAATCAAATAGATGATATTAAATACTTCATGATGATGATGATGAAGGCTGTTCTGCAATAAAAGATCAGGTAGTTTGAAATGCATTTATCCTAGTAATCACGCCCTTGTGGTGGCAATTGTGGATTTGAAGAAGGGCGCACCGGGGTGGAGTTGCACGGATCGAAACAGACGGACGGACTGGACAATGGGACATTTGGATAGTGGGATGCAGTACGGAAGGGATGTAAATACTTAATGGGATTGCTTTCATTTCGATTGCGATTTTCGTTTATTTCATTGAGGCGTGAGTGTGTGTGTTACCCACACAGAAAGAGAGAAATACTTAGAAAAAAACAAAAAAAAAAAAATAAAAGTATCTATGCATCTTCTAATGCTTATTTGCTTTTGCTTTGTAATCGATATTTTCTCTTGTTGTTTTTCTTTCTTTTACTATTTTATTTCATTTTCACAATGATGCACAGTGCAACAATTGAAATCAATGAACATTTTTGTTTTGTTTTGTTTTGTTTGCTTTGCTTTGCTTTGGTTTTTTTTTTTTCTTCTGTATTTTTGTATAGAAAAAATAAACTATGTTCACTGCCACTCTCACTCTCATTCGCATTCGCATCCGCATTCGCATCCTCACCCTCAATCTGTTTTCTATGTAGTAAATCTATCTTTTTGTTCGTTTTGTATCTGGCACAAATATTATTGAGGGCTTAAAGCAATTAAATCTACTTGACTGCACTGTGCAGAATGAAAACATACACACATACACACACACAGACACACACAACATCACACATGCACATACATACAAACATAAGTTAGAATTGCACATACTGGAACCCTATAAACTAAGTACTACTTACAACAATACAATAATCAATGCATGAACATTGAGTTGAGTTGAATTGAGTTGAGTTCTATTGAGTTCCATTGAGTTTCATTGAGTTTAGATGATTTTAGACGAGATGAGATGAGTTTAGATGAAATGAAATGAGATGCGATGCGATGCGATGAATTGAGTTGAGTTTGGTATTGTTGTTTTATGCATTTAGGCCAAATGCCACCCCCGCAAAAAGTAAAATGAAATTGATAGCAATTGACTGAATTACTGAAATACAACAAATACAATAAATCAAAAACAACAACAGTAACAGCAACAAAAGAAAAATTCAAAACAAAAAGTAGTAGAAATATTAGAAGAATCATTGTTAAATTTATCAAAGACTAAGAAGATTGTTGTTCTTGTTGTTATTGTTTTGTTTTGTAATTGCATTTAATCTAAATCTATAAAAACATCGACGAGGTGTGGATATAAAATTACAAAATAAATATAAATTTACACATAATAATTTAGTTAATATTCTTTAGAAAGGATTATCATTCTCTATGAGAATCACAGCTTCAAAAATGAAAATATTTGTTGCTTCTAGTTCAGTTAAGAACTATGAACCATGAACATGATACCAAATTAAATGAACAAAATGAATGGTTCAACACTGAAATATTATCAAGTCAACAGGGCTAAAGAAAGATGTTGCATATATGTAAGTATGTGCAATGAAAAAAAATTAGTGTTTTAAATTGTTCGTATGTCATGCGCTGCCATATCGTTTATCTGATTGCATTGAAATTTTGTAATTAGAAATGGTTGATTTCCGGCTTGAACATAGGATAGTTTTGGTTCCGATATGTGTCCTTGTTCCCGAGTTCTTAGATATTCCAAAATCCCATAAACCCTAAAAGTATACTACAAAAAATATATATATATAAAAAAAAAGCACTCATTTATCATAGTTAATTTATTGTATTCCCTTTGCCATAATAATTTTTGATTTTGCAAACTTGACATGGAATTTATCAGTGCTTCTTATGTAGTAGTAGAATGGCTATGTATTTTAATTCCATTCCATGACTACACAGTGAATAGTATTATAAATTTGTCATGAAGTTTGTAACACACAGGAGGCGACCCCATAAAGTATATAGATTCTTGATCAGAGCGATGGGATGAGTTAATTTAACTATGTCCGTTTGTCCGTCTATGTGTGTGCAAACTAGTTCCACAATTTTTCAGCTAGAGACCTGAAATTTTGCACGATGCTTTCTTTTCACCATACGCAATATATTTGTCAGATCGGAATCGGATCAATGGTAGTCTTACCTTCAATACAAACTCAGATTCAAATTCTTATTAGAACAACTTATTTGTTTTTTGTACGTTGCTATTGACTTGAACACTACAAGTGTCTGATCCATATCACCCATATGGAAATGAAATTTGGACACTTTTAGTATCCGACCCATATCCACCAGTCATGTACATTTCAAGATCCAGGGACCACTCGGAGATGCACCTACTATACAAAACATAAACTTATAACATTAATCAGAAGATATTTAAGAGGTGCGTGAAAAGTATTTAAACTTTGACATAGCCAAAGTTAGTCTTATTTTTACTGGTTTTTATAAAGTAAATATTTCTTGATGTAAAGAATTCCTTTGTGATTCCTGTTATGTGAATTGTGAAGTTGTTATCTTGTTGAAATTTCCAGTTTTACCCAATTAATGTAGTCAACAAACTCATTTAATTCTACATAAATCTGATAGTTCGTTTTCACTAGTTTTATTTAAATTAAAAAGTTTTCTACATAACCAAAAATAAACCAAGAAAGATGATCGATTCAAACACCATGAGTCCGCTTTAGTCGGATTCATGTAATGGATGCTTTCAATAACGCCAGCATTTGTGGCAGCCTTCTGGATCATCTAAATATAACTTTATCTCACCAGAAGAAACTCTCAGTCGAAACTCGTTTGTCCAAAATGACAACAGATTATCTCTATGTGTGAAGACAAAAGCATTTGATGTGTACGGAGAAAGTATAGTTACCCTGTTAGGTTTGCTGAACTCGTCTTTTATGTACTTAATAAATAAATAATTAATGAGTCCTTGTTTCCTTTGAACTTTTTTACCTTTGAATAGTTAAGCCTCGATTTTCCAGTTTGTAACGTTTGTTAATATTTGTAATTCTAAAGCTATTCTTGATCTACGCTAGATCTTTGCATTTCCATTACTTATTCTATGTTAATTAGATTTGTTTGCATTATTCAGTATTTAAAATTCGCTTCCTTCAATCCGATTATCTTTTAAAGTTCTCTAAGTTTTATATACACAATTTGTTGATCCACCAATTCCAACTTTCCTGGATGGTTTTCGCATATGTTTTGTTTTATATAAACCTTCTTGAAAAGATTCTCTAAATGATAATCAAGACCGTTTTAAAATGTGTTGAGTGATTTAAAAGTTCTGCGCTCTGGGAGTTTTGTATCTTACATAGTCACAAAGTGAAATTAAAAGTATAAGCGTGTTAAATAACCATAAAGCAAACTTTATTCTCTGAGGTATTGTGCATACAATATATAACCAAGTGAAGTGAGGGAGAGGAGAAGAGACATATTTATTTTATATGATATGCATACTTTGTCAATTTTCTAAATAATCACCAATTGTTATTTATGCGGTTAAATGATTGTCTACTCGGTTTGTTTTGGATTATCAATTATTTGTAATTTTTTTATTTTAATTTTTTTTTTTTTTATGAAAGTAGTAAAGAAGATCAATGACTCTAATTGAGACTTTGGCTCATTTTTAGTTCAATTAAAGCAGCACCAATCTCATTCTTTTATAGTCACATCTCGTATAAGTAACCACTTGAGATCTACTTCTTCTCTAGTAAATAGGATATTGTTCCCTACTAAGTAGCTAATGCAATGTCTAAGTAAATACTTAGTATGATTGTATTGATGGATCTTCCTATGAACTACGAATATTGCAACCTATTTAATTTTTTTTTATTAGAAACAGTGACCCGATCACTTCTAACCAAGCAAGATAAGTAGTGATCTTTTTTATATCCACAAGTTGTTATACTACTTAGAAGTATTGAAAAGACGCCATTGACGAATGACGAGTATTGAGTTGGCGGCACTTTTGCTATTATTATTATTGTATTTTTGCAATGCATCATTTTACTATTTTATTGTACTAATATCAGTTATTCAATTCAATTCGATTCAATTCAATTGGATTGATTCATTCATTCATTCATTCAGCTCAGCTCAACTCATTTCATTTAGTCATTCATTCAGTTAGTCATTGTCCAATGTGTTCAATGTTTAGGGCACAGAATATTGTTGTTATTGTTTAACAAGTCCTATTATTTGTAGGTCATAAATTTTATTGCTCGCTGCCGTTTGCAATTAAATCTCAATGGTTTTTGGTTGCTAAAGCTGAAAATGCTCCCAGCTCCCTGCCCAAGTACTTAAGTCATCAACCCACCAAACAACCAAACAATCAACCAACCACCCAAACTAACAACCAAAACATCTCTCAACCTTCTCAACATGATTCCCCTTTTGATTTCGGCACATGTATTTTTCTATTTCGTATTTTAAACTGATGAGATACAATAAGATGAGATGAGATGAGATGAGATGAGATGAGATGAGATGAACTTAGATGAGTTGAGTTGAGATGAGTTGAGTTGAATTGAGTTGGCGGCGTCGGCACTTTTTTTTGTCATTTGTAGTTACGAGTTGCACTCGATGATGTGTTATACTACTATAGACACAAATATACGTATTTTTTGTGGGGGTGGATAGTCCACGTCCACTGGGTCAATCACTTGCATTTAGTTAATGTTCAGCAAATGTTGAAAATGCCTAACATACAATTAGACAAACAAAAGATACATTTACCATTTGATATATGAGTTTGTGTTTCATTGCTGAAAGTCATTTTCAACTATTCAATGCTGATTCTCTCTCTCTCTCTCTCTCTCTCTCTTTGTTTTAAGAAGTGCAAATCTATTGTCATTGTCATCGTCCTATCATCGTCATATCTATTCTAATCGTTGCGGCTCATTGATTGTTGAATGTCGTTATACAATTAAATAAAATAAGTTTCCAAATTAAATTGTTAGGCACAATATTTTGACAATATTTTGCAGTCAAAATGACACAATGACAAACTAAATAAAAGGACATGGTCATCTCATTTCATCTCATCTCATCTGAGATAAGTGCATATGTATTTTGTAAGTACATAAAATGCAATACAATAAAAAGAGGGGAAAAATGAGTAACTAAAGAATGAGAAATTATTTTGAAAGAAATTTTAAAGGAGATGATTTAATTAATTTTAATTTTGTGTTAACAAAGAGAATAAACAATATTTAACTTTAGTATATAGGAAACAAGAAAGGATAGTCAGTCAGTCTAATTGAGACTGATTTCGTTCATTAATATTGAGATCTTCGATTCAATTACCGTATGTATATCAGATATTAGATTGCGCAGCGGAAGCCCAAAGCTTTCAGTATCTTTTCTATTTAACAAATGTATTTATTCTATTGTAGTTTCATAAAGCAGAATCTTTATTTTTTTTTCAATGATCAAGAAGAGTCATGATGAAATGCGCTTACAGGAAAAAGCGAAGGCTAAATAGCGAAATCTTAGCAACTGCAGAACAGCTAAAGCCATGTGTAATGAGTGATACTCGTATAGTGGAAAATTCGCTGAATCTATTATATAGCTGAGTCGCACGAGCTGCAAAACATTGATAGGCAGTGCAAGCATTCAAATTAAACCTAACTGACAGGGAAATCTTGGAACATCTCCTATGTTTCTGCCCGGAAGTTATGAGAACTCAACAAAAGTACCTAGGAGCTTCAAAGTAAAGAGATCTAAGCGATATTACTAAACTGGAGGTAAATCACCTGCTAGCATTTTCCAAAGCCGCAAGCATTTTAAATAATACATACATTCGCTAAAACGAATCATATAGGTACTCCATCTGGTATCGCAAGGGACCTTGGGTCTATGCTTGGACTGGCCAACCAGTAGTACTTAATCTAACCTAAGAAGGCATGATATTGATTTACTGTTGATTGTAAGTTGTTGACGCTTGATGTTTCATGATGATATAATAAGTCAATGAGGCCAATCTTCTGCCTAACATGAGTCCCAGATTCAATATTTTCTAATAGGTTTTGAAAGAATAACCTCACAGTTGATTGTATTTAATTAGGTTTTTTTCTTGACTCCTGTTATACTTTCAATATCTTTAAGATTTTTTTTAAAACTCAAATAAAATTGCATACATAACATAAATATTTATTCATTCATTCATTCATTGATCATTTGGTAAATTGCCTTAGTTCAAAGAGGCATTTTTGGATTTTAAGAAAAGATCATTTTTACATAAATTTCATCATCATAATGATTAAAGATCAGAGAACCTGGATGGGGGTGGGAGTCCTATGGAATCAAATTAATTATGACAAAAATTTAGCATTAAATTCTTTGTTGTAAATTGGTCTTTTTGAACTTAAAACAAAAAGTGAATTCACTTAAAGACACTTTAATTGAAATGCATATGGACCATGAACCATGTATCTAAATATCTATTTATCTATCTAGACATGGTTACGGCTATGGATATTCATTCATTCATCTCATACATATAAAAGTACTTAGAATGAATGAAGAATGAAAATTATGAGAATTGTCAACAAAAACTAAAATATTATTAATGTAAAAGTGTGGTGAACTGTTCTCGAAATGTTATTATATGCCTTTCATGTTTTTTCTTTTTTTTTTTTGTAGCTTTTTTTCCAAAGACAACGATGATGATGAGGATGATGATGATGATATTGTGATGTTCATTTCATTGATGTTTCGTAGTAGTATGTTGTATTATGCAAAAATAAAAATTATTTTGTTTTAGCTACCGTGACGATGTGAGTTCCACAGTTTCTTGTCTTACACTTACCCTTTCTCTATGAAAATACAATATTATACCAACATACCATTCGTATTAGTATACTTACTTACTTACTTACTTACTTACATGTGTACTAATGCATTGGTTGGTTTGGTTTGGTTTGGTTTGGTTTCCTTGACCAATGTCTTCATCTGTTATCGTTTGTTGTTTGTTGTTTGTCACACAGTTATAGATGCCAGACCCCAATGCAATTATCTCAGTTTTGTCACAAAAATTGTGGGTAAATACTAAGTAATAGTAAAAACTAAAATCCCAAACGAAGAAACAACATTCAAAAAGTTACGCATGAATAGTAAAAGCATGAGAAAATGTACTAAGACAAATTATATGCACCAGTTGCATCAGTTCATCTTACATGCTCCGCACCTCACCTCACCTCGCCTAAGCACACTTCAGTACACCACATTCAACCTCACCTAACTTCACAAATTACTATTTAGTACTACTTAGTCTTACAACTCTTCTTTGGTTTGATTTGAAGAACAAAAAACTACTATGCATAATAAAAGGAAGCAAAGACAAAACACGCACATCAAAAAAACTATTTTGTTTATACTTATGTGTATGAACAACGAGGGTCCATCAATAAGCAATCGAATTAAAAGACAAGATTCTTTAATAATATTTGAATACCAGCCAACACCCACCCACCCATTAAATAGGAACAAGGATCGCCCAGTGGCCAAAATTCGACCACTGTGTGTGTGTTCTAATGAAAAGCGTGTGTGGTTTTCTTATAATTGTATTTTTGAAAACGTTTCCCAAAATATCGTACAGATTTTAATAATAAGAAAAACAAAAACAATATTGTGCACATCTACAAATGACTATCTAGCGAATGGTATTTTTTTTTTTTTTTTTTGTCATAAAAATCAATCAGATATTTTAGGTGTAAAATCGATGACAAAAGAAGTGTTCCCGTATTTATTTATTTATTTTTATTTGAACACATTAAACTTAATTTATAATATTAGACTTAATGTACAAGTTTAACGAGCACTAGCTACTGGGGCCTTCGAGTCGTGAGTTAATTATATCTATGTCCTAAATATTTATGTTTGAGTGCTTAAAAAGATTATAAAATTTGGATATGTTAAAGGATGAAGGAGTTTCTAATAGTTGGGATGGAACTTGGGAACCAAAAAGGGAGGCCCTGATGCTGCCCTAGTACTGGCAGGAGTCCAGAAGATGATTTACGGTCAGATCATCTCCACAGAGAGCGCATGGTGGACGGGCTGTTCCGTTGAGAAGATATTTGTGGATATCCTGTGAGTGTCCAATGCGCAGGCGAATAAATATACCGCTTACCAGTCTCCCGTATTTATATTGAAACTAAATATTTTCAAGTAGTAAAGAACTACTTGTTTTTGGAAGAAAATTCAACGATAACTTTAGAATAATAAAAAACTCATTTGCAAGGAAATGTTTGATCATATCAGAAACGGAGCCTACGTCCTCTTTTGCTTCCATGCATCCAAAGGTCATCAGGATGGAGATGTTTCAGCCTCCTACTGCACTTATGGTTTGTGTGAAAAAAAAAATCATACGATTGAAGGGACCATCACGTATAGTATTTCTGCTTCATGGTCAAAATATAGGAGTTAAATATACTTACTATTCAGCCTAAATGAAAGTATGTATAGACCTTCTTCTTGGTTGAAGGTGCTTACAAGAAAGCAAGGACCATTAAGCCGGAAGCCAGGCAAATAATGGTCATAGTGATTTGAGATATACGATGATTAGTTTAAACTGAAGAATATTATCAATATTATTGTAATCAAAGGTGCCTAACACTTCTGATCCAAACTATTATATAAATTACAAATTTAATTCTCTGTGACTAACTGAAGAACTATAATACATACAACTTAGTATTGTTATTGCGAGGAGATTACATGCCTTCGAGCACTGCTTCTAACATATGATAGTAGTGGCTTTTTTTGTTGATTGACACTCGTTTAGACTATGCTTCATTTATACTATTACATATATGTAATATGCTCGTCTGTATGTGATGATGAAGGAATGGTGGTGGTGTTGGTGGTGGTGGTGACATAAAATTGTCATGTGTTTTGAATAGAAAACTTTTATGCAAAAGAAAGAGATTTTTGAGAAAAGCATAGAATCTTTTTTCCAGTAAATAATCAGTTCAAAGGAGATGGAAAAACTTCTATGGGGACTGTTTAATACAAAATACGTTTCTTAAGAATAATACAAATCTCAAGTCAAATGTCCTCTATCCACTAAATCCTTCAGAAATTGTATACAGTTAATTGTATTATAAGTTTCTCATAAAGTTTGTAACACACAGAAGAAGACTCCATAAAGTATATTCTTGATCAGGCGGGTTGATCTAGACATGTCCGTCTGTCCGTCAGTCCGTCTGTATGTATGCAAACTAGTCCCTCAATTTTTGAGCTAAGCATTCTTTTTACCATACGCAGTATATTTATCGGAATCATCTGAATCGGACCACTAGGGGGGTACCAAAATACAAAACCGGGATCTAAATGGAAAGTTCTTATTAGAAAAACTTTTTTGTTTTTTATACTCATTGACTTGAAATTTATACACTATAAGTGTTTGACTCATAGCCAACAACCTTATAAATTTCAAGACCCTCGGATTACTAGCAGGGGTGTGAAGAGTATTACAACTTCGGCGTAGCCAAAGTTAGTCTTTTTATGTATTTTTTTATCAAATATTTGTACCATTAGAAAATTATATCAGACCAAAAAAACAATTATTTATTTTATTTCAATTTTACTTTTAGTTTTCTCATTCTATAAAAACTTCATACTTCATACTCAGCTCTTCTAGTGTTCTAATGTCATCAGTTGCAAATCTTTGTTGAAAAAAACCAAAACCAAAACCAAAATGAAAACCAAAATCAACCTACAACAATTTGTAATCTTTACCAAGAAACATAAAAACTTGTAATAAAAGTGGTGACGATGACAGCCAAAAGCAAAGTGAAGTGAATACACGAATAGTTGGATACATGGGGTACATGGTTGTAGGAAGGAATGAATGAATGAATGAATGGTTGGTTGATGGTAGACAGATTGAGAGATAGATTAATGACACCAGAGCGTGATGGCAGCCATAGTGAACGCGTCAAGTTTGATAGTCGTAAATCTCACACAGAAACACACAAAAAACATTCGCATAAAATGAAAACAAATTCCCATAGAACAATTGAAATATAAAAAGCTTAGAATACAATTATCCTGGAATGATGTTGTTAGTGAAAATTCTATTCTATTCAGTTCTGTTCTGTTCTATTTAGTTCAATATGCAACAACCTGCTTAAGTTAATGGCAAATGTTAATAAACGTTCAAGAGTCTGAATAAACTCTTACATATCTTGTCTACACTCTCTCTCTCTCTCTCTCTCTCCTTTAATATGGTAGTATGAGGAGTTATTATGTATGCGATAGATTGATTGATTGATATATAGATAGATAGATGAAAAGGTTTTATCTTGACTAACAATATGTAGGCGTAGACTTAGAAGTCCACTTAATGACAGCTCTTTATCTGGGCGGTGGCTCAGAACTCAAACTCCAAAACAATAAACCATAAACCAAAAAAAAAAAAACAAAAAAAAAAGGAGATACTAAACGGTGCGCATGACAAGCGCCAGGGGATTAATGAAATGCTAAGAAAAGATGAAGTCGGTGGGGGTTGTTGGTTTGACCCTAACCAGCCGGAGTGTCTCCTTTCGGCACTTGCTTTGAAGCAGTTCCTAAGTTGAGTTGAGTTGAGTCGAGTTAACTTAAGATGAGTTTCATAAGAAGAGATTCACGTCAAGCGTTAATGAGCAAAATTGCTGATAAAGCGCGATGTCAAGAAGAACTTGTAAGGAGTAGCATAGAAACACCGACCGAACGACCAACCAACCAACTAACCAACCGCCTGACGACAGAAATAGAGAAACTCTTTGATAAATCTACAAAGTTGACTTTGTCATTGTTGTCTGTTTTTCACTTGGCGTCAGCATCATCAGCATCATCAACAAAAAACAACAACAACAAAAAGATTTGGCATAATTGGTATCTCTCTGATTTCATGGAATTTTTCGCATATAAATTAAAATGATTTGCCCACTCATTTTGCCAGTCTCACACTTTTTATCCAAATATCATCAGGCACCACCATAAGCGAGCGTGCTATCTAAGCGTTAGTTCCATTAACCATCCACCATCCGCCATCCGCCATCCGCCACCCGTCATCCACAATTCAACATTCACCATTAACAATAGACGCCAGTATGTTGCCGCTAATGTACTACAATACATAGTACCTACATACATATGTATATATACATATTTATATGTATAAAAGCAAAGATATATTCACGTATGTAAGTATTGGGAAGTTTGCATTGCCATGTTATGGTTGAGTAAAAACAGTAGCACCGACAACATCATCAACTTCGTTGAGTTCAAAAGCTTGAAAGCGAAAAATTCGCAGAAATCTGTCATCGCCTTGTCAAGAACATCAGAACATCATCAGAAACAGTCACAGTCACAGTCACAGGAAGAAGGAAGAACTTATCTGTGTTGGTTTTTATCTCCACTTCACTCTTCTTCCCATTTACTCTTGTTCCATGTCTGTTGGTCTGTCTATCCATTCATCCATCCATTCATCCATCTATGTATCTGATGATGATGATGATGACAAAAATCTGTGCTGGCGCTTAGCTTGGCACACAAATGTCATTCAAAATCCAAAACGCGGCGATGCTATCTCAATGCCCTCAACTATTACTGCTGCCGCCGATGCCAGTGCCGCCACCAGTGCCTTCATTATCAGAAAACTTTGTCAGTGGCGCAAATTTCCGCTCGAGTGTCGGTGGCGGCGGCGCTTCAGCAATAATCGCGCGTTTGCTGATCTTGATACGCTTCATCATCAACGTCCGTCTCCATCCAGCACTCATCCAACCAACTAACCAACCAACCAACCAACCAACCAACCATTCATTCATTCATTCATCTTTCGTCCGTCCATCCCTCCATTGATTCATTCGTCCATGCTTTGCTACTTTTCATCATCATCATCCCAATCATCCTCATCTTCCTCATCAGATATTCTTGTTGTCGCGGGCGCTTCACAAGTTGGCGCATGAAAGGCGCCAATCGGCACATTATCACGAAGCTCGCGTTGCTTTTGCTTTTATCACAACAGATGATCACACATTTGCGGTTAAACATCAATGGAAATACAACATACAACAAACAACAACAACAAGATCAGACCAGACCAGACCAAACCAAAATCTAACAACACTCACATATTCATAGGAAGCTTCTACTTATGTCACATACATATTACTATATATTTATCTATGTATACCCACTGAAATGTAGATAGCCAAATGCTGACTTCGCTGACTTGTGTGTGTGTTTAATTTTATTAAATGAGAATAATAAATTTTGCTTGGACAAAAGTTGCAAGTTAAGTTTACTACTCAAAGGAAGAATTGTTCCTCCTGATGTTAAAGGAATCTATTTTTGTATTTGAGATAATTTTAATTTTAATTTCAATTTCTTTGACTGCATACAAGGCATTGATTGCTTACTTGGATTAAGCTTGATCTTGATTTATATACACGAGTAGTTTATACTTAGTATAGTATGAATAGCTACAGGTAAAGCTGAAAGTCCATTTATCTGAAACAGTCGAGCAATGGGAAGCAGCACTGGAAACTCATCAAAAAAAATAATCATGCAAGTTTGTTATTTTAATACTACCATGTAAATATGTAAATATTTGAAAAAGTGAAATTTTACATTCAATACACAAATTATTTACTATTGATCGATTGAACTCTCTTCTTTTGTCTCTCAATAAATCTTGAGATACAATTTACAATTTACTAAGTATTTATAAATCTAATCTGAGGAAACAAACAAGAAACAACCACCAATAATCCAATCACATTCACTCAATCCAATCAATCATTCATTCATTCAATAAACTAATTATTTATCTAACTGTTTGACTATTAGTCAGTCATTTAGTGAGGTCGATCCAATACAATGCTGCCCTTAGCCCTTAGATTAGAGACTAACAAACTGACTGACTAACTGACTAACTGACTGACAAGACAAAATCTATAAATTTTCTCTAACAGTATTTGGTTTCGATCATTTTTCATAAGAAATTCAATTTCTAATAATTTTTGACATTTTTCACTGTTACCAGGCAAAGATATCAATAATTTTGAAGTAGTCATAGATCTTTCAAACTTATCTTTCAGCTTTTCGAAGGGAGGAGAATGAGAATGAGAAATAGAAAGGGAATGAGAATGAGAAATGTTAGGTTATTGGTCAGGAGAGATTGTAGACATTGTGATGTGATGTGATGTGATGAGATGAGAAGAAAGGGCAAATTTTAATTTATTTGATGGATTTTTGTTTTTATTATTTTGTCTTTCTGTTTCTGTTGCTTTTGCTTTTGCTGTTGCTGTTGCTGTTATTGTCTTTCTGTCTGTGTTTTATGAGAATTCTATGTGAATTTTTTCGCTCTAACATCATAAGTAAGTCAGTGAGTGAGTGAGTGAGTGAGTGAGTGAGTGAGTATTGTCTCTCTGTCCATTCGTCCATCCGTCTGTCGGACCGTTTGTCTGTCTATGTACGAGTAGTATGTAGTATGTTTTCAATCTTAAAACATATTCGTATGTCGTTTGTTCTTGAGACAATAAGAATCACGGTGGTGGTCTATGTCAATTAATGTGACCAAACCAACCAAACAACCAACATCCAAGAAGACAACAACAGATACATTTGAGACATTGAGATATTGAAATATTGAAGTACATATTGAGGCAATGAGTCATTGAGGCGGTGGCGATGGCGATGGCGGTGGTGGTGGTCTTCATAATTTTCTTTATTTTGTTGCTTAGTTTATTGTAGTTTTGTGCTGCTGTATTCTGTCAGTTGAATGATCACCATCTCCATCATCGTCATCATTAGCATCATCATTATTATTATTATTATTATTATCAATATATATATATAATGTTTAGGATGATTATGATGATATTACCATCTGTCCATCTGTCCATGCTCATCTCTTGTATTCAATTTGATTTATTCAATTAAATTTCTAAAGTGACTTTAAGTTTTCCTACTATATTTGTTTGCTTGCCATCATCAACATCATACAATATTTTGTTATTTTAGTGTATAAAACTAAGCTTAAGTTCTTGACTTTTTTTTTTGGGATCTTCTTCTACTACTATTACTACTTATCTTTATTATATCGTAATCGTATCTGTTGTCTCTGATGGCTGATTTTGACATTTATTTGTTAATTTATCATATATTTTTTCTTGTGTTTGTGTGTCTGTTTACATCAATTTCAAATGATCTTCCTTCCGTTAAAAAAAAAAAAAAACAAAAATATACTTACATAGTATACGAGTATATAATAATAACCATGATGATGAGGTCTGTTTCTCTGTCTGTCTGTGTGTCTGGATATGATCTGTTCTGTCCTCAGCTTGTTTGCCTTGTGGCATGTGCAGGTCTTTAATGACTACTATGTTTTGTCTTGTGTTGTGTTGTGTTGTGGTGAGCTGCCCTGGTTTTAGTTTTTTTTTTTTTTTTTTTTTTGTGTTACAATGTTGTAGTTGTTATTTTTTTTGTCAGTCAGTCAGTCCAGTCAGTTTGTCGGTTATTAACAAGAAAATTTGGTAGGCGGTAGACCCCACACACCCAAATTTAATTGACTATATCAACGCAAAATATAGAAAGGGGGGCAATTGAGGGAATTGGGAGTGAATGAGTTTCATTGAGTTGAATCCATAATAACTTCTTTAATAACAACAAGCGGCCGAAAAAATTAAAGTAATTACAACATGTTGTGGTTGTTGTTAGCTTCATTTGTCTTCTGGTTATTGCTGATGCTGATGCTGATGATGATGCTGATGATGATACTTATGATGTTGTTGTTGATGATGAATTGTCTCTTAAACAAATAAGCTGCTCGCTAAAAGAAAGTAAATAAAGTGAATGATAATAATAATAATAATGATGAGATTGATGATGATCATGATGATGATGATGATGATGATGATGACGATGAGATAGCATAGAAGATCCAAGACCAAGAAAACCACGACCAAGACCCAAGAAGGGCATTTAACGATCGAATCGCTTTTAAACAAGGAGTCCAAATGATATAATATTTTATGAATCAATTCACAAGCAAAATGGACCACCGCCGTGTTGCTGTTTCTGTTGCTGTTACTGTTACTGTTGCTCATGTCCAACAAGACTTTCTTGCTGGACTGAAAGTGAATGAGTGAGTGAGTAAGTGAGTAGAGAGGATCGGAGTATGTATATTGTGGTTAGTGGTAGTTTCCCATAACAACTCACCTCTCTCACCTCTCAGATCTCACGGATCTCTCTCTCTCTCTGCAGTTAAGTAAGTAAACATATAACGAGCGCTTGAAGCGATCTCAAAGCGAGCGACCCACAACGACTGACTGTGGCAACATGTGATGAGTGGTGGCGATGGTAGTGACGACATGAATTGAAGAATGCGAACACCATTGGCATGTTGTTAACGACGCTACAGGGTGCGCCCGCCTCTGTGGAAAATAAGACAATGTTATACAATAGTATTGTACTAGTTCCAGATAACTGATTGATTTGGCCTAAAAGCTCTTAATTCTTTAACATGGCTTCACTACACAATACAACACAACACAACACAACACAGCACAACATGTTTGGTGTTTAACGAATTCTGATCTAATGAATTCCATTTGATCAATGCAATTATGAATGAGGCTTGATGTCATGCACTCATCAAGAGTAAGAGTATCCTTTGATTCTGAAAACACCTTTTCTACTTAGTTTGCTGACTCAATTATCTCACATTTTGTAAAAAAAAAAAACAAAAAATCAAAAATTAAAAAAATCAGCGTGACGTGCAATAAAAGTACAAAGATGCATACACCGTTCTAGCTAATATACTTACTTATAATAATCATGGCAATGGTGGTGATGATGATAATGATGATGATAATGGTTGTTGGATATTTTTTTAACTATTGAAGATGGGTTCGCATACTCAAATCGCGCATTCTATGCAGTTAATAAACATAAGTGTGCTACTTAGTATGATGTGTGTAGCTTTTATGCCACACACAGATGCGCAGATACTCACTCAGAGATACACAGGCACACACTTCTTTGTTGCTTAGCATCCGGACAGACGGCATCGATGGTTGGTTGGCCGACGTTCGCTTATTGAGTTAGTTGTCGATTGGTTGCTTGTTTCGTTGGATCGTTGGAAGCTTCGTGGCTTGGTCATTAATGAGAAAAGAGACATTAATTTCGGTTCCACCGAAGATTGCATACCTTTCTTTCACTTATACACACCACACAAATTTTAATGACATAAAGAGAAAGTTACTAAAGAGAATAGAGAATATTTTTTTTTATTGTATAATATTTTATTAACAACTCATCTCTTTCTATGAATAATCCCTTTATACACTACGCAGGCATCACATTTCTGCTATTTCAAATTTGTTAGTTTTTCAGTTTTTTGCTTCTCATTGCTTGTCTATTTTTGATAATTAAATCTAAACATATCAGCACAATATCATATTACCATATAAAAGTATGTTAATTCTTGGCATAAGAATTTACTGATTGGATAGACAAATAATTAAAATATATAATCCTCAATTGATTTTCAAAAAAAAAAAAAACTGCCTCTAAGCTTGGTTTGCAAATCCACCATTTGATATGAAAATACTGTGAAAATAGAATCAAAGTTTAGCTTAAAGCAATCTGTCTGTCTGAAGAAATGAAGGACTATAAATAAATAAAGGGATGCATTATAGTACAAACAACTTATCACAATAATTATACATGCGTGTGTAGGGTATAAGGACAGAAAACAAAAAAAAAAAAAAAAGAAAGGTTGATGCAGTTGTTTTTTCAGTGGCAAGCGACGACGACGCAACTTGAACTGCTGCTTCCTTCCTGTTAAAATTACTTGCAACAATCAACAACAACAACAACAACAACGAAACAACGACAACCGGCAACAAGAAGAACTTAATAACCTCAGATCGTAGTTAGTATGAATGAGTATGTTGTATTTTGGATGAATAGAAAAGGAAAGACGGACGGAAGGACGGACGGACTGCTGGACTGGTGGACGAGTATGTTGCATGCTAGTGTGTGGCACTGTTTTGTTGGATATTTGTTGTTGGATGTTTGTTGCTCAATAGACCCATCAACGCATCCGTCCGAAATGCTTAAAATCATCGTCGCCATCGCTCATAATAAAATACACGCACGCACGCTCACTCACTCACTCACTCACTCACTCACTCACTCACTCAGTCACAGGTTTCTATTGAGTTTCTGCTGGGATCTGTGTGAATGGTGGATGGGGCATGGCCCGTGAGGGCTGTCGTGAGTTAGTTAACATGATCGGATCGTGATTATTAACCTGTCATGCTGAGTATTTCCATATTTGTGTATTTTATGTTGATACGATTTGATGTGATTAGATTTGATTTGATTCTCAATACAAAACTTTTGTATCTCAATTTGTTTGTTTTTCACTAAAACCATCATCATCATCATCATCAACATACTCGCTCTCATATATTTTTGTAGGTCATTTCTGTTCCTCCATCCATCCATCTGTTGGTCTGTCGGTTGGTCGGTCGGTCGGTCAGTCGGTCTATCTGTCAGTTTGTCTATCTTTATGTCTGCTTATCTGTTCATTTTGATTGTTTTTCTTTTCTTTTTATTTATTTTTGTTTTTTGTTTTTGTTTTTTTTTTTTGTTTCATTGGGGATTTTGTGTGTTGCCTGTCGACAATTTTGTTGCGTGTTTGATCATTTGCAACACCTAACGGTTTGATTTGTATAATCGGTTACTTAATACATTATAATTAACATAAGCTTTGCTACACTACTGTTGTGTATTGTTGCTTTAGATGTTGATGTTGATGTTACTGAGTTGCTGATGATGATGGTGATGATATGCTGAATGCTACCAGAAAGCAGGCGAGGCATATTGATTGAATGAATGCTTAGACAAATTGATTGGAAGGGTTACCCAGTCAACCAATGTTAAATTGGTTAGTAAGGCTATTAACTTTTGTTTGATCTGCCATGGCATGTCTCAACTAAGGAGATACAATCTTTTTCTTCTTAGGCACAATTCGTTTTGTTAATAAATCGCATTAGACAAGCAGATTAAACGCTTAGAAAACAACAACATTTGGGTGGTCCTCTATGTTTATGTCTATGTCGGATTTGATCCACTCCTCAGTCACAAGTCCCTTGGTCAACTTACATATTACATACTCGTATACATAAATATGTATGTATGCAGTATCGGTGGTAGGTCGCCTGAAGTTGCAAGCGCCACATTTGTATAAATGAAAGTGAAAGCATAGCAAAGTATCATACTTACTCACTCTCTCTCTCTCTCTCCCCCTCTCTCTCTCCTTCTCTGTCTCTTTGTCTGTCTCTCTGAAAGAATATACGTACATACATATTTAGATGTTAGTAGTCATTTGATGTCTCAAATATCCAAAATCTAATGTTTTAACCCAAAACAAAGGGTTTCTCCCTAATTCAGAAACTCCTAAAAAAAATTGTATGCTCTCTTTTGTTAGCTTTCCATGCTTGATTGCTAATCAATAATTCTCATTAATAAGGATTGAATGATACCAACACACAACCCACCCATTTATTTACACAAACCCTTAATAAAAAAAAGTCAATGCAAAGACACAATTCTGATTTTAATTTTTTTTAATTTTTTAAAAATTATACATTTTGATTCTTGTTGATTTTCTTCAATGATGGAGTGCCAGTGCTATTAAACAGTGCCGTCCAACAGCAAAAATTGCCTCAACTCAGTTGTCAATGATTTCATAATCATTCTTCCGTTGCTTAAGTTGTGGGTGTTCGTTATCTTCCTACATCCCCCGCCATCTGATGCCAAACTGATGAATAAAATCAAAAATGCAAAAAGGAGAAGAGGTGAAGTGCGGAAATGAAGAAGAGAAGTAAAATACGTCAATCACTCAATTAAACTTAATTATGATTGCGAAGCGATGATGGCGGTAGCCTCTTATTGCCACAGCAACTTTAACAAGCACAAAAGATCACAACGCTCAAAGGGACAGGACGGACAATGATCACTAAAGTGAACTTTACGATGACGACGACAACAATTGTTACTCTTGGTGGCAACGTTCTTCAGCATCAAAGCATCAAAACATCACAACATCTTCTTCATTTCCATCTCCATCACCATCATGCATTATCTATCCTCAGCTCTGGTTAAATTCAATTCGGTTGGGCTTACCATCAACCATCAACCATCAACCACCAACAACCAACCAACCATCATAAGAGGAATGAACGATCTTTTTTTTGTGACTGAGTTCAGTGAAAAACTGACCACATCATAATCATTGGATAAATTCAACATAACAAAACAAAATTGACTAAATAACGACAGGCAACAGACGACAGAAACGATAAAAATAAGAAACCAAGACTCACTCAGTTTTGATTTTGAGAAATTCGCAGAAATTATAAAATGCAACAAAATTTTACAAATGGAGATGGGATGAGAACAACAGACCAACAGATCAACAGAGTAGAGTAGATTGAAGTGAAATGGAGTGGAGTGGAGTGGAGTGGAGTGGAGTGGAGTGGAGTGGAGTGGAGTGGAGTGAAGGAAATTATAAGCATGATGATGATGATGATGGTGGCGACGCCTCAACAATGGACAACAGGCCCTGGAACCAACGTCTGATTAAAGAGGTCGGTCGAATTGAAGACGCCAGTTCTAGCAATGATGATGATGATGATGATGATGATGGTGGTTCATGCTACTGAGATGATGATGATGAAGATGATGTTTCTAGTAGAAATTTTATATTTTAAAGCTGGCAACGTCGCCACTTTGTGAATTTTTCTGAGATTTTTCGTTTTTTATATTTTTTTTTTTATTTTTTTTTTTTTTCCAAAAAATCCAAGTGGGAATCAAAAGAAGATGCGAATGCAACGAACGAATGAAGGAAGACCTGAGAAAACTGTAAGAGTGTAACTTAAACAAAATCATGAATGATAAGTCAAAGAAAGAAAGAAAGAAAGGAAGAAAGAAAGAAAGGAAGGAAGAAAGAAGGGGATGGAGAGTTGGAAACAGGAGAACTACAATACTACTGTCTTCTTATGATAGATTTTCTTATTGTTGTTGTTGCTGTTGTTGTTGTTGTTGTTATGCAAAATATCGACCAATGACAACATGCGACAATATGACAGAGAGATAGAAAGAAAGACAGACAGACAGACAGACAGATGGACTGTTGGACAGACATTTAGTCAGGCAGACGATGTTGATCGCCCACCCAAGCAGATCTGAGACCAGACCAACTTAGACCAAAGCATAGCACAGTCAAGTAAACCAATCCAAGTCAAGTTGTTCTAGTACCAAGAAAGATATAAGTACATGTACATGTTAGGATGGAATAAGTGCGGGAAGAGTGGTTGAGTTTACTTAGATTGCATTGCATTGGATTGGATTGGGTTGGGTTGGGTTGGGTCGCTTGGATTTGATTTGATTTGTCTTGGGTGGTGTGTTTGAGGTGAAGTGTGGAGAAGAAAGAGAAAAAGGAGAAGGCGTTTGCATCTACAAAATTTGTGTTTTTTTTTTTTTTTTTTTTTTTGGCGTAGCTTGAATGCACAACTAAAGTAACTTTCACCCAACTGATGGTGGTGGTGGTGGTGGTGATGGTAAATGAAGTGGCATTGCAGGGCATCGTATTTTATGGTATAGCTAGGCTTGTCATGGTGTGGCGTGGTGTGGCATTGCATGATGTGGCATGGTGTGGCTTGGATTGGCTTGGCTTGACTTGACTTGAGACTTGACTTGACTCAATGTTCCATCGCATGAACCATGAAGCGTAACTCTGAAGTTGTGGTGCGGTCATTGTTGTTGTCGCTGCTGTAGTTGTTGGCTTCTTGTGATCTTTCACACAATGTGTCACATAGACACATGCGGACAGACAAATACATGGACAAAGAGACAATGAGCAAACGAGTCAAACTACATAAACTTGGACACACAGCAGCAACAGCAACAGCAAACTATTGTACAAATACATAACTGCAGTTGTAATTGCAACTGCTTTAGTAGACTAAGAATAAAGAGAGTGTGGGTTTAGTGAGGGGATTGAAGGGAAGGTAGAGGTGGTTGGTGTTGAGAAAAGATGTGCAACATGATGAAGTAGAGGGAATGGAAGAGTGAAGCATGGTGAAGTGGGGTGAAAGGCCGCATCCATAATTGTTGATTTGCATTGTTCGAATAAAAAAAAGTTTTGCTTTTTAATTTCTTCTATTCTATTTTTTAAAATTTTTTTTTTTTGTTTTGTTTTATTTTAATTTTTTTTCTTCTTTCTTTGGAGTTGTTTTTGTCGTCGTTGACAAAAGCAACACAAAATTTTGCATTTTTCTCATGATTTTCAATTGAAAATTATTAACGGCAGAACAACAGACAGACGGACGGACGGACAGATGGACTGATGAATGGACAGACTAATGGTTAGACTGATGGATGGACGGAAATATTTAGAGATCGACGCAATGTGTGGGCGTCATCAGCAATTTTGCTATTGTTGCCACAAAATGTTGCTTGTTGATTACTAAGTAGGAATATTTTATTGTTGTCTCCTGTTGTGTGTATTTCATTTGATTTACTTTGATTTGATTTTACAATTATTTTTATACCCTACTACATCGATGTACATACTTGCATAAATCCATAAAGACATGAGAGTCTGTCGGATGAGACAGTTTATTTCTTACTTCTCAAATGCAGAAACCATAGAATATCAACAACCTAAAATATATTCAAACTCATCAATAGAAACAAAATCATCAAATACTATAATAAAATATTGAAGTATTTTTTTAACGATCTAAGGATCTTAATTTATATATATATATGTCTATACAATACTTCAATTATTTAATTATTATTCTCAACTAACTAAGTCGCCCTACAAAGTCTGAAATGATATAAAGAATAATATTTAATTTTTTTATTTTCTTTATTTTATTTATGCAAAATTTGATCTACCAATTTCGACCGATTTTGTAGGTTGATTTTGATGAAATAAATACTATATGTTACTCACAATAAATTTTCTTCTCTTTCAGTAATTCAATTTTGAATCAAATGCGGCGATTTTATGTACTACAAGCACAGACAAATAAATTGATACGACACAGTCTATGATTTGTATAAATGAAACAACAAAATTTATAGATACTACTATAAATTGATGTAGTGTATTGGACAGTCAAGAGTACACTTCCTACATTGTAAGTACATTTCATAATTATATTTATTTGCTACAAAATTTGTGACAGTTTTCGATTTGATTGTTTCGGTAGCAAAAAAAAAAAGAGATAATGGTCTCACAAAACCTAATGCAAATATTTTTTATTATATCATTTTATTTATGAAACTATCAATTATGCTATATACACACACACACACACACACTTTATAAGTACAGTTGTATATCATAGGTTTAAATTATTTGTTTACAATGACTGCAACAAATGATTGTGTATTTCCATAAGAAATTTCATCTTAATTTTTTCAAAAATTGTGTGACAATGATGAACGAACGAACGAACGAACGAACTAACTGAATGTTTCATCCTATTCGATTTATTAGTGATTATGTCAATAGTTTATTGAGTCTTCGATGCATAACAAATGTTAGACTAAATTTTAACAACTAGTCAAACTTGTGTTTAGAAATCTAAACCTTTAAGGTTGATCATTTGCTTTGAAAGTTTCTATGACTAATTTGTCCTAATTCTTTACACAATGTAGTCTATTGACATTTTAATAGTCCAATGATGATCAATAATATAAGAATTGATTTCTCATAGGTGTTTTTGGAGACATAATTTCACAATAAAAACCAAATAAATGAACTTAAAATAAGATTTTGAAATTTTTCTGTAAATTTATGATTTGTTGATTTTGTCACAAATGTTGAAATGTGAAAATGTTAAAATGTTAAAATGATGAAATGATGAATTGGTGAAATGGTAAATGGAAAAGAGAAGAGAAGAGAAGCCAATAATTATAATATACAATATAAGTATGTATGTATTTTTGTTGCCGTCTAAATTAGTCTCGACGACTCTCTGACGCTGTAACTCTTTGTTACAAGTAAAAGAAGCAAGTGCTTGAGGGTGCCGCCCTCAGAGTCAGTCAGAGGCCAACGCATGCAAATGGGCTTAACCCTCAGTACACTTATACGAGTATACGAAGTAGAAACATCAACATCATACAAGTATATTGTATACATATATGCTTATGTATATATAGTAAGTAGATGTATATGGAAATGAAAGTGGATGTGGATGTGTATGCGAATGCGAATGTAGACATAATTATTTTTTATGATTTTTCATGCCTGCCTTGCAATATGACGCGACACGATGCAACCAACACGAAGCGATGCACCAAAAGTGACTCGAGTAGCGCCTAGAGTCGGAGTAACTCAAAGCAAGAGGTCGATCGTCTATGTGACATTATGTGACAAGGGGGTTAGAGTGAGGGTAAGAGCAATGCAAGAACACCTCTGCCACTGCCACTGCCACCACCACTATTACCATTCCATCACCATCGTCATCGCCATCATCATCATCATCATCATCGTTACCATTACCATTACCATCACTAACCTTATGACAGAATCAATCTCAGGCAAAGCCTACTACCACCACCACCACCATCATCATCATCATCATCATCATCATCATATTTGCCACCATCATCCACTCTGTTGCTCTATTCGTGTGGCAGTTCGTGCCTCATGCATTTAGAACGTTACGTTTCGGTGCAATGTGCCGTAAAAATAATTATGGCTGCAAATGCACAATTTTCTTTTTTTTTCTGAATTTTTCTGTTTATATTTCTTTATTTATTTATTTTTTTTTTTTATATATATATATTTTTTTAAATTTTTCATTTTGTTTTCTTTCTGTTGTTGTTGTTGTTGTTGTGATTCATGTTGCTACTGGAACTGCCACACCCATTGAGTGTTGTCGCCCACTTCAAGTCTCTTAACATTATTTATTACATAGTATTGTAGTACAAAGTATACCCCATTCCTAGCGACACCATAAACTCGACCAACTCTTTCGTTGTTATTATGACAAGGCTTCATTTTGGATTTTGATTCTGAGTACTATAAGTGTAAGTATAGTAATTTTATGTCCATAACTAAGATTTCTAGACCATGACGCTGGGAAGTCACACACATCAAATGTTACTAAATCTTCTCAGCGTTGAGCAATTTCAGATCTTTTAGACTTTTATTATCAACCATTAACTTATGCTAAGTGAGAAAAAATATAACTCTATCTAAAACTGGGAGATTGACAATCATTATACAATATTATCAATCAACAAAAAATAATTCTCAATCATTCAATCAATCATGCACCATTCAGCTTTTTTTTTAACTGACAATGTTAATGGAAAATTCTTTCTAAATTTAACACTCATTCTAAGGTGTCGTCCACCGTCTTACCCCGTACGTAGACAATAAGTCAATCTTATTTCATTCTCAGTCTAAGTCAGAGTAAGACACATCAATCATCAATGAATGGCATGAATGGCGGCGGCAATGGCAATGCCGGCTATGGTGGCGGCATTTGTGATTGAAAATCGATCAGAGCTTATAAACAAATGACTTTGGCTTGAAGCCTTTAGGAAAACAAAAGACTGTAAGGCCCAGATTGAGGCAACAGCAGAAGCAGCAAAATAAATATCAACAGCAGGCTGCTTTTATGAGATATTCATTCATTCATTCATTCTTCATGATGCCATATGTCATAAAGGATGTCGAGCATTCAAATTGTCTTAGATAGTAAATCTCAAGAGTAAGAGCAAAATTTAATTTATAAATAAACTCAGGATAAATACTCATACATAAGAACTTTTAATTAAGCACATAGGGATTCGGTGTGTGGGATGTGGAAGAGGGGGGGGGGTGTTGGAATCTATAGAAAAGGATTTAAATGAAGGTTCATTTAAAATTGAACAGATCAGGATAAGCGGCAGCAGAAGTAGCAGCATCAGAATCAGTAAAGAAAAGGAGCTTATTTATTTGCTGAGTTGTTGTTGAAACTCAAGCACAGGATGTGCGGCTCTTTTGATCAATGAATGAAGTGAAAAAAATTGAATAAAGGCAAGGAGAGCTAAGCGAGAAGGATGAGGAAATTGACAAGAGTAGGTGAAGTGAGATGAGGTGAGGTGAAGAAAATTAAGAAAATATAAAAGATCAGAGCATTTTAACCGAACTGAACCGAACCGAACAAAACAGAACAGAACAGAAAAGAACCAAATTGAACTGAAAAGTGATAATGGAGAAGGTGGTAGAGATAGGGAAGAATAGCTACATACATCCACAGCTGGAAGAGCTTACGAACGAAGAGGATCTGGAAACCTCAGTCAAATTGGTTATATGAATGATCAATCAGTGAACTGTTGTTTGTTGTAGTACTAAGTAAGCAGTCAAAGGCCATAAACTCACTTAGAGAGTGAAGTCTTTGCTTTTTTTTTTTTTTTTGGTAATTTGATATGTCATCAGCATCATCATCAGCATCTTTTAGTGATTATTGTCATTGTCATTGTCTTTTACTGACTACCAAGGACCAAGGATCTTTGCTTTTATTTTATTGTACTCATTTTGAATCGACTAGAATCTATTTAAACACACAATAAACAACAATATTCAATCCACACTATACATTAAGTGTTTGCATTGAGTGACAACGCCAATGTATCAGACATAAGATGAAACGAGGCGAGACCCATGTCCAAGCCCTCAAAGTCCCAAGCCCAACTCATCATCATCATCATCACCACCATCATCATCATCATCATCATCATCTACGAGTATCTTATAATCAAGAGGCAAAAGCAAAAGCAAAAGCTTCAATTATAAGCAAGATCAGATGTAGCGTGTAGCGTAACTACAACTATAGATTACCTTTTATTTTACAATAGTATTTAAGGTTCGAATGTATTGTGTCTCAAGACATCACTACTAGTAGTTTCTTTCATTATTATTTCATTTTCGTTCGTTTCTTTGTTACTTTGTTTGATTGTTTGTTTGTTCATTTATTTATTTATTAGTTGAACAAAGTTGGTTTGTGTTTGTCAACTTGGCTAATGATTAGCTTGGCTTTTGCTACTTCATTATCATTATTTATTTGTCCATTTTCACAAACACAAACACTAATACTAATACTAAAATGACTGAAAAACAATAAAATTATTGTATAAAAAGGGTTAAAGAAGTTGCGTTGTGTTGTATTGTGTTGTGGTGTGTTACATTGACTTGAGTTTATTGTCTTTTTCAGTGGGGGCGGCAATTGACTCCCAAGCGGAACATAAGTAGTTTCCCTCTCTATTGTAATCTTATTGCAAAATAATGATAACTTTTCGGTTTTGACCATTGTCATATAATCGTGTTACATCAAACTACTCTTATAATGAAACCACAGAAATATGTATGTATTTAATACTTACATAGTAAATATTTCATCCGCCATTAACCATTTCATTCATCATTTGTCATAATTTTAAGCAAAAACGCCTACAAGTATCTTGGTTTCACCAGTTGCAGTTTGAATAATCACTTCACACATACATACTATATGTACTATATGCATGATGGTGCCATTAGTCTTAGAACTGAAAAATTATATTATATAATGTAAATACACTTGATCAAATTAATAATATCCCTGGCAAGAGGTCTGAGGTCAAACGTCCAATTTTTAAGTTTTTTTTTTCTATGAAATTACAATTCATAAAATATAGAATCTATGTTATAGATCCTCCATTTATCTATACATATTATAAAACAAAGTCTCCCACTGGGTATGTTTGTCTGAACGCAATAAATTCAAACATTACCAAACGAATTTTCATATAGTTTTCACCAATGAACAGAGTGATTCATGTGGAAGGTTTATGAAAAAAATAAGAATCCAAAAAACCAAAGGAAATGCCAAAAAATCTAAGGCAAAAGAAGTGAGGTGTGCAAGTGAGATGCATATACATATGTGCTTAGTGACATATTTTAAAATCAATCAAGTTGTCTATGTCAAATATCTAATCAGTATCCACTAATTTTTTTGGGAAGGAGAGGCAGGACAATGTCTTCCCGGGTATCAAGATTCATTCGTATAAGGCAATTAGGAGTTATTCATCCAGCGAGAGTGGTTTTTGACCGACAAATATTCAGATTTATTAATTTATATAGATGGTAGATTGGAGGTCTCATACGTCTATCACAGGGCTGATTAGTGGGGGCCCGGAGGAATGAAGAAAGTAGAGTGATGGGCAAAAACTAAATGAAGCTTTTTGGAAGCCCTCAATGTCCCTGCTCTATCACTATAAATATGTAAACATTTTTAATTTTATATAAAAGTAATTGTGCCACCCACACGTTGCTGAACCTCAGGCTGACAAAGACTAGTAAACATCTATACAGGGATAAAAAGCTCCTCTCATGTTTAGTCCAGTCTATATGTTTTCCACAACAACAAATTTCATTTAATACTATTGATAAAATTATCTACGCTCAAAGAATTATTAATTCTATAAACTTTTTAATAAAAATAAATGTTTGACAAAGACAACTTGATTTATTTCAAAATATGTCTCTTTCGTTTTATATAAAAAATTTGAACCATTAATTTCAAATTTTCTTGTGGATTTTTACAAAAAAAATAAGTACAGAAAAACATAACCATAGTTGAATGGAAGATTGTGTAAAAATGTCGAAGCAATCGGTAATGTACTTTTCGAAATCACGTGTCATGAACAAACGAACATTTACATTTTTATTTATATTTATATTTATATAGAAGATAGAAGATAAATAACATTTATTTAGTTAAAGTCAGGGCCTTAGTATTTTATTGTAAGTATTTTGCTCAATATCATCTGATATTGATTGTGAAAACAGAAGACCTATGAAATATAGAATAAATAATAGAATCTTAAAAACTAAAAAATAATTTTCCTATAAATGGTTCCGATGGATTGCAGACGGACGGACGGACGGACGGACGAATGTATGGATGAATTGACAAAATGGATTAAATCGATAAAACTGTACATGCCAATTTATCATTAAGTACTTTATGGGTTCTCCAATGCCTGATTTTCTGAACTTTATTTCAAATCCTCAAACATAAATTTAAAATCAATTTTTCACTGCAATTTTTGATATATTTATAGTAAGTATTTTATATTCTTCTACCATATATTTGTATATTGTACCATTTTATTTATTGTCGAGTAGTCATTTTTCTTTTGAAATATTGTTTGCATGTAGTATTTGATTTTGATAATAATCTATTTACAAAAGTAATGGAGTTTAGAAAGCAATGCACTTTATCAAAAAAAACTATGAAAATAAAATGTCCGTCGAAGTCGTAGACTCTTTGAAGAAAAGGAAAATGATTTATGTGCAAATGTGTCAACAATTAGAACAAAACTTAAGTTTAACTAAACTTAATTCAAAATAAGCTGACTGAGCTAAGCTAAGCTGAGCTGAGCTGAGCTGACTAAACTGACTCAACAAATGTCACTCAGTCAGTCAGTTCCGAATGTCAGCATGCATGCGTTCATTTCATTTGACACAAGTTGAGTTGATTTCAGTTGAGTTCAGTTTAGTTAACTTAAACTGAACTAAACTAAACTAAACTAAACTAAACTAAACTGAGCTGAGCTGAGCTGAGCTGACTTGAATTTAAGTATAAGTATGTAGTAAGTAGTAAAGTGGTAGAAGTTTCTCTAGACCAAAAACAAATGTATCTACTTCATATGTACGTAGTACATCAGTTGTTTTTATCCCTACATCATCCATCCACCTATGAATTCCTTTCTCTCTGTCTGTCTTTCTGTTCATCAGACAGTCAGACAGTCAGTCAGTCAGTCAGTCAGTCAGTTAGTTAGTCAGTCAACTGAGTGAAGTAAAGTGAATTGAAGTCAAGTCAAAGTCAACTGTCGTCACTTAGAATGTTCATTAAAAAACCTATATGCAAATTATGGCATTTGCAGAAAATGTCTGTAGATTTTAAATAAAGTTTTATTCTTTTTCATTGAGTTCTTAGAAATTGAAAAAAAAAAAAAAAATCGTGAAAAAAAGAAATGAAAAAGGGGAAGAAAAAAGAAGAAATTAAGGTAAATAAAATTGGAATGAATTATTAGGTTAGACAAGGATTTCTTATCACAATTTATTATCTCAAAATGCATACTAAATAAAAACTTAGTACACTAAATTCATTCAAAATATTAATTAAATAATAAACTTAGTGAAAGAAAGGAGAACATTTTAGGTATCAGAGTAGAATTTATTTGTTAGCGACGCGTCAATACACCAATTCGAAATAAATACCTTGAGTTCCTTCTCGACAATAGACTCACATTTAGGAAGCATATCACTGCGATAGTTGGTATTTGTCAAGCGAAATAAAGAAAAAGCTCTTCTGGGTTCTCAACAGGACTATAACAGCAAATCGTTGCTCCCTTTTGTTTACATACAAGTAAGGAGTATAGCTGCAAAGTCTAAAAGCAAGCGGGTCTAGACCCTGCAAAACAAAGCCTTGCGCATTCTTGTTGGCTGTGAATGGTTTTTTAGGAACACAACACTACATTGCAGGTATATAATGATAGGTGGATGGCACACAAAAACAGATTAGCCAGACCTCTAATCACTGCATTCCCAATTAGAAGGCTAAAGCGATGAAATTTTGGACTTCTTATCACTTAATTTAATTAAATAAAGATATATCAACACTTCAAATTGTACATAAAACCTATTAAACTAAGAAAACTCTTTTGATTGTTCAAACATTGGCGATCTTTAAATTTAATATCAAGTGTCTTATGAGGCATTGTGGGCAACGATTTCGCACCTCATAAATAACACAGGCCTACAAAATTTTGGTATTTTTTCCTCCCCTTTAAATGTTTTTATATAGAATCTATAGATTAGAATCTCCAGATTCCAAATGTGTAACCTTCATTTTGCTGTATCACGTCACAATTTTTATGGTTCCATACCAAAAGAATGAACACGGGACTCTATTACTACTAAGCCAACGCTGTCCGTCCGTCACAGAGCTTTATCTCATGAATCGTAATAGATAGAAAGTTCACAGAGTGTGTATTTCTATTGCCATTATAACGGCAAATAATATTTTTTGGAAAATCCACCAGAAAATCTCTAATTACAATTATAATAGCTTATGTTTCAAGCAAGGCTTTGTAACTTAAAGCAGTTGGTTTTTTTTTTCTTATGTTATTTCTTTATTGATGTTCACTTTTATTTAAATACATAATTTATTTTAGCTTCAAATAATTATGGTTAAAAAAATAACATAAAACAATTAGAAAGTAAGTATAAAATAAGAAATGAAAAATGTATTTTTTTAATTTTTGGTTCGTTGCATGTTTTGTTTTATATGAAAATGCATTTTATCATTATTCACTTTAAACAAACTTCCTATAACTTTGATGTAATTTTATTATCTATGAATATTACAAATATATTAAACAATATAACTGCATTTTTCTTTTCTTCAAATACATATCCTTTTACAGTTATATTTGACTGTGAATATGTAATTTTTTATCAATTTTCAAATATGAAAAAAAAAAAAATTAAATTGTATTTTAACTTATTGAATTATTTGCATTTCATCATGGCATTATTTTGTTTGATGACTTATATTTACTTTAATATTATAATAATAACCATGAATGCAACATAGAATAGGATTAAAGTCATTGTGATGTCTACTTTGTGTAGTGAACTTAGCTTCATTGTATCAGCATCAGGGTTCTTACATCTACAACTATTGAACTTTTTTATCACATCATCAAGGTGGCAATATAATCCTGTAAAAAGGAAGATTATGAGTTTACATTGTAAATACTCTATATTCATTCACTTTACTCACTCACACACTCACTCACTCACTCACTTACCACTTTGAATGTGTCTAATAAACCTTTACAAACATTTTCTGTGTTTATTCCAAAAAGAATGACAAAAATTTTATATAAAAATGAAAATCATCATCATCGTCATCATCATCATCAGAGAAAACTTTCAATTCTCAAATCAATGAAATGCATTCAAAACCAATCAAATTACAATAAAATCAAAAACTGTAACCCATAAACAAAAACCAACATGATGAACTTCCTTTCATATCCTTTCATTTCCTTTAGTCTTATTTAGTTTAGTTACAGTTTATTTTAGTTTGTTTTACATATTTTACACTCAATTATGATGATGATTGATAAAGGAGGACTAAAGACTTTTGTTATTTAGTTTATTTATTTTTCCAAATCCAACAAGTTGATTGGAGTTGAGGTGACAAAAGATTAACACCCATGAAATTGTGAGTGAGAGCACAAAAAACTGTACAAATGTACAAATATTGTTGAAAAATATGGAGGAAAAAACTACATACATACATACATATGATATATCTATTCACACAAGGTCAACACCACCACCACCACACATCTCAATCACACAGATCCATTGAATGATGACGATGATGATGATGATGATGAATGTAAATAAATAAAATGCAAACCTATAAAAATTTACATTTGAATAAATATAAAATAGTTTATGCATAGTTTTCTACAATATTTATATACACGTACACATTTCTATACTCTTACACTACTAAAAATATACATTTTGTAGATTTAGGATGATGAACTAACAACAACAACAACAGCAACAACAACTAAACACAAAACATACAAAAGTAAATACATACGAGTAAGTGAAATACATATTTTCTTTGATTTTTCTTCATACATGGTCATAAAAGATAACAAAGAATGAAAATATTTATCTAAAAATTTGCGAATTTGAATAGCAAGGATTAAATTGATTGACTCACTTTTCTCTCTTGTTTAGAGAGTATCAAAGTATTACAAACTACACACATAAGATTTACATATATAAAAAATGTAGACATGCTATTTGCTTCGACACACTTTCAGTGTTATCCATTATATCAAATTTTGATTCAAGTCAATAAGAAAAATTAACTATTCTTAATTTGTGTTTTTACGCTTACGCTTCACCTTAACATATTTACTATATAATTGCTCGAGATCATCACTACAATAACTAATTTCAACAACTATAACAGTTATACCTCAACAATTAGAATCTTATTTAATACTAAGTAACACAAAATAAAACTTATCTGGGTTCCCAAATACACAGACATCAAAGGCAATGAAAAAGTAGACTCAATAGCAAAACTTGCTACAAAGTATGATAGAATAAAACAAGTTAGCGACATTAGTTCACAGTTATGTAGTTCTCTCTCAAAAATATATTATACTTACGCTCTTCTTTTTCAAAATTTTTACGCTGCACAACACTATCATGTGTTGTTTATTTATTGTGGTATTCAGTCGAAAATTGTCTACGGTAGCAAATTTACTAGCTCAATCTCGTGAACGACCAATTGTACTTGCACTTAACAAATCAGTCAAATGTTCTGCCATTAGACTTAGAACCATAGCTCGCTGGACTAGTCATGCAAGCATTCTGGGACACGGTTCATCTGGAACCGGAAGTTCTCCACCCACATTCGCAGTAGGGAGAATTGGCTGGATGGTAAAGTTCTAAAACCTAACTCCATTTACATCTACACAGATGGCTCCAAATTGGAGAAGAAAGTCGGCTGCGGCATCTTCTCTAATAATCTAAACTTGAGTCTGCCCACTGCAGCGTCCTTCAAGCAGAAGTAATGAACATACTGTTGGCCTCCCGGTGGCTTCTGGACAACGATCCTCCTAGGAAAAAAAATTGTATATTAAAAATTTAATTTTATACTTACTATTTATCATATTTGTCCGATTTTGAACTCTCAGTTGTTAATGACGCTGTCAATTTGAGCACCATAAATTGTTGATAGTAGTTTAATTTTAACCTTCCGCTGAACGAATTTGGAACAACGCTTTGAAATATTAATAACTTATTTTGAATATGGATGGCCATAAAATATTGCAAAAATTGTGTACAAAATTTGGAAGAAATTAAATTATGACAATGTCAAGATAAAGGTTATGTCGACAATCCCCAAACAATTGATCACTTAAAACAGAACATTTGGTCTGAAATTGCACAAATTGACCAGGAAACAGTGGACAAAGTACTTGAATGGCCTACTGCCGAACCAGCCGCAGCCAACATTTGAATGAAATCGTTTTTCATACTCAATTGGAAGAATCACTCTATCAAATAAAGTGAAATTCGTTGAAACAAAATTAACTTTTGTCCATTTAATGATCAAACCAAAATCGGACCAATAGTTGACTCACCCTTATACGTATGAAGACTCCAATATCCTAAGCTTCTAACTAACTGAAGGAACTGATAGCCATGGCTACTTAATAAGTTTAAAATGTATTTTTACATTATAAAAATAAATAAATAGAATCAGTGTGTGAACATGATAGATCCATTAGCCATCATCAGAGTGTGGAACACTAAGTCTGAAAATCTCCTTTTCTCTATTCGTTAGAGAACTGCAAGTTTCGATTAAGCGAAATTAAACATTTGACAGTTTTTAGTTGGTCGTAGAGATGAGATCTTCTATAACCTGAAGATTCCTCAGAGTACGGTTACATCTTCTAAGAAAGGCAGGGCAGTCACAGGGGAGATGTTGAACACTCTCTGATTCTTATTCATTGTCACAGCTTCGACAGAAATCTTGATGTGGAACACGCAACTTTTGGGCCCATCAACCCAATTGCCAGTGACATTCATAATCCAGTCATCATCGGAATCCTTTTCTTGTATCATTCGCCCACAAACTGTCTGCTAGCTCCATGGTACTAGTTTCCAGTCTTCCTCCTGGTACACTCATTCGCTTTCTCGTTACCTGTTAGGCCTCAATGACTAGGCACCCAAATTAATGTCATTGAGTGCTGCCCAGTCTGGTTAAGAGCCGCCACAGTTCTACAAATAGTTTTGCTTTTAGTGCTATGAGACAACAGAGCTTTGATGGTAGATCGATATGTTTCTACCTCATAGTGTTTATCAACCTTGCTGCCAGTCAGACTGCTTATACTTCTGCTTGAAACATGCTGCACCAATTCAGTAAACGGTAAAATAGCTGAGCATTTTAATCTTTTGGGAAGAGTGGTTAATGTATTTCACAGCAAATACACGTACATAAATATATACTCATATATACTATGTAGATGATATATATAATTATTTTTCTAAAAATTATCAACTATTAAATGAATAATATTTATGTGTCATATTTGTGTAGTTAGTAGTTTTTCAATAACAAATTAGGAATTTCCCATGTTTACATATTTTTTTATAATTTTTCTATTTTTCTGCATAGAAAAATGTTAACAAAAAAAAAAGAAAGGAAAATGAAAATGAAAAGGAAAAGAAATTAAATGTAAATATAAATATACTTAGAAAAGAATAGAAAAAGTATATTTTAATAAACACAAACACAAACACAGGCACAAATACACAAAGCTTATTGCAATTACTTCTATTGTAGATACATTTACATGGGCATCTGTTTGTGATGTTGTGACTGTGATTTGCCAATAATGATGGAAATGATGGCAATGATGGCGTTGGCATTTCTATAATGGCGTAAATAACAACTACATACTTACATACAATAATAAACAACTACAACACAAACAAAAAGAGTAAAATGCTCTTTTTGTATTGTATTTTTTCATTTCATTTCAGTTTGTATGATATGTTCATCGTTCATCATGTTGCAATACTTGATAGATACTAGATAAATAGATAGATAGATAGTATTATTAAGCACACTTAACACTATTATGAACATAGCATACATTGTGTGTGTGTGTGTGGGGAGGGGGAAAGGGATATGAGAGGCGGTTTTCTTTTAAGAATTTTCAATAAAAGAAAACTAACACAAGTATTGATTGTATATATTGAGATAATTAATCCAAATACAATACAATATAATACAATGTTTAAGGCACCTGTTAACTTATACGAGTATATAAATACATTTAGATTTTACTTTAACTAAAAGAATAAGATAACAAAGGACTTGAGCAAAATGAAGGAAAGAACACAAAAAATTAAATGTAGATGGCAACCAAGTAAACGAACGATTCAACCTGAAGACTCATCCCGATCCAATCCAACCCAACTTACACTATTACACACACATAAATACATACATACATAAATACATATATAAATAAATACATACATATAGAAGAATACTTCCAACAAACAAACGGAAGCCATGCCATCATATACTGTTAACAGCTACGGCAAAAGTAAAATTGAACAAAAGACGCGCGCAAAAATGAAATAAAAATAAAAAAATAAAGAAAATAAAAAAAAAAAAAAAAATTATGGAAAAAAAAGGTGGGGAAAATGGAATGGAAAAGAGAAAACAAAATATAAAATAAAATAAAATAAAAATAAAAAAAAAAAAAAAAGCAAAATGTGGCAAGTGAAAAAAGCAAAAATAAGAATGAATTTCAATTGTAAGTACAATACAACAACAACAACAACAACAGCAGCAACATCAACAACTATGGATGCCATTGTCGTCGACCGCCGTCATTTGTAGGTAGAAGTTTTACTTATTACACACCTTAAGCCTTTTAAACTGCTTCACCTCACCCTACACACATTCATCACATTGCATTTACGTATGTAGATTTCATACTGAGGCAATCAATGGACACAGAAACTTGGACTGAGAGAGACTTAGAGGTTCTTGGTTTTAGTTCGAAGAATGGCGACGACAGCCTACAATAATTTTATTTTTCATTCTTACACCCATAGTAGTTAATAGTATTTTATCAGTAGTAGTAGTAGTAGTAGTAGTAGTAGCATTAGTAGTAGGACATCATATATTTACTTTATTTCATTCTTCCTTTTTTTTTCTGTTTCTTTCTTCTATTCGTTTTTTTTTTTTTTTTGCATTTAATTTTAATGATGCGGGTAAGGAGGGGGGAGGGAGGTAGGGAGTTGGTTACTACTATTGTACTACTTAGTTCGTTACACACAGAAAAGGTTCAAGTTGGTTGCTCTATGACGGCGTGAAATAATATGCAAATACTTAAATAAACACACACACACACACACACACACACACACACACACACACACACACACACACACACACACACACACACACACACACACACACACACACACACACACACACACACACACACACACACACACACACACACACACACACACACACACACACACACACACACACAAACATACATACATATGTGGTGGAGATGGAGAAGTTTATTAAATGCATATTTACTTGCGAATGCGAATTCACATATTTCAATGTAAAATGAAAGCGCGAAATATAAATGTTTGTTTGTTGATTTACTTGTTTGTTTGTTTGTTTGTATTTGTGTCACAAAGTATGCATGTGTGTGTGTGTGTGTGTGTGTTCATTATATTACATAGTAGAATATATGTATACTTACTATAATGCGCATGTAATACAACTAAGTATATGTAGACGATGTATGTATGTTTCTAGATATAAGGCGATGAGTGTTGATCAGCATGGCACAGTTGTTAATTAAGCCACTTAAAGCTTTAGCATTGCTTCTCATTAATTACATCAAATATAAATACGCACATACACAGACATAAATATACTCAATACTAATTTATATACTATATATTTGTACATATATACACACAGACAGATAGACAGATAGATAGATAGATAGATAGAAAGATAGATAGACAGATACTCATCATCTATATAATTAAACGGCAAACATTGATTTGTGAACCTTTTCCTGCTTAAACCACTGAACCGATTTTGTTTTAAAGAAATATGTATACCAATTGAAAGATGTTTTACGAGAAGAGTTTTGAATCATGATACTGGTAGCAATGTATTTTGTTTAACCGCTCACGCAGGTTGTGGGAAAACTCATAAATCCAAACATCAATCATTCGTAAATTAAATTCATTAAATCTTCGTTGTATACCCACAGCTTTCTACTCTATTGATCGGTGGGAGGACCTCACCAAAATATGATCAAATTACCAATTCCATTATTAGAAAATTCAGTTTCAAATATCTGTCCTAACAGTAGTCAAGGTAAATTCCTCAATTCTGCGTCACTGATTATAATCGACGAAATTTCAATGTGTCCTCTTTATGCTATGAAATTAATTGATAGATTGCTGAGAGACTTGAATTCGAGAGAGAATAGAAACAAATCCTGCCAGTTGTTCCTCATGGTTCACGAAAATTGTATTACATCATGGTCTGAATTTCAAAACTTTCATTCATGACACTTTAACTCGAAATATGAGGACCCTTCCTCATGAAATTCATATTTTTGTTCAGTTTCTTATATCACTTGGTAACGGTGAAATGGAAGCTTTTCCTCAGTTCGATTCGGATATCATTGAAATACCGAATATTAATTTAATTTGTGAACCAATAAACATCATCAATGATATATATTTGGAAATATGTATTCCGGAAACTATTTTATCTACTGACATTTTGAATTCAGTTATTTTGGTTCCAAAAAATGATGATTGTTCATTTATAAATTTGAATATTGTATCAGTTAGTGGTCTGCCTCTCCATAAATTGATTTTAAAAGAAAAATGTATTGTATTATTAAACTCAATATATTGCGAGGTGTTAACAGGTGTAGCGCATAATATTCGAATTTAAATTCCTCGTATTCATTTGACTTATTCGGGAAATCTTTTACCATTCCAATTTCAAAGAACTCATTTTTCAGTCATTTTGGGCTTTTGCGGTGACTATAAATAAATCCCAAGGTCAAACGGTGGAATTTTGTTGAGACATCTGTCTGTTTAGTCACAGAGAATTGTATGTTGCCGCCAGTCGAGTTCGATCATTTAATGAGTTGCGATTATATATATTTCTGAGAAATCAGATCAGGGCCATTTATCACGTGATAGTAGAGTTTTCATAAAGAACATTGTTTACAGAGAAGTTATTAGTACTTAAAAAAACAAATGTTTTTTTTTTTTTTCTAGATTGCAGTCGATTGTGTCGGCCGGTCTAGTTTATAAATAAATCTATCGACACTCACACAATCTTATTGTCCTTAAAGAAAGATGATTTTCATGAGGAACCATTTACTGTAAATACAATAAAGTACTTTATTTGATATTTATATATGAATCTAAGGAACCCGGTAAATATTAGAGTTTGAGGAGAAATGTCATCACTAAATTTCAGATTTCAATTCGATCGTCTGAATATATTATATGATGAATATGTATATAAAATTTTTCCATCAATTTTCTAGAAATTTCATATGATATCCTCCATCTATGTGGACAATAACGATGTCATTTAGCTTAGCTAGCTAGCTCAGGTTCCGATAATTTGCTTTTGACAGACATCAAGACTTTCAATTTCTACGGTCATTCCTTGTTTTTCCAATTTCGTAATGGATTCAGTCAACAAATTGAATTCATATAATATAGGAGTAAACAACTCCTATTGTAGATCGATCATCTTATTCATTCATTTTAGTCAAACAATTGTTTTAACAAATAACAATTTTTACAGCCTCTAGTAATGAGTAATTTTTTTATGCTTTTTATTTAAAAAAAAAAAAAAAAAAAAAAAACCACCGAAAAATTTATTAGATTTGTATTTGATAAGTCATCGTCATTATTTACTTTTTAAAGATTATTTCATATTGACTGGAATATCGTTAATGACAAGTGGACATGTATAATGTTGTCTATAAATGATGCAGTTGACTGTGCCATTTCTCAATTGGTCCATTGATTCGTTTGCTGTGTGGACTGTAGCAATATCTTGCTGGAATAACATGAATTTTTTTCGAAATCATTCAACGATTGACGGTAATGTCATCCTTGAAGAAATACATGCCAATGATGATTCCACCGGGGACCATAAATCGCATCAAACAATGCATTATTCTGGGTGCATTGGAAGTTCTTGTTTTACCTGAGGCTGCTCATTGGATCGAAAATTCGACTGTTTTGTTTATTTACATATCCATTCAACCAAAAAGGAGCCATCCATATATTAAGTCACATGTTATGTGACGTCACATGTCAAAATCTAAAATATTAAACGAAATTTTCTTATCAACTCTATTTTTAGAGTCCCATACAGAGCCCTAATAGAAACCCTAAGAGACAACAAAAAATTTAAAGATAAGAGAAATTAATGTAACACTATATTATTGGTTTGCACTGCAAAATATGTGACGTCACACCAGGTGAGTGTGTTCTCAGAAATGTGAACACCTGAGATGCTGTGTAAAAAATTATGAAATTCATGTGGCGTTATATGTGAATAAGCTACGTCGCTGAAGACAATTTTTCGAAGGTGCACTTTGTAAGCTTGTAAGTAAGTCTTTCCATGATCAAATGGCAATGCCAACTGAGCATGTTTGACTTTGACACATATCACAAATCAGCGGTTTTGAATTCCGATTACAGATGATTTGATGAAGGCTTTGTATCATCATCATTATTATTATCATTATCGACGATCATTGTTCTTTATCCCAAAAAGCTAGAAAAGGTGTAGATATTGTTAATGTTAGATAGATGGATGGATGGATGAGGCTCCCTATTAACTACTATAAAACTAGAATATAATCAAGGGAAATCCCACATGGTAAAGAATAGTTCAGGAATTTAGTTAGATTTTTATTCTTTTATTTATTTTCTTATATTTTTTTTTTTTCGTAGATTTCTTGACTAGAAAAATAAGCATTGAGTTTGTTAATTTCATTGATGTTGACAAAAAATCGAGCAGAGAGAGAGAGAGAGAGAGAGATAGATAGAGAAAGAGAGGGAGAGGGAGACCAAGAACACCATAAATCATTGTGTAGCAAAAACACTTTAAAGCGCCAAAAAAGGAAGTACATCTTAGCTTTGAAGTGGGCTGAGTTTTTGTTGAAAATACTTGTAGAGAAAACAGGAAAACTTGCAGGAGTTTTGAAAAAGTGAATAGTCACAATTTGCACCCTTGACACACACACACACACACACACACATAGGCACATCTTAAATTCAACTGTAAATATGATGCATTTTGAATGGTATGAGTATAGTACACATACTGACACATACCATGTACGATGAATACTGTACTCAATATAACATTAGATGAATATACTGGTAGTAGTACAAATACTAAGTAAGGCATTGGTGGTCCGTTCTTGTTTATGTTTATGTTTATATTTATTGTCTTGTGTTGTGTTAAAGTCCAAAAGCAAGTGAAATGCAATTTAGCGTAAATGCCTCGAGACTTTCAGTCTTCCAAGTCTCCTCATCTAAACTTAACCTGAACTATGAGAGTAAACTCAACTCAACTCAACTCAACTGAACTGAACTGAACTGAGCAGAACTGAACAGAATAGCTACAGATGTCCATTGAAGGTTTAAGTACAGGACACAATTACATTTCTCCCAATAGGCAACAGAAACAGAAACAACAACGACAACAACAACATGACCAACACCATTGTCGTCATCATCATCACCATCACCATCTTTCATATATCTATGTATGTATGTATGTATGCATTTATGTATGTACAATATATTTTAGTTCCATTTTCCAAGGTTCGTTCAGCTACAACTTTGGCTGTTGCTTTCAAGTCTTGGTTCCGGTGTCGTTGAGTGGTGGCAACCTTAACAAACCTCATCCTCATATAAGATGTGAATGTATGCATATTGTATTGTACTTACTTACATACATACATCCCTTCATACATCTACAACATACCTTCATACATATATCCATACATCTTCCCTTAATGCCAGAGCCATGAGTGTTGTTAGTACATACTCCTATCCTATACATGAGAGGCTTCTTCTATGTATCTGTGTGTGTGTGATGAGTGTGTTACTTGAGTGTTCGGCACTTTACGCTTTGGGCTACTTGTGCCACTCACTCATAAGATGTAAGATGGTTTGAGTATGACTAATGTGCTAATAATAATTATGGCAACCACCATCATTACCACCACCATCACCACCACCATCACCATCACCATCATCATCATCATCATCTACATCATCTACATCATCTACATCTTCATCCTTTACAAGAAGTACATTAAATGCCACATTCAAATTTCACATGAATCTAGATACTTTACATACTCTCTGCTCTCTCTCTCTCTCTCTCTCTCTCTACAATACTTGATACGATTCTACTCTACTCTACTCGACTCGATTCGATTCGACCAGTAAAATTAGGAAATAATTTTTATTCATCTTTGATTTTGCCCATGCCCCACAAATGATTCTCACATTTCCGTTTAGTTTTGTCAAACAACATTCAATCTCTAAGCTTATTCTCATTCATCATTATTGTCATATATAGTACGAGTATATGATTGTACTTACTTTTATATTCCTGTTATTAGCTCATTTAACCAAATCCCATTAAGCGTACAAACGCTTTTTAAGTATTTCAACCTCAACAGTTGCACACTTCACGCTATGGTCGTCGTCGTAAAACTCTCCAAATCACAATGTGTGATGATGTTGATTTTGATGATGATGATGATGATGATGTCGAGTCGATAATACGATTGGATGATTATGATTATTACTATGCTGATGATGATGATGATGATTGTTATGATGTTTATATGACGATTATGAGGATTATGGCAATTAAGAATTATATGTTAAGGGAAGTAAAGGGAATTGAAGGGAAAGGGATGTGATGTGATGGAGAGGGGCCAAGAGAGAGTACATGAGTACATATTGGTTTTTGGATATGTAATAGAAATCGAAAATAACGATGCAGATGCAGATATTCAAGTGGAGATGTACTTATGTATTTGCATTGTGTCGTTTCATGTTGATGAGTGTTGATGATGTTGTGTGATGATGGCCAATAATGATGAAATTGTTGATGTGGTTGTTAATGGTGATGATGGTGATGATGGTGATGATGGTGATTATGTTGTAAGTCACCTTTGGTTGGTGGTTCACTTGTTAGAATTTAATAAGCTTCCTTTAATTGTTTATATTCGTATGTACTAAGTAGTCATCATTGTGGTGGTGGTGATGATGATGATGTCAATGATGATCTTAAATCACCCCTTTTTCATTCTCATTCTCACTCTCTCCCTTTCTCTCACTCCTGGTTATGGATTTATGGATTGATATTAATGGGTGGTGTTAAGTTCATAAATCTTTTAGCACAAAAATTAATATCAAAGGAAAAAAATGAAAAAAAAAAATTATGATGACAATGAAACTTTTTCTCTGAAGATGATATGAAAATTATTGGATATAACAAATTTATTGATTCTTTCAAATTGTCAAACAGAAATCAATGATTGAGGGAGGGAGGAAGGGAGATATGGAAATGGTGGGTGAAATAATTAAAAAAATATTATGTAGAATAAAAATAAAGAGAAAAAACAAAAAAGCAAATAAAATTCAAGTGAAAAAGTATCAACCTTTAAGAAACATAAAAAAAAAAATACAGTAATTGTCGTGGTCTCATCACATTGCATCGAATTGCATCCCATGCCATGTCATCTCAAGCATTTACTGGTGGCCATTGGAACTAAAAACTCATGAAGGGGAGGCACTCAGTCAGTCAGTCAGTGAGTCTGTCAGTCAATTAAAGAGGCAGTCAGTCAGTCAGTTAGTCAGTGAAAGAGTGAGGCAGGAAGCAAGCAAGAAACGCTTAAATGCAATTGATGATAATGACTTTGCGCGAATCCTGTTGGCGCCAATGCAGAGATTTCTTTTTGCTTATTCCTTCCTCCTTTTTTTATTCTCAATTCTTTGCCATTTTTTTCATTTTTTTTTTTTGCCATTCTACTTGTTGTTGTTGTTGTTGCTGGTGTTGTTGCAACGCCACATGAAGCTGACAGCGCCTGCGCCTGCTAATTAGTCTTTGGCGCATAGCATGATGTATCTGTCTCCTAGTCTGTCCCTAGTCAGTTTCTCGTCAGTCTCTCGTGTCTCTTGTCTGTCCATATGCTTTTCTGTTTGTTTCACTATCTGTCTGTCTGTCTGTCTGTCTGACTGTCATCGTCTCTGATGTGATGGAGATGTGAAGATGAAGTTGGACTGTTGCATATGGAACTCAGAGAGAGAGAGGAGTAGAATGGAGTGAGTAAGCATACAAAGGTGAGTAGGTGGTTAGGTGGGAAGATGATGGTTAGGTGGTTAAATTCAAGTGATTCGTGATTTACATTGAAATGCTGTTTTCCTTTCATTCTTCTTCTTTTTATGTTTTGTGCCGATCATCATCATCATCATCATCATCTCATCATCAGCGAGCCAACCAAAAAAACATAAGAACATTTTGTGTTAATTAATTGTGACGCGCATGTTGCCGTTGCCGTTGTCGTTGATGCTGCAGTTGATGTTGCAACAAATGAAGGATTTCATTTTTTGTAGTTGTAAATTTGTTTCTTATTCTTTGTGCTTCTTATGTAGTGCACATGATGATGATGATGATGATGATGATGATGATGATGACGATGATGATGAATTTCTATCAGATTTGTTCTTCAACTCACTTCTCTCATTATTGTTAATTTTCTTTCACTTTTTCTCCATAATTCGCAGATTCTTTTTTTTTTTTTTTTTTCTTTTACTCTTTGGTGCATAACTTAACGCTTTTGGTTTCTTAAATTATTTGTTTATTTAATTAAGTGATTTTTGTGATTATTCTGAATGTTTCTTTTTTAGATTTTATTTTATTTTTTTTTTTTCAATTATTTTTAAATATTTCAATTTTCCCTTTAATTTTTTTGTAATTTCTTTTTCTGTTTTATTTAGTTATTACAATTATTATTTTCATCATATTTTGTGTATGTGTGTGTGTGTGTGTGTGTGTGTGTGTGTGTGTGTGTGTGTGTAACCGTAACCGTAACCAATACCGTAACAATTGCAAAACAGCTCAACGCTTCAATCTCATAATTATCTTTTCTCGCTTCGTTGCCATTTTGACGAGTTTGGGAGACAATTTAATAAGTAATAAGCCTAAAAATGAAATAAAAACGCAACAGTAATAATAATGACAACAAAAACAAGAACAATAACTGACCACATGTTGATCATCATCATAATCATCATCATCATCATTGTAATCATCGTCATCATGTTGTATCCATTGCACGCTATTTTTCTAGTAAATATAAAGAAAATGAAAGGCAACCAAAGGGTGAAATACATATAAATATTTACATACATACATACATCCATACAAATCAACGAGATGCCACTTAAAAGTAAAAAAACAAAATTATCCTTTAACTTACAATTTAAATTTTCCATTAATTTAATCGAAACTTCTGAGCTCCTTCTTTCACACACAGCTTAGCTCGCTGATAATCTGAAATTATCTGATTCTTCTTAATGAAGATTTGACCATGACCAACAAATATAGGGACAAAGTAACATGGTTGATCTTGACAGATATCTAAAGAAATCGATCGATTAATCGATTAATCGATTGATAGATAGATAGATAGATAGATAGATAAATAGATAGATAAAAGAATCATAAATTGTACTTGGAATTGATCAAGATGAGTATGTGTAGTACATAGATTAGATAGATTAAACATTAGGGAATTAAGAATTAAGGACTTTTCATCACTGCGGCCACCAGTGGGCTTATTGTGATAATCCTCGTATATATCATATTCATCCGATAATATGATATTCATCAAGAATTCCAATATCTTCTTTAGAGGCAAATCTGTAATTTCATTTGGTTCCAAGTATTGGATTTTTGCTACTCGAATATTTTCAGTATTAACCTAATATTGCATATTGATGTGATTTATCAATAAGCCATTTTTCGAGATTAGCCCTTCCAGAACTCCATGGTTCTGGTTTAATATAATACATAATATTGTTTGATTGATCTTCAGAAACCCTGAACATGCACACTCAAACTTTGTTTGCTCTCGATGAAGTTAGACTCTTCAAATGTCATTCCTAGTTTTAGGATCATAAAAATATTTTTCCCCCATAAAATTACATTTCTTCCAATATTCTGCCATTCACCAAGAATTCTAATAACTTTCCTTAAAAGCAAATCTGTAATTTCATTTGGTTCCATATTATGGTTACCCAGAGAGCGAAGTCTGGTCCAAGTTAGTTAGTTTTTCGCACCATGAGTATGTAAATAGATGCTTCATAACCCAGCAATGTACCATTGAGAAACCTCTAACTTTATGAATACCTTTCTATTAAGGTTGATTATCGACCAACAAAACATCGATTAATAATATAGATTATTATTTTTTACTATATAATCGATATACCAATTAATTTGGTAACTAAACGGTTATGACGGAAAAAAAGTCATTAAATAAGAAAATAGTTAAAAGTTAACCCAAACAAACTTGTCGTCGATATTCTACAAAAACAAAAGCTTATTGGTTACATGGGTAGTCAAACGGCTCCTCTGCTCTTTCAGTATTTGTCCTTCTTCAGAAAAAAGCCTCTCTGAAGGCATCGAAGTTACTAGAAACCAGAGAAACTGCTGAGAAACTATCAGCCATTTACTTCGAATATAACACAGGGTTTTTTTTTTTTTTATTCTTTCCTGTGGCGTCCTCAAATACTGGATGAACTGTTCTTCTTTATGCCACTTCGATCGTCTATGGCTATGGGGTGCCACACAACATTTGTACTACAACTTGTGAATACTTACTTTTCTTATGCTTTTGAAGCAAAGACGAAAATGTTGCACCTGAAATTGACAAGACTGAGTCTTTTAAGGTGTCGGAACGATATAGGAGATTCAGCCTTATTTTCTCGTATTTATTTTGAAACTATGTATATTTAAGATACCGGAAAGACTGGACTCATCCTTGAAATACATTCGTTTTGAACCTCAGATACAGAATAGTGGATAAACTGTTCTATCAAACCAAAACGTTTGTTGTGTGTTAAGCCAACACTGAGCAAACGCAATGCTTTCACAATTTGATGTATTGGATTCAATGGCTGACACTAATTGTAAAAATCGATTATCCAATTAATCAAACCACCATCCATAGATTATTTCAAAAAAAAAAAAAAAAATTGAACATATTAGTCTCAGTATTTTTTGTGTTTTACTTATAAAATTATGAAAATTGTTTTCTTCTCACCCCGAACGATCTCCTAAGAAGAAGATCGTAATAGATGTTTTTTAGATGTCATGTTTTTCTAAGTTCATGTAAATTTCCTTATGATGATGCAAATGTATAAAAACCAACTCAGTTGCTTGGACATTAAATTAAAAATTAAAAAAAAAAAAAAAAAACTTCTCAAACCAAATAACAATCCGTAAAGGATTTGACTTGTGATCACTGTAACTTTTGATCAAGAAGTCATTTATTTTTTTCTTGAATGATAAATAATGGAAATAAATATTTAAATCAATAAAAACATTTATTACTAAACTGAAGTATCTTTAATTAAGTTTCTTTCAATCGTCACTTTTTTTCTCTAGTTTTATATGAAATATAGTAGACTTGAGGTTTTTTTCAAATATCCCATATCTCAGGTTTGGGGAAAGTATTCTATGTTCAAACTGGGAACTAAGCATACACATTCACAATACATTTCAATGTAATCAGATGAACGATATGACAGCGCATAACATACGAACAAATAAAACAAAACTAATTTTTATGACAATTTGTTGCTCATAGCATGGAATAATAATCATTCAGTAAGAGGAAATAAACGAAGAGATCATAGCCAAACTAATAAAATAATTGTTAGACAAAAAGGAAGGAAGGAACGAAAGACGATTTATGTTAGTCAAATGTCATGACTTTGGTAAGTGCTTAGTTAGTTAGTAGGTTGTTTTATAACATGCGAGGTGCATCTAATTTTAATATCTTTCACATTCAGTTGCCTTTGTTTAAAATAATCAATGACTTTGTTACAAAGTTTTCTTATTCAAACACAAAAAGTAAAATTTAAATTTTGTATTTAATAATCTGTTAACTTAATCTTAACATAAATATCTTTAAGTTAAAGAGTTTCAGAACTTTCTTCTTAAGTATAACAAGTACAGTACAAGTAAAATATATAAATAAATATTATTATAACAAATGAATAAACAATTAAATGATATTCATACATAAGTAATTAGATTGATAGATAGACAGACAGACAGATAGATAGATAGATAGATAGGCAGACTGGAACAGATGGCTGGGTAGGATATATCTTAGACAAGACACATACTCATACTTATGATATTAGTTCATTCCCTCATTCATTCAGACATTCATTCATTCATTCAATTAAACACTCGCACATTAAGTCAGTCAGTTAGTCAGTTAGTTAGTCAGTTAGTTCATCATCATTTGATCATCATTTGTTATGTGCAGTTGCTTCAGACTTCAGTTTTGATCGGTCAACAGTGCAGCAAACAGTGGAAGTTGCCTGTCTAGCATAATTATATCAATTTGTTTTCTAGTGTTTTTGAATAAAACAAAACAAAAACAAAATGATAAAAAATTTTTCATGCTTCAATGATGCAACCGAAACAAAACAAAAACCGAACTCAACTGAAACGTTTTAGCATGCAACATAAAAGTAAACCCAAACTCAAATTCAAAAACTGTAACGCAATCTTCTCAACAATGACAAATACTTACATACGTAAGTAAGTAAATAAGTAAGTAAGTAAGTAAGTGTACAAATAGATTTATAACATTATAACAACAAATTGTATCTTTTATTGTATTGTTTTTTTATTCTTGACATTTTTATATTGTTAAAATATTTTATGCGTTTTCTGCTTCCATTTACATTTTGATTTCTGTTTCAAATTCTTTCATTTTTTTTTTTTTTTTTGTCATTGGATTTTACTTCACTTTTCATTTTAGAATTGCAAAAAAATAAAACAAACAAAACTTTCCTTTATAGCGACAATTATAATTCATTCATATTCCCATCACAACAATTTTGAGGGAAATGTTGTTACAAGATCAGTTTATTTTACACTATTCAAATAAACATATCTCAGCAACAAACATTCAAACAAACATGGTAGATTATAATAAGTTTGTTGCATGGCATCTTTGATTGATCATAAATTGATTGAATTGCTTACCATGTTTTTGTTTAGATAGAATCACAACAGAGAGAGAGAGAGAGTTGAATGAATTTTGAAGAAATTTACAGAGTTTCTTTAAATTTTTGTATAAAAATCTTTGCAATATTTTGTGTATTGATAAATTTCCAAATATTCTTTAAACATTTCTATGTTTATTTTTGTTGAAAGAAAAAACATTTTGAATGCGTTGAAGGTTGTTTCTCTTGTCACGCCATTATCCATCACCACATGTCACAAATCTACGATTATTTAACTATTCAAATAAACAACAAATTACTGACTTAACAGACAATCAACCATCAGTTCCAAACCAATTCACTTTACTCCACATTCCATTCAAAATTATTATACCAAAAGGCCTTTCTTACCTTCCTTTCATCCTTTCTATTCTTCTTCTTGCAATTGCATGCAGAATACAGTTTCGTGTGTAAGAATATTATATATTTATTTTTTGTTTTTGTTTTTGTTTTTATTTTTATTATATTTCAATTTCATTTTGGTTTTTCTTATGTGACATAATTGTTGAAATCGAGTTTATTATTAAGTATAAACAAAGTAATTAATAAAACTCCAGGGGTTTGTGGGTGCATTTGGCAGGGGATACGAGTAAATAAACTTAAATTTCACCTAAGGAATGAATTCGAATACGAATGCCTACTATGATGATGACGACACCATTGGGTGATAATGATGATAATCATCATCATTATTATGTATTTTATTTAATTTTTGATGAGAAAATTGTTTTGTTCCCACCCCCCCTTTCAATCATATGAATATCTGCTTGAAGTATCATTTACATCTTAAAAATACAAAAGAATTTTAGTAAGATTTTTTAACAAATTAAAACAGAATACTCTGCCATACTGTTAACATGAAGGATAATGTAGAGAATAGTTCAATTATAATACTTGTATTAATTAATATTTTGAATATTATTTTTGCAGACTTAGCAGTTGCTTTTTGAAATAAACAAATTACTGATTCAAATGAGTTCATTTGATCTTTAGAATGGCTTACTTACTTAAGTAGAGTCTTCTCATTTTTTTTCATCATTTGTTTTAGTATAATTGTTATACTTACATAACTATGTACTTAAGTATTTAAAATATAACATTGGACATAAGTCTAGTAATGAATCAATCCATGTACTTAAATGTTATGTAATTTTAAATACTCATTGCACATTGCATATTGTGATAAACTACTATTGTTCATTGCAGAGATGAATTTTTGAGACTAAATCTCCAAACAAATCGAAATCCCTAATATATTTGTATTATTGTTTTGTTATGCTATTGTTATCAATCCATCAATAAAATAGAGTTCAAATTGTGTGTGTGTGTGTGTGTGTGTGTGTGTGTGTGTGTGTGTGTGTGTGTGTAAGAAAATAGTCGAAAAGATTGGATTACGATTTGCTAGAAGGTTGAAATGGAATATGGAATTTCTATGAATTTCTTTTATATGGAGAAATTTCTAATACATATTTTTTTAATGATCAAACAAAATTTACAATATCTCATAATATGAACAAATGTATGTGTGTGTATGTGTGTGTGTGTGTGTGTAAACAAAAAAAAATGGACTATGGTACTCAAGGATGGATTTTCATGTGACAATATACTTAGAACAATAGCAATAACAACAATGACAACATCATTTGTCTTACAAGAAGAAGAAGAATACGGAGAAGAATAAGAAAAGAAAGCGAATGAAGACAGTAAAATTGTCCTTCGAAGGAACATTTTGTGTTTAAATACATTTGCGTTTGCTTTGAGTTTTTTCTCATTTCAGAAAGAAGGAAGCAACAACAACAACAACAACAACTCTTGTCTATTGCTAACTCACTCACTCATCCACACACTTACTCACTCATTCACTCATTCACACTTGTAAACCATTTACGCACTCTCGCATTCACTCTCAATTGTATTTGGTGGCGCTATAAACTAAACTCCGCCTTAAAAGCGATCGTGCGTTGTTGTTATTTTATTCTTTGCATTTGTGTAGTTGTTGCTGTTTTTGTTGTTATTTCGATTACAATAACATCAATTGACATACGAATGTGTGTATGTGTGTATGTATGAATATATTTCACCACACTCAATTTTGATGGAGGAATTCACCACACTTTTGTTGCTGCTGCTGCTGCTGGCTTCTCTTGCACTCAAATATTATGAAATCAAAAAAAAAAACTCATTCAATTTTCACTCAACAAATTTCGCTCACTTGCTCATATTTTTGGTTTAGGCTAAGAAAGTCATTGGTTCGAATAGCATAGCTATAGTACGTTGAGTGTGCTTCTCTCTCTCTCTCTCTCTCTTACATACACTTACTGTAACTCTCACTTACACACACTCACCAGCATTGCTCTCTCTTTAGCTTTGCCTTGCTTTCCTTTCCACTGTAAAATGGTCGCTCGGTGGGCGTTGCTTGTGTTTGCCCTTTTTTTGTCTTTTCTCTCTCTCTCTCTCTCTCTCACTCACTCATTCATTGATTCACTCATCTACTCATCACCTACTCACTCTCTCTCATATTCACATTACCTTAATACTGTCGTCGCTGCTGCTACTGCTACTGCTATTGCTGCCGCTGACGCTGACGTTTTCTGGTTGTGTTTGGATGACTTCGGTTTCTTCTATCTTTCGTTTGCTCGTGTATTTCTTAACTCATTCTTTTCTAGTTTGAAGTGGTGTGTGTGCGTGCGTGTGTGTGTGTGTAAAGGAATAAGAAAGCTTTCTTCAATGTTCTGCCATCACTTTTACACGTTTACAATTGAATGACGAACTGAGTAAATGAGTAAACTGTGAGTGAGCATAAATGCAATTTCTCTTGTGTGAGTGAGTAAGTGTATGTGTGTGTGTGTGTGTATATATATGTGTGTGTATGTATGTGAGTGTGTGTATTGTGATTACTTTGTACTACTGTTGGTGCTTTCTGCTTTTAGTCCTTTATTGTGTGTCCTGGCATTGCTGCTGCCGGCTGTGTCGCTTGCAATTCTAACGCAATTTACATAGTTTCTTCTTCCTTTTTCTTATTTTTCTTTACATTTATTTTTTATTTTACTTATTTCTTTATTTATTTATTCAGTTTAATGCTGCCGAATATTTTATTCATTAGGATATTGCACGAAGACACGCCACGACAACGCGGGAAAAGGAAGATACTTTACTTTATCTGTGTTTCTCCCAGTCTCATCATAAAATATTCAGAAAAACAACTTTTATTTTATTTTATTTTTACCTATTAAAATTTTTTTTTTTTTTTCATTTATTTATTTGTTTTTGTGCTTTTGTGTTTTATATATTTTCTTTCTCCTTGTGTCGACGACACACAATCTTTGTTTTTCTTTGATTTCCTTCAATTCTTCATCAATTTTATTTTATTTAATTTAATTTGATTGTTTTTTTTTACACACAAATGGTGATGATTTGTTTTTTTTTTTTTTTTTTTTTGTTTTGTTTTTGCTGTGATTGAAGTAGAAAATTTAAGTAAAGTGAAGTCGAAAGTATCTTTTTTTTTTGTCTCAGTGTCTACAAAACTCAACTACTAAATACATATTCTAAACTCGATTTCATTCTATTGTTCTTTTCTTCATTCATTTCCTTTACATTTGACTGTGTCTTTCATTTCCCTTTTTTAATAAAAATATTTTTTTTATTTAACGAGAAATGCTTTTCAACTGTTATCCCTTGGAGATTAGAAGTGATCAAATTGAGTTAAATTTGAGTTTTGACTGAAATTTTTAAATACCTATTCGTATTTCAATTGATGTCAGTCAGTCCTTCTTCGACAATATTTAATTTTACTGCTGGTGGTAATAGGAAACTATGAAATATGTATAAATATAAATTTGTTGATAAGAAAATATTGTGTTCTAAGAAACAAGACATCCAAGTTCTTCCATTGGTTTCTTAAACAACAAGCAGCCCACCAAGGACACATTGAACAATTCTCTGCTATGGACCTCATAATCCTCCAGACGTCGGACGCCATCGATAGAACAACAGCCAATTTTGCAAGTTAAACGATCAACTGATTCAATTATTTTGAATAATGGAAAATTCATATGCTTCATCAGTGGCGTTTAAATTGTTGGCCTTCTGTTTTAGGCAATACAAAATTGAATGATGGGAAGTTGTTTATAATTTTGTATAAAATACAATGTACTGATTCTTTTTAAACGAACTAATATCCTTGTTAATGTAAGTCTCTTCTTCAAAATGTAAGAATCTTCTAAGAATAGTTTGATTAGGAATTTCGTTCCTAGTTCTTCATATATTATTACATTAAATAAATAAATAAATTTTACTTATAAAAACTAAACAAAAATTGTGTTTTCTCTTTACAATAAAATATATTTTAACTTGTGTTTGTTTTTTATTAATTTATTTTTTTGATTATATTTAATTGAGTTACAAATTAAACAAAATATATTAATATTATTAATCATAATTCGTGACTTGAGAAATTTTGTATGCATTTTTATTGAAATAATAATAGAAAATATAAAAAATAAAAAATAAAAAAAATAAAAAATTTATTTATAAAAACAAATATAAATTTTAAAAAAGATTTTATTGTAATAAGTAATTGATTAGTTGAATGATTGATTGATCATGGAAATATGAACTCAATTAGAAAAACAATCAAACACATAAAACACTCAAAACACAAGAAAATACATAGAATCGAGTCAAATATGAAAATAGTAGAATAGAGAAAGTAAAAATAAAAAGAAAGATTTCAAAGGAAAGTAAAATGAAGTCAATTGAATTTGTTTCGTTTAAATGATGATGATGGTGATGAAAAAAGTAGTTAAAAAGGCAGACAATGTAATGGTTTGGTTGGTGGAAAGGGAAATGATGAAAATAAATAGACAAAAAAATAAATTAAATTAAATTAAATTAAAAATAGAAAAATAAATAGAAAGGAAAAGAAAATTAAATTTAAAAAAATATTGAACCATTGATTATGATGATGATGATGATGTTCATATTGAAAATGATGATAATGAAGCCGCCGCGGAGCCGCCATTGTAAATAAAGAGAAGCCTGTAATGCTGCCTTTTTTTTATTTTAATTTATTTATGTTTAACACTAAACTTTGTTGATTGTTGGCATTGAAAATTGAACTCCTCCAACTTCAATGTCACCATCACCATCACCATTCATAGCATCATCAGCCCAGCATTAATGTTATCCGCCGCATTTAGTATGTTTATGTAAAGTTTGATGGTTTGAAAGGAGTGAAAAATATTGAGCCGCTGAAACTGCAAATCAAAGAAAAGAGCGCTGAATTGAGAGCAACGCGCATGAATGATGAATGGAGCAATGATGATTATGATCATTATCGGCATAGTCATCGTCATCGGCATCACCATCATAATGATAGTAATGATAATGAAATTGAGAAAACCCGGCGAAATTTATTTGTTATTTAAAGAAATTTATTAAAAAAAAAAAAAAAAAAACTGTTAAAATGGGCGCACAATTTATAGAAATGAGTTTTCATCATCAGTATAATCGAAATCATTTGCTTTGTTATCATTTTTTCAGGATATTAAAACAAAACTAAAATCGAAAACACATGAAATTTCCTTCATATACCGCAGATGATGAAAATGATGTTGATGATAATGGAAAATGTAAAATGTAAAGTCATGAAAAATATATAAAATTCAAATGAGTGAAATTTGCTTGGTGTTTTTGAATTTGAGTGGTTTGTGTTTGAGTTTTCTCTCAATTTCTGAGTGGCAGCGCTGCTGTGGTGAATTTCAATATGAAGCTGACAGCACAGCCAGCAGAGTCAGCGACAGCCAGCAGAAATAGTTTAACTTTATTTAGACGTCGTTATTGATGACGATGAGTTGAAGACAACAGCATGAACATCATGTAAGGTGCGCATATGAGGATGAATCTCTGTATGTGTGTTTGTGTGTGTTGTTAGTAGTAGTAAAACCAACAACAACAACAATGAAATACGTTGCATATGTTGTTTGGTGTTGAAATTGTCGCCGTTCAGTTGTTCTCAACTTTTGTTGCAACTTCTGGCGCTTTGTTGTTCTTGTTGTTGTTCCTTCTGCCGATGCTTTTTTTTGGGCATTTAAATGTTGGTGTTCGTGTTGTTGTTGTTGTTGCTGTTATAGTTCAACATCTACGAGTGCGCAACAGTTTTATTGGCGCCATCGCCACCAACATCATGAAAGAAGACTGGAAAAGATTAAAATCAAATTGGCCAAGCAACAGCAAACTTTCTTTTGATTTTGATTCTCTTACTAAATCTACATACATACATACATACTTACATGCATACATACATACTTACATACATACATCCATATGTAGGTACCTAACTGTATGTGTATGAGTGTGTGCATGTGTGTGTGTATCTTTGACTTGTGTTTTAACTTTGGCACCTTTTTGCTTAAGTTTGGCGCTTAAAAGAAGCATCTGCATCCACAACGCCGGCACCAGCAGCAGAAGCATCATTACAAATTACAGGCAACGTCAACACAAACAGCGCTACATGTTTGCAAATTGCAACAGTTCTCTTTACCTTTAAATTTTAATTTTATATGTATTTTTTTTTTTATTTTTTTTTTTTTTTTTTTTTTTTTTAAATCAAATTAATTTTGTCAAATCTAATCTAATTTGATTTGTCTTTAATTTAACCCCCAAGCAGCAGACAAAGTGATAAATAATATTATTCTTTTTTTTATTTTTTTTTTTTTTTGTGTGTTTAAATTAAGATATTTCACACATTTCTAAGCGTCTAAGTCAATTTGGAGCCTCCTTCAGTCATTTTAAAGAGGTTTGCCTTGCTACTACTGATGCTCCACTCAATTGAACTGAACTGAGCAGAACAATGAAATGAATTTAGTTTAAGCTCAACTCAACTCAAATCTCAGAGTTCACTTTGTAAGCTCAGCTTAACTCAATTTAACTTCGTTCGCCTTCTTTCACCTAAACTCAGCTGATAATGATAACAACAGGAGAAGCAGCAGCAGCAATAGCAGCACTCAAGCTCTCACTGACTGACTGAGAGACTAAGAATGAAATCGGTCGGCAATGGAGCTTGCTTCATTCGTGTCTGCGTGTCTGTGAGTCTGTGAGTTCGTTTGTTAGTTAGTACATACTCATAAGCTCGTGTCTGCTTGAGCTTAAGCTTCCATTTCTGTCATCATCGTTATCGTTGACTTTGACTTCAACTTCGACTTTGGCGTCGTCGTTTGTGATTTCGACTTCGACTTTGTTTATTAGCAGAGCAGCACAACAACAGCAGGCAAAGCTGTTTCGGTTTGTTTTATTTTTGTCGTTGTCGTTTTTGTTTTTGTTGTTGTTGTTGTTGTTGATTTCATCGCCAGCCGCCGTTGCTGTTGTCATTTCTTTTGGCTTTTCTGGTTTTGGTTTTTGGGTTTTTGTGTTTGTTTGATTTTGTGATTTTGTGCTCGCTCAATTGTCGCGCTCTCTCGTGTCGCCTAATGTCACCATCCATTTATGTCTGTTGTTGTCGTCGTCGTCGTTGTCGTCGTCAAATTGAACATCAACAACGCCAACGTCGCGTCGCATCGTATCGCTTTGAATCGAATTGCTTCTCATCGCATTGCACCGCATCGCATTGAGTTGTTTTGGGTTTTAGCCAACCAAAAAAGACACAACACATAACACACAAGACACAAGCAAAGAAGCAAAGAAGCACAAAAGTTCCCGATAAGCGAGATATTTTGTCTATAATAATAAATTTTATTTATTCGTCTTTCGGTGTCGTCGTCGTCGGTCTTCATTGAAGGCGGATTTCATTCTTTGTCTTAAAAAAAAAAAAATAATAACAAAACAAAAAGACTTAAATTTCAATTCAATTCTCATTTGTTTGTGTGATTTTTTTTTTGCCGTCGCGTGTGTGAATATCATAATCAAAATAGAAAATTCATAAAATTATTGTACATAATAGTAAAAGAAATTGGAATGCAAAGAAAATTCTGAAATAAAAGTTAATTTTTTTTTTTCTAAATTATGCAAGAAAATTTACGTTAAATTTTTTTATTTTTCTATTGTTTATGAAACCCTAAAATCAATCAAAACAAAACAAAAGAAGAAATAGTGCAAATAGAAAGAAAGAAAGAAAGTAATGAAATTCTTCAAGAAAAAATAAGAGTAAAGAAAATTATTAAGAAAAAAAAAAAAAATATTAAAAAAGAAAACAAAATTTATTTTTTGGAAAAAATTTATTTAATTTAAAACGAAAGAAAAGTGAAAAGATTTTTTTGTTTTTAAATAATTAAAAAAAAAAAAAAAAAAAAATGAAATGAAGAATTTTAAGCAACTTGGAAAAAATGCAAGAAAATGTTAAGAAATGAAATAAAACATTAAAATGTTCAAATTAAAAAAGGATTAAAAATAATCGAAATAAAAAATAATTTAAAAAAAAATTCCATAAATAAAAAATCAAAAATAATAATAATAATAATAAAAAAAACAAGGTTTGCATATGGGAAATCCAAAAAATAAATTAAATGTTGTTATTGCTTTTTTTGTAATGTTTTTTGATTTTTTTTGTACACATAAAAAGAAAATAAGGAAAGAAAGCAAGGATACTCGTCACATGTTATAATAATAATGGACAATGGGACAACATAAACAAAAAGTTTTTTTTTCTCATAACACTTCTTTGCTTCATTCATAATCATTCGTTCTTCATCTTACAAAAGTAGTTTGGAAATGCAATACTACAGTTGCGCTCAAAATATGTGTATATATATATTTGTTTTATCTGTCGCATTTTTGTGATTCTCTTTTTTTTTTTTTGTGATTCTTTCTTTCTCTACCATTTATCCATTTTTGATCTACTTACACTACAAGAAATCAGATATGTTTTCTTTCTTAGTATCACAATATTCTCTCTGTTACAGTTTGAGTATCAACAAAGAACACAGTTTGAGTATCATTGATATTTTAGTTAAATTTGTTGTAGTATGCTTTTAGGGGTTGTTTGAATATCCTGGATCTCAGGAATAAGGACACATATCGGAACCAAAATCATCCTATATTCAACCCGGGAACTAACCATACACTTTCACAAAATATCAATGCAATTAAGCGAATCATATGACAGCGTTTAACATACGAACAAACAAAACACTAATATTTATATATATTTATTAGAATATTTATTATAGACTAGAAATTAATTCTTATTATTATTGGATATGGATAATTTGGGAGGTGGATGAACTTAAGACGGCTTTCTTTGGTAGGATGAAAAGTTAATAGTATGCATTGTATTTTGTAATACAGATGCTCCGAGATTCTTAGGAAATACTAATGAATTTGGGTATGTATATATGCCAGCAGGAGTTTCTATCAATTCTAGTTAAGAAACATGAGACTTGAGGCTACATGGATAAAAGGATGATAGATGTATATTACCATCTATCCGATTTAATCTCAGACTCATTCGGATTCTTTTTTAAAGGTCTTAAGCTTTGACGATCGATATCAGCAGTTTCTACTATCGACCATCGTATAGATGATGTTGATGTGATTTTCAATAACTTTTAGTCAATGATTGATTTTGAGTTCTATTTCGGTTCAATTCAATCCAAGAGAAGACAAGAACTTTATCACTTTCTCTAACTCAACCTACATTGTTTTGATATTGAAAAATGAATATGAAAAGTATAGGCAACATACAAAATGCATACGTAAGTACGAATATGTGTACTTGGATGATAGAAAATAGGAAAAATTAGAATTAAATAATAATTTCAATTGAATTGAATTACATTCCTTATCATTCTCTTCATCTACTCTTACTTCTATCATAATAAATTTGTCAATGGATATGAAATAATTTTCCTTTTTTTTTTTATTTAAAAGATTTTTCATGTGTATCGGTGTGTGTGTGTGTGTGTGTGTATGTGTGTGTGTGTAAGAGAGAGAGAGAGAGATAGAAATAGAAAGGGGAGGATGAGACACATAGTTAGATTGTTGATTTTTCACAATTTTACAATATTGTAATTTTGTTCCAACAAATAAATGATGACAACGTTTAACACATTTAAGTTAAATATTTCATTGTTCATTGTTCACTGTTATTGTTGTTGTTGTTGTTGGTGGTGTTGTTATTGTTATTATTGTAGACAATCATTTGTAATCATTCAATCATTTATTCCTTCTTTTTTTTTTATTATACATTTTTCGAAACCAAACAAACTAAAACAGAAATCATTCAATTTAGCTCATCACTTAATTTATGAATTTAGTTTATTTGTTTGTTTTTATCATCATCATCATCATTTATTATTTTTAAAATATATACATACATATATTTTTTATAATTACTTCAATCATGCCATTCATGCATTTAATAACTCAATCGGTCATTCAATCAGTCAATCATTTATTTATTTATTCATATACTTATATTTTCTTTCATTGTTTTTCATTTGCTTAACTTATTAAATTTACTAAGAGGAGTTTTCAATTCTTCAATCATTTATTTGCAATCAATTCAATCACATCTTTAATCAGTTAATCAGTTAATCAGTCAGTCAATCATTCATTTACTCATTCACTTGTTCTTTTTGGTATGAATATTACAATCGTCGAACTTTGGTAACTCGAATCACCACCACCACCTACCTATGCACAAAAGAAAGTTAGACTGCAACTTTTGGTGACTTTGAGTTCAATAGAAAGAATTATGCATTAAAACTAAGGAACTTGGCAATTATTGAATAACAAATATACTCAACTTATAGAAATTTGTGTTTGAACATTTATGGTAGATTAATGTTCATAGATTGTTGTTACAATCAGTAAAAAATAGATTCTTCTTCCGAACTGAAAACATCAACTTTCATTTTACTTGAAGTTAGATTAGCTTTGAGCGCAATACTATCATCGTCGTCGTCAACTGAAAGGAAACCTGCTCATTGTCTACTTCAATATACAATACCCGTACATATAGTAATCATCTTATCAAAAGTAGCAGTGGAAGTTATAGTTACTATTAGGATGTTTCGTAATCAAATATCATAATGTTTCGATCTTAATATAAATACTAAATATTGGGCAGATATTGTCCTGTCTCTCCTAGTAAATATTGATATATATTTTTTTTATTTTTTTTTTTTTTTTTCGAATTTTCTATTTTCCTAAACCTTCTGCATGAATCACTCCGTGCATTGGTGAAACCCGTATAGAAATCCATTTGATAGATTTTGAGTTTAACGCGTTCAGACAAACAGACAGTAGGGCACTATACTTTCTTAATTGCTCCGGGCCTCCAAACACCTAAAGTTGGCCCTGCATGTATGTATCTGTGTATGATTAATGCAAATAGTGAAGAAGGAAGTTAGGGACTTCCCCGAATAAGAATTCAGAGAATTCAAATTATGATGAAGAAAGTTTGACTGTAGTTACAGTAGATACATGTATGTGTATTTAAAATGATGGTATACTTATTATTTTGGTAAGAAGTGTAAAAAGTTCTTTAAGTTCTGTAATAAAACTGGTTTTCTCTACTTCATTCATTCATTCATTCGTTCATTCTTGAAATCATCAACATAAATAAAAACATAGTACGTAGTACATAATCATCATTCAATTTTATGCTGTTTTATTTTAATTAATTTTCTTAAGTTTTTCCTTCTTCTTCTTCTTCTTCGAGTTGAGGCAAGAAAAACAAGTTTTAACGTATTTATTCACAAATCAAAGGACCATTCAAGTTGTTCTCACTTCGCTCACTCACTCACATGGATCATAATCTCGTTCTCTCCACCTCCACCTCTCCATCTCCATCTCCATCACCATCTCCCTCTCACTTTAATTATATCTTTCTCTGTCTTATTGTGGTGTTTTTATTTTTTTTTTTTCAATTTTTTTTTTTATTGTGATTTATTTATTTGTCATTTTTGATTAACCACACCACACACAAAAACAACATCAACAAGATTAGATGAAGAAATAAATGATCTATGACGACGGTGTTACTTACTTGACTTGCTCGATTACTGGGTTGGTAGAACTGTCAATTTCTAATTGGTTTAGATTATTTATTCTTTACTGTTTAATGTTCTCATTTGTATTCACTTAAAATCATTAAGATTCAATCATTTGTTATTAATTAATTCATTAATTAATTGAATTGGAATTGAATTAATTGAAATAATAGTCAATGAAAGACAAGAAAGTTTTCTTAAATAAGCGTTAATTTTGTCATTTTATATTACACCTAATTATTATTATAATCAACATCATAATAATCATTGTCATCATCGTCATTATAAACATCATATTCATACTTCATTCACTCATTCACTCATTCATTTAATCATTTAATCATTCATTTGTTTGTTTATTTAATCTATTTAATCAATAATGAATGACGCTTGATTATCAATAAATTTTAAATCTAAGAAATTGTACATACAAATTTATTAATTTAGGGTGTTTTTGTTTTGATTCATTCAAATTTATTGTATGTTGCTTATTCTTAATATTGTAGTGTATTTTATTGCATTGTATTTAGGTGTTAATATAATCATTTGTTGATGATTATCATTATGTCAAGAGGCATTTAAATATTTATATGTATACAAAAATACATAAGACATACGAGTATTTTGGGGTCTGTCATTATTCATTCATTCATTCATTCATGCATTTACTCACTTATTCATTCGTTCATTCATAGAAACATAATGAATAATTTTAGAAAACTGAAACTGTCATTGTCAATCAGATCAAGTCTGATACTAAAGTGTTTGTTAAGCCAGTCAGTCAGTCAGTCAGTCAGTCTGTTAGTTAGTGAATTTATTAGATTCAGTCAGTGAAATAGTGAGTAAGTCAGTTACTCAATCAAATTATAAGTTTGACAATAGAAAGATTATTAGTCTGTAAGATAGTTATGTATAAAATGTAGTTAGTCAGTCAGTCAGTCAGTCAGTTCATTGGTTAGTTAGTCAATTAGATGTAATCTAAAACATAAATAGTTTGATAGTTTGATAGTCAGTAAGTCAGTAAATCATTTCATTAGTTAGTCAGTCAATGAATCGGTCGGTCAATAAAATATTGACGAGTTTATCATTAGCCTCAGTCAATGAAATTATGAAATCTATTTAAGTTTGTTAGTCAGTCAGTTAGTCAGTCAGTTCATTGGTTAGTTAGTCAGTTGGTGAATTAGTCAATGAAATGTAATCTAAAACATAAATAGTTTGATGGTCAGTAAGTTAGTAAATCATTTCATTAGCTAGTCAGTCAATGAGTCGGTCGGTCAATAAAATATTGACGAGTTTGTCATTTGCCAAAAAAGTCAGTCAATGAAATTATGAAATGTATTTAAGTTTGATAGTCTGTCAATGAAATTATGAAATATATTTAAGTTTGATAGTCAGTCACTTAGTCCAGTCAGTCAATTTAGTAGTACGTTGATCAGTCAGTATCAGTATTACTGTGACGGATGTGACTGTTTGTTAGTCAGTAAGTTAGAAAATTACATAGTCAGTTCATCTGTTTAGTAAGAATGTCAATAAAACTAAATTTGACAAAAGTAAATAGTTTGTTACACAGTCAATTGATTGTGTCATTATCATTTTGATTGAGTACTGAGTGTTAGTAAGTTCCACATAAATCAATTTTCGATTTTTACATTCAAACTATTTACTTACATAAGTACAACATATCTGATGTTTAGTAAGGCGATAATCACCATCTAAATTTTTCAGTTAACACAAGTGACTAATTATATATTTATATAATTTAAAATTAAGTATCAAGTATCAAAAGATATTATTGATAAAAATCGTATGAAAATTTGTTCAGTAATTTATGAAATTATCACGTACAAAAAGACATTGACGCGGCAAGGGACTTTGTTTTATAATTTGTATAAATTGTTATGGGTAAGAAATAATAAATAAATATACATATTTGTATTCTAATTTATCAAAGTAATTTACTACAAAATCATAGTGTAGAGTTTGTGCGATTTATTTGGAATTGTTTTTTTTTTTTTTTTTTTTTCTATAATAAAAACAAAATATAAAATATTAATGAAAACGAATACAAGAACGAAATAACAAGCATATCAACTCAACTCAACTCAACTGAACTCAACTGAACTAATCTGATCTGATCAATCAATTAAAACTGATCAGATGAAACAATCGATCGATTAGATCCCAATCTCATATCAACTGAAACTTTTCTCAATCGCATCTTTCTTTTTCTCATTTACTGTTGCAGATCAGCAACATCACTATCAAAGGAAGAATAATTTGTTATTAATGAATTTGATGAGGAAAAAGGCGAGGCCATTGATGGTTCACAACTAAAAGAATTTGGTATTGCCGTTCTAGTCACAGATGTTGCACCGTATTCTTCAGTGTTTGGTACTATATCTTTATAGTTAAGATCTGTTGGTGGTATCACTAACATATCCACTGACACAAATAGAGGGTGGAATATGTGGGGTACATTTAAAACCATCAACTCTATTTCTTCGTTCTTCTTAAGTATCAACGTTTTAATATTGGTGGTTTGTGTATAAATCGGATGAAGATGGTCATTAATGGATGTGACTCTGGCCCTTATCATAAGCTGGCGTTTCGCTTGGAGGGTCAATAAACGTGCGTATTCATTTCGATGATGTCGCCGTACATATAAACGATTGACTTTCATTGTAAAAATGAGATCCAAACCGAAATTGAAACCAATCCATCGCCACTCCTTATAACCGGGTTCAACTAGCATGCGACCGCAACGCATTGCATTTTGGTAGAAGACTTCGTCATTAACATTTTGGGGAATATGTGCGGGGAGTCCATCAGCATGATTTTGGTGATCAATATTAAGAATAGAACTCCAATGACTATAAACGTGTTTATATAACCATTCTTTTGGAATAATATTATCTTTATAGATGATCTTCAAGTCCATGCAATGGTTTGTCAAATATTGCGTCCGTAACTTTTGAAATGTGCGTACATAGGGTTGACCTTCAGGGGTTGCCAGAAATGATCGTTCCTCCAGACGATTTCCAAAATAGGACCATTGAGCGATTTCAAGTGGGGTTCGATTTGTCTGAACGCCAGCCTCATTCATATGTTCATGGATCGCTTGGGTGCGTAGCACTTCACTTTGATGTTCAGAATCATAATTTGGATGTAAACGTAAATACATCCAGTTCCTTAATAACGCATATAAAGAGAATTCTGTATAAATAACATATAAATCCTCACTTCTCGTTAAGTCAGTCATTAACTCTATTGAGATTTGTCTCAAGAGATTCCCTTTCTTTTCGTAAACAATCATTAGATTGACTTCAAACCATTTAAATAATAAGTTTTTCAAACTCATCACTCCATAATCGCATGCCGCTTCATAATATTCCATTGCTGTCTTTGGATTTATTGTATCGATCATCATTTCGGAACACTTCTCCTTGATCTGATCCAATTGAAAAAAGGCCGCTGTCGCTAATACTGAGATTACAACATTTTTATCTATCGTAATTTCATCAGAATATAATGAACCAAAGACAGCATCAAGGGATTCAACGGTTATATGTTGATCTATAATTTGTATATTTACACTTTTCTGTGTAGCTTCTTTCCAATCACCATTGAACATACTACAAAAGTATGGAGATTGAGTCAGATAGAACTTATGCAAATGCCAAATTTTATTTAAAGCTTCAATTTCGATATCGGAGTTTTGTCCCTCCATATATAGAACCTTATGTAAGTGTTGTGCAATAGACAACAATCCTCTTATTTTTGGTGGATTATTTTCACTTTTATTTTCCTCAGAATTAAATTCCATGTCATCATTTGTCACACTGCAGTCCCGCAGTTTTCCGAAGACTGTCCCCATGAGTTTTTGGTATTGTACAAACTTTTTCTCAACAATTTAACTTACAATAATTCGTGAAAATAATAGTATAGTTTTTGCGGAATTTTTTTTGTTTTAATACGGCAAAATTCTGTTACTTTTTTTCTCCTTTTTATTGCTCACTGAAAACTTTGCTGAAAATTTATTTGTTTAAATAAATATAGAAAAATATCCAAGTGACAAATATAACAAATATAAATTGATAAAAGATTAATTTCAATTTGAATTTTTTTTTTTATGTTGTGTGTTGTTTTGGTTTTCGATTTTAACCACTTTTCATTATTTCACACGCATTTTCGCGCTTAAATCAATTAAATTAAAAATTTGTGTTGATTTTCGTTTTTTTGTTTTTTTTCGTTTTTTTTTTTTTTTTATCTTTAATTGATTCCTGAATTCAATCCACAATCCACAACCCAGTAAATGGGATTACAACACGTTAAAGTCAATGCTACTCCTTCTCCTACTCCTGTTACGCATACTTTTGCTCCTGCTGTCAGTAACATTAACAACAGAAAGAAAGGACTAAACATTCTTAACATTAAATGAATATGTACTTCCCTTCTTCTCCCTTGTTTGCTTGCTTGCTTTCCTTTACTCTCTACACACACACACACATATATATATATATACAAATGTATATATGTATATCTTCTATAAAGTTATCTGCTATCTAGGCTTTTCATTTATGTAAGTAAGTACAATATGAAATAAGGAAAAAGAATTGAAGAGAACAAAAAAATGAAAGAAAATTAAATGCGTCAAGCCCAAAAAATAAAAACTCAACTCAACCAAAACCACTGATACCAATATCTTTACAAAAAAAAACCCACTCACATCTCACATAGATACAAGCACACAAACACACATACACAGACAGTCACTATTTCAATGTTCAATGTTCAATCGCGCATTTATTGCTCAATAACAGTGAAAGCACAAGCTGAAGCAGCAGCAGCAGCAGCAGCAGTGGAAGGAGTAGCAGGAGCAACAACAAAAGCTTAACGCATTTTCACGACAAAATAGAAAACATTGAAACTGACAACATTATAATGAACACACAGACAGACAGATTGGTGGACGGACGGGCGGACGGACAAACAGACAGACTAACCAACGAAGCAAAAGAACTGTTCTTGTTGTTCTTGTTAACCTTAGATACAATAAACAATTTCACCCTTAGTATGAGCAGGAACAGGAACAGGAATAGGAGCAGGAGAAGTGTTCTATAATAAAAGTAAGTAACCCAGTAGAAAAAGGCAATAGACAGTAGGTAGCAGGCAGCAGGCAGCCCTCTTCATACTAAGTATTTTTCTTTGGTTGCCTTTCCTTTGCCAATGCTTTGCTTTCGTTTACTTTCTTCCTTCCTTTCTTCCTATCATTTTCTCTTCTACGATAATGTTGAATTTTTGTTATTGTTATATTGATGCCTTCCTGCCTTGTCAGCCTGGATGTGTTGTGTTGTGTTGTGTTGTATTGGTTCCTTTCTTCATTCCTTTTGTAATCCACTTCATTTTGATTATGTGGATTTTCATTCATTGATTCATTCATTCAATCATTCCTTCGTTTATCATTCATCCTTAGGCCTCAACCTCAAAATCATCAATAACAAAAATACTTGAAATAATACAATATTATTGTTATTGATATTGTTGTTCTTGTTCTTGTTGTTGTTGTTGTTTTTGGAAAATTCTTATTATTAAATAATATTCAATAATCAAAATCCTTTCCTTTCCTTTCCTACACTACACTACACTACACTACAATACACTACACTACATTCTAATCTAATCCACTCCACTCCATTCCATTCCACTCGACTCAACGAGAGGAAGAGTCGTTTCCTGCTAATGAAATTTTAGAATTTAGAATGGTTAACAAATATGAATGATGATGATGATGATGATGATGATGGCAACAATTTTCCCAATCCAATCACAACTAAATAATTTGTCAAAATTTAATGAGGGTTAATTTAATACATAATATTGTATAAAAATGTACTTTATGTATGTAAGTATGTCTCCCTTCTTCTTATTATCCATTTACTTATGTAGTAGTACGATATTTGTATATGTTTATTTTAGATATTTATGAAGAGATACTTTCCTTTCCTTTCAATTCATTACTTTTTCTTATCTCTTCTTTTCTACTGTTATTGTTTTTCATTGAATTTATTTTACTTTAGCCATCATCATCATCATCATCATCATCTTCTCTTTGAAAGTGAGAAATAATAATATATTTTAACATAACAAATTGTGCAAAATAAAATACTAAAAATGATGCTTAATGTTCATTTTTTTTACTATTCTAAACCCAAACGGTACTTCGAAACGAATGTTCATTGATTGATCCAAAATCAATTGCAATCATCATGGGCGTAGCCAGGATTTCATTTTGGGGAGTGCAAAATATATTTTGCTTGGTAGTTTATTATGTTATTTCAAAAATCTATCTATCATAACAAAATGCAATTCTTAATTTTTTATCATTTTTTTTTTTTATTTGTTTTTAAAATACACATATTCAAAATAACATACGTCTATTATTTTTAAAATGGTTTAAAACATGGACATTTATTTTCTCTAGATTCTCTTTTAACATTTTTTTGTGAATGCTCATGGGATATAAGCCTAGAGATTAATATAATTAATTGACAACAAAGAACTCGGCACACCCTTTGCAAGGGCATCAAAGTATTAAATTACGTACTATACTTGTGAATGATTACAATCAAAAAGGGGGTTTTGAATTATCTACACTGAATTTTGTACTTGATTTACTGTACTAATTTACAGTGATTATGATTATATGTAGTATTTTGCTTCTGTAGTACCTGATTTGTATATCTATCAATACATTCTATGCAGAAGTTTTATGAATATAAATGAATAAGTGATAATTTTGAGTTATGATTGTCAAAAGTATTGAGCGCAGGCTACATGCACAATTAGTATAAACGTTGTTTTTGTTGTTGTTACGCTGTCTACTAGGCGAGGATAGCAAAGAAAACAAGAACAACGAACAACGAACATCTTCACCATCACTCTTCTATCTCTCTGTCCCCCTCTCTCTCTATGATTCTTCATGCAAAGTCCCGTTGCTTGCATTATTTCATCTACCTGTTTTGTTTCATTTGCTTGCTTGGTAATCATTTCAAATTGATATATAAAAAAGTTGTTCTGTTATTTTTCCATACGCTTTGTATTAGCACAAATGATTAATGATTTCGTTAAGTATTTTATTCATGGTACAAACTGAAGTGCGAAAAGTGATTGCAATCATGCACATGTCTATTACGTACCATTAAATCGAGACTCTCCCATTGTTGTTCGCAGCCAAGTCTTTACTCTTTTTAAAGTACTAAAAGATCTCTCTATTGTTGCAGTTGTATATGGTAGAACCAAAATAATACCCAGAACAGTTTTAATTGTGTAGGGAAAAACAAATCTGCATTTTCCCACACATCACAAAGTTGTAACTCTGAGAGATTGCTATTATTTTTTTTTTCATCCAAAGGTTGTACCAAAGCTCTGCTTCTTGTTGGTCAAACCCAGCCAAAGAATACATTTTCTTTCACTTAATAAAAGTGATTTCAAATTTCATTTATAAATTTATGTGATAAAAGTGTGATCAAGTTGGTAACCTTGGGGCAATCATATTGACTGTACTAACCTAGTAGTGACCACAAAAACAAATGTAAATACATATTTCAATTGTTAAAGGCTCAATTCCATTGGGCTAATTTGCAATCTAATAGCCAACGAATTCATAATCTGCTCGTAAATGCGTCTAGTGTCATCATTTTAGGTAGTAAAAATCTGTCTGACTCCCAGAGAAGTTGAGAACCGTCTTATTTTACACGCTTACTCACTACCAATTAGTGCTCTCACAGACTACTAATGCCCTCACAAACACAAATTATCTCATTGTCAAAGTGAATTTGCATTGAGGCTGCTGAGAGTATTGCAGTTGTTTACTGAACGAGTGAAGAACTTTGTATGTCATCAACCAACTCGTCTGATTTTGCATTCTGCTGCTCGCTGCTTTCAAACTAACTACCTTAACGTATTTAGTCAATTGTGAAATTTAAATATATATATTTGAGCAAGCCTCTCATTGGATTCAATATCGATTTACTAAAAAGATAAAAAGCTTTATTTTGATTAACATATAGCGTTAATTTTATCAAAATGAATTCGTGAATATCAATCAAGTAATCTTTCTTTTCATAGTATTTTTCCATGCTGAGGCAGCAGAGTAAAGCGTGTTGGTACAACTAAGTATTTATATACATAATATGAAAATATAAAGTAAAAAAAACAAAAACAAAAACAAAAACAATTTCATATTTAAATCTGTTAAATGCTCGTGTATTTAATAATGTCACAACAATTTTTGTTGAAAATACAAATGGTTAATTTGTATTTGTATTTTTCAAAAATAATTCATAATGATGATGATTCAAAGTTATGTGTACACGTATCCTTGTTTGATGGAGACGGCGAAGAGACGAATAATGACAACGATAATGCGGACAATTGAACAAGATGACTGATGATGTTAGAATAAGTCCATGGGATTCCAGCTTTTGGTACCAAAAAATCGCCTTGAAATTACCAAATAGTTTTTATTATTGGTTTTTTTAAATAAACTCTAATAGGGTTTCATTATTCTGTATTTTGGAATAATCTTTGGGAATGGGATAGGCATTGTCAGAATCAATTTTTATGTATTCAATACAACGGTTTTCGTGGATCAACTCTTTGAATCTTCGTGCGAAAAGCACACCTTTAAATAGTAATTCCATTCCATTTGATTTGTATAGGATTACTCTTTCCAAATTTGGACATTTTGCAATAATGGCTCTCATATCAATACCCAAATAATTGGAACCAATCATTTCAAGGGTTTTTAAGTGTTCTAACAAGGGCATATTGGCTTGGTCAATATATGGTAAATGGCCAAGTGTTGTTTTGATGGTTAATGCCTCGAGACGTGGGAATATGTTTTTTTCTGAGAGCCAACAAGGTGGAAAATAATCTACAGGCGAATTTATACTGACCACGGATATTCCTTTGTGTTTTAGTAGTTTATCTATTAAACTGTCGAAATGGCGAAAGTAACGTAGAACTTTCAGAAGTTTCAGGGTTGGTACTTTTACAATTTCTTCCAGATACTGTTGAAGCATTGGCTCCGTCACTGTAATATGTTCCAATGCTGTGAATTTCTCAACGAATTTTATGGATGGAAGTTTGGACAGTTTTGAAGTGACGTAGAAGATTTCCAATTCCTTCAAATTGCAAAACTCGTGGTGCCTGGAAGCCCTTGTAAACGCCATGATTTCTGTTGTTTCCAGAGCCAAGGTTTTGATGCTTCTAGCCGAGTTGCATACAAAGAACAAATAATTTTCAAAAGGCATATCATCTTTGAAACGAATGGAGTCCAAGTATTTGCAGTTCTTACGTTGCCACATTCCAATGCATATATCCTTGAATCGTTCACAACTCTTAGCGAAATTGCAGATATCATCTAAGTCCATAAAGGATAAAATGGTTTCCAACACAAAGTCATCTAACTCAAAAATTGTACACTCAGACATTTTTTGTTTTTTTTATTCGCAAATTTAAAGATCGCGCACACACCGAAACTCAGAATTTCCCCTATGATATTCAAATTTTATTTTCAAACAAAATAAATTTCCAAAATGTGTTGCTTTAATTTTTATTAGTGACAAATATTTAACTAGTAGTTAAATTTAACAACAATTTTATGGATAATACAAAGACTACTAAGGTGTTCGTTTCTTTATTTTATGATATCAAAACTAAGCAATCCACAACAGAAATTTCAAAACAATTCCCAAAAAATAATTTATAAAAATTATAGAAATTGGTTCAGTTTATTTTGTATTTGGATCTCAAGAAAAGTGGTCTACTAACTGTATCTACACCATCCAAATTTATTGTAATATTACCCCAATCAGTACACTAATTGCAGTTATCATACTCTATGGGACTTACTAAGCCCGGAAAACTATTAGCTGCCCAATCCATTGTTTGCATAGAGCAATCAGTCTAAAAAACGTTTCTGTTTCTTGATTTAGATGAATTCCGAATGTTTTCCTGTTGGTATTTTTTAAAATCAAAAATTCTGTGAACGTACATAATTTTGTTAAATATTAAATCAATTTTTTTGTACTAAACTGAACTAAACATGAGAAGATAAAATTTTATGAGCGAGTTGTCAACTTTAAATGTTTAATAGTCTTTGCCCACACTTTGCCTGAGCCACACAAACGCTTGGGGGCTCAAATACTCGTAGTTTTCTATAAAATATTATCTGGATATATATTATATGTATAATATAATAATATAATAGTGTATTGTTTGGTTTCTGTTTTAACAATGCAAAAACAAAAAAAAAAAAAAAAACAAAAAAAATAAAAATAAATAAAAATAAAAAATTAGAAAAATTCAATATTTTCATATCATTTTACTTGAATGATTTTAACATCTAAGAACCAAAAAAACCAACCACCACCAACTTACTAATGATAAAACAAATATCCTACTCCCTCTCCTCTTTCTGCAATAGTACCATATCCCTCCCCCAAGGTTTCTTTTCACGTGTTCATGCATATTTTTTGTCAGTAAAAAATGTATAAGAAACAAATTATGTACGAGTATATAAAAACCCAATTTTTCTTATTCATTCATTATGATATTGTTAAAGACGATGATGATGATGATGATAATGATGATGATGATGATGATGATGATGATAATTTTGAAGAAGACGAACAAGTAGAATATGTAAGATATATCTAGGAATCTCTGTCGCCTACCATCTCCTCGTTTTTCTCCTCAATTTTATTGTCTGCAACTGAAAGAATTTTATGTGGTTTGATAGAGGCAAAAGTTACAAAGGCAGACAAATACTCGTATGGTAGACAAAAACAAAGATATCAGCAAAAAAAATAACTAAAGTGACAGACAGAACACGAGAGATATATACATATATATATATATAGTAGACAAATCGAGAGTCAGTCAGAGAGTTAGACAGGGGCAAGCAAGTTGGGGAAGGTGGAAGGGGGCAGATAAGCAGATAAAACGTGAAACCGTGAGAGACAAATGGATAAATTGCCTTTAAGATTAATATGTACATGCTAAGATATTTGTGTGTGTGTGTGTGTGTGTGTGTGTGTGTGTGCATGTCCTTTGTCTGTATTTGACAGGACTCCTTTCCACACACACACACACATACACACACATACACACACACACACACACACATACTTAGTGCCAAGCTGACGCTCATTTTCTCCCATATTCACACACTCACTCAAATTCTTTCAATCTAATAATTTCTATCCTTCACTCTGTTTTCCTTTTTTTTTTTTATATTGTATGTATGCATGTATGTGAATATATGTGTTCACATATTTATCCTACTAGGCTGCCTACATATCTCTTCCCTCCCCTTCATCAGTTTTCTTATAACCCAAACGAACCGCCATCGCCATCGACATCACCATTTGCCTTTCTTCTCAGTTTTCGCTTCCATTTTCCATTTTCGGCATTCAAAAAAGATATTCTTCATGATTTGCTTCTTCCTCATCATCATGATCATCATCATCATCGTCATCATCATCATCATGTCTTGTTGTGATTATTTTTTATGTGTAAAATCGTTTTTATTTCATTCTTTTACTACTTTCAGGCCCAAACAACCAACCTTTTGTTCTATAACGTCACATGCGCCCTTTTCTTTTTCTTTCCTTTCCATTCCATTCCATTCCATTCCTTTCCTTTCCTTTCTTTTCCATTCCAATTCATTTCTTAAGTTCCTTTACTTTCTTTTTTTTTTCATCAATTTTTTTTTTTTTTTTTTTTTGTTTCTTTATTTCGTTTTATTTTGTTTTTCCTCTCCTTTAGATTTTGATTTTGATTTTTATTAAAGGAAACTGCGTCAATGTCAAGTCCTTTTGCCTGCTGCCCCTGGTTTATCTTCTGAACTGCCCATTTCTTTTCTTTTCATTTCCTTTATTTGTTTATTTTTTTTTTCCGTTTCGTCGTCCATTTCATTTACCCAAAACTCTTCATTTTCTGATTTTAACACAGGAATGGGGATGCTGATTCAAGGATTGTGCTGGTGTGGGGGGGGGGGGATGGTTGGCGTTTATTTCATTCAGAAGAATCTTTTCCTTTCTATGGTGGGGGGAAATGGACAAAAAGGAGCGAATGAATGAAAGAAGAAAATCATGAGTGCGACCAGTCAGACGCCTTGCAAAGGACTTCCAATTGTATTTTCTTGAGTGGTGTTGAGAAGAGACAAGTCCTGCTTCCATTGTTGTCGATGATGTCCTTTGCCTTTGTCCTTGGCTTTACATTACATTTCGTTTCGTTTCGTTTCAATTCATTTGAATTGCAAGAGACTTTTATGTTAATGATTGAAAGAACTGGCAATATTCCATTCAACAAATTTCAAGAACCCTGAAACTCCTGAACACTTTCACTACTACATAAATACTTATAATGAAAAACCTTCATTCTTGTTCTTTCTTATATACTTTGAATCTTTAATCTTCAAATACATACTCGTACTACTATAGTATGAAGGCATCTTGACAGTCTTTCACACTCTCACATTGATTTTCTTTCTTAAATGTAAAGGTAATTTATTCTAATAGATCGATCAATAAAATGATTTACTATGGCAAAATATCGAATATAGTAAGAGTGTTTTTGGATTTCTTTTATCATTAATTATTATTCATTTATTTAAGTTCATTTTGATAAGTATGAGCAGGAAAGGAAGAAAGGGACACAAAGGTGGAAGAATGCTTAGAACCAAGGCAAATATTCAAATAAGAAAATGTCATATGGTTCAAGATTCTCTAAAAATGAGACAATCAAAACTCGATATTATGCATCATGAAAGTCTCTGCTTGTGTGAGTAAGTTTCAGTTTATTGACTTCTCTCTCAAACGCTCACTTCCCTACTCTTTCTCTTTCTCTATCTCTCTCTCCCTCTCTCTCACTCTATCGCTTTATGCTGAAGTTGTTAATTGTTAATGTTTAGATGGATTGGGGTCGCCTTATTGGAAACCAACCAAAATAAAAAGGTCCGCCATCCAAGGTCTATGTGATTAGTATAGATGCCTCTGTAAGTTGTGTGTATGTGTCGGTGTGTGTATGTATGTGTGTGTGAGCATAGAGAGAGTGCAAGTGAGTGAGTTAATGAAAGAAAAGTAAAGAATCGGAGGGCAAGTGAATGAATAACAACAAAAGCAAGGCTATAGACAATTTTCGCCTGATTCCATTGAAAAGAACTTCACAAGCAATTAAACACAACAAAAGCATAACAACAACAGCAACAACACCAACAGAGGCAACAACAAAAGAACAAAGTCAAAAAGCATGAAAAGAAAAACAACAAGAACAACAAGAGAAACATTGAAGAAGCGACGATGCGCAGCAGCCACAAAAATAAATATAAAAACAAAACAGGAGCAGAAGCAGAAGCAGAAGAAGAAACAGAAACAGAAGCATATGATAGAAATGAGGAGGGGGAATAGAAAAAGTAGAGAAGAAATAAAAAGAAGTTGTGAAAGAAGTGAAAAATTCTTTATAAAGAAAAGTATCATCATCATCAGCAGCAGCAGCAGTAGCAGCAGCAACATTATGAATAACGGGCAATGGTCAACAGTGGAACCGACTGATAGACAAACAGACAGACAGACATATAGACAAACCAACAAACATCCAAAGACACTCACTCCATAATAAAAGAGTTTGGTGGATAAAAGAAGCCACCAGAATTGATAAAAATCTCATGAGAGAAGGAGGAGAAGGACGAGGAATATAAGGGCGCCAAGGCTGTTGAAAATGTTAAAACAAAAGAAGTTGTTCCTAGAAGCAAAATACCAGAAAAAAAAAATGGAAAATAGAATGCTAAAAGAAAAAATCAAATGAAAGAAGGAGGAATGTATAAAATGCACAAGCATGAAATATTATACTAGTAGGACCAAATCGGTAGGAGGGGTGCCTGACACTTCAGATTCTGCGGTTCTTCAGATATTTGAAGAACAAAAAAAAATCAAATCTATTTGATGTGAGAAAAGACTATGTATGATAAGGCTACTCTACTGATATGTAAGGAATCTGACTAAGCAGAAGGCGATGCCAAAATATTGTAATTTCATTGGAAACCACAAAAATTCATACCTATGTCTTAGTATTTATATGTAGAGTTGTGTATAACAGACAAATCAAAAAAGAAATAGACAAAGTTTCAGATAAAGAAATTGGTAACTGACACTAAAACTGTAACTGAAACTAAATAACAGCAGACATTGGACAATACAAATATACTTACCATTACAATAAATACTAGAAGAATGGAACGAACGAACGAACGAACAATGGAAGGATAAGGAGAATAAAAAAATTGTCCATCAATTTCTTGGCAAACATCAAGTTAAGTCAAGACAAGTCAAGATAAAAGTTAAGGAGTGGCGAATTTCTATTCTTAAAACAACACACATAGATACGCACACACACACACACACACACACACACACACGCACACACAAATATTATATATATATATATATATATATATTCGAGTATATAATAGTACTATGTATTCTATAGTTCAATAAACTCAGGTATCTCAAATTAAAATTAAAATTAATAGAAATTTAAAGCTGAAAAACTTTGATAAGCAAAGCCAACAAAAAACAAAATATTGAGATTTTAAATATTTAAGAATCCTAGTATTTACTACTTAGTACTACATGGGATGAAGTTTAATCATTAATCAAAAAACTAGAAATACAAAGAAAAAGGTGATCTTACAATTATTCATTCAATCAATTAGTCAGATAAACATTTAACTAAAATATTAAGTATTATTAGACAATCAATTGATGATTATTAATCCGACAAATAATCATGTGATGTCCGCATTTTCAAAATTGAAATTCAAATTCATTTATGGATAAAAAATCCAAAACTAGAAAACTTATGCACAAGTGATTGTGAAAGATTATATTACAATCATTGATTATATAATAATAATAAATCAATCTTCATTTCACTAAAATACAATAATATTTTATGAGCATTCAATTGAAATTGTTATAGTTAAAGAAATTTAAAAACGAAATTTTATATGAAGAATGCAAAACTATCAAATAAACAAGTGGATCTTCTTCAATCATTCACCTAATATTTAAAGAAAGTAGAAAAGGGGCCAACCAAGGGAGGGAGTTTCTCTTTAACAATTGGACAATCTCATGATTAAAGACAAATTTAACAATTTTTTTTTTTTCATATGTATTTCCTTAAACTCAAATTCCAAATTTCCATCTCCACATTTACCATATTGACTTACTTATATATAAAACCTCTTCAAAAATTAAACAAACAAGTCAAACAATAGATAGGTTTATAGGTTGCTTTTGATTAAATAAACGCTATATGTTACAGAAAGTTTTCTACAATATACCAGTGAAAACCGCATTCAAATCGGTTAAGTCATTTCTGAGATTAGTGTGCACAGACAAAAAGACTTTAACGGGTTTATATATGCATAGAAGATAGTTTGACTAGATACCCGGGCAGACATTGTCTTGCCTCTCTTCTTCCCAAGAAATTAGTGAATACTGATTGCTTGACCTGATAAATTTGTATTGTATAAATACAATTTTTAAAGAAATATTTGACAAGAACTCACTCGCACATCTTGCTATTTCTTTTGGGATTATACGAATTTTCTTTATTCCAAAACCACCCCAGTATTGAGGCGAACAAAATAAAAGACAAATTTTGTCAAATCAGTTTAGTCATTCTCAAGTTTTTACCAGACAAACGCACAACAATTGATTTTTAATTATGTATTTCTGTGACAATAAGTAAATTAATTTCTGTTTGGTTTCATTTCATATTTATATGTTGATACACAAAAAAAAAAAAAAAAAAATTATAAAAAATAAAATAAATGCTAAATAAATTTTGTAAAATATTTTTATAAAAGTAGATTTCACAACTTTTTTAACAAGTATAAATTTTATTTAGTTTATTTATTCCAATAATTCTTTAAAAGAGTTTGAAAATTGGATTTGTGAAAAAATCAATAGGTATACGAATTTGTAGTCATCAGGGTAAATTATATATAACTATGATTCTATACCACATATTTTTAGAAAAATGTTTAGACAAAATATGTGTTGAAGCGATTAATAGTAATAGGGTTCGAAATTAATTCACTCAATTTTCGACATAAGCTACTTATGACTTATTGCCACAGATATATAGATTATTCTTATAAATCAAATAAATCAATCTGATTATTTCAATGAATATTTTGAATAAAAGATTTCTAACTACATAGTGGGATGGATGGATATATTCTCAATGCAATTCAATTCAATCCATTTATTTTTCTTATAGTATTTTACTACAATATTATTGTATATAGAATTATAATCTTCTGTTTAAAACAGAAAAGAAACCTTATAAAATTATTATTATTATTATTATAAAAGTTTATTGCTTCTCTCCAGAAAAGTCTGAGTTAGTAGTTGGAGATAAAAACTAAATGCGATAAAGGAAAAGCAAAAGGAAAAACTGACACCTGCCAACATGAAGTTTTATGATAATGACGATGATGATGATGGTAAAAAACGAAGAAAATTTTAACTAAATAAGCCAAGCCAAGCCAAGCCATGCCAAGTTAAATAAAATAAAATAAAATAAAATAAAGTTAAGTTATGTCTGTTAGAAGAGCCAAAGGAATGTGCAATGTCTGATAACTAGACCACGAACTACTACTACTACTACTACTACTATTTACTACTATTATGGGTACAATATAAGTACACAATAATCTACCATACACTGCATTATATTCAACATTCAACACTTAACACTAAACTTCTAAACTAAACTATACTACACAACTCTACATAGTATAAATATAAAGCATAAGAATTACAAGGAGAATAAAATGTTGTGAAGTGTGTTGGTGTGAGAAGAAATGCGGTGCGGTGTGGTGCGGTGCGGTGCTGTGCGGTTAGAAGTGAGGATTTTGACTGCAATTAGAAAGAAGTTTTACAATAATAAAAGAGTATAAAAGGAACGCGTCAGCAATTACGTTAGCACCAAGAAATCCTTAGACAAATGTTGCTACTAAAATATATTAACAAAGTTATGTACATAGTAGACACATGAAGAACTCCCATTGGCCAAGTGGGATGGATATGTTTATATTAGAGAGAAAAGAGAAAAAGGTTTTAGAATATTTACGTGTATTTATCATCATAAGAAGAAGGAAAATGCAAACATAACAGAGAAAAAAAAAAAGAAAACAAGTACATAATTATAAAATAAAAGCAGAATAAAGGAAAAAAAAAAAAAAAACTAGACGATTGTGATGGCATTAATGAGAAAACCCTGTTTTCTGAAAAGCTTTGAATGTATACAGATACACACACACACACACACACACATACACAAATGATACGCTACTCTGATACAAAAGGAAAATGTTCATGTACGCATGGAAGTGCAAGTTTATATTGTAGGATGGTTTATGTATACACATCACTGCCATGCATTTGTGTATGTTTGTTTGTGTCTATATTTGTATTGTTGGTGCTTTTGTTGGTCTTGGTCTTGGTCTTGGTGTTGGTGTTGGTGTTGGTGTTCGTTAAATAAACACCATCTTCAGGTCAACACTCTAGGTGCGATTGTAAACAGAAAATATTGTATGCGTCTGTCTATATAGTATCTATGGTATGTGTATGTGTGTGTGTGTGTGTGTGTGTGTGTCTGTTTGTGTCTGTTTGTGCGTGTGTGTGTGTGTGTGTATAATGCAAAGGTCCTTTGAGTATAGTAAAAGGCGAGCGAACATAAAATGAAATGCAATGCAATGAGACGAGACGAGACGAGACGAGACGAAGAAAGACTTTAGGGCACCAGATTTGCACTTGAAGTGAAGTTAATAATGGCAGCCAACAAGAGACCAAATCCCAAGTCCAATAGTAGTAGTGAAGTAAGTGGAATTTATCCAACATATTTAGTATGAGTATGTTAGTATATACTACATATTTGTATGTAAGTGACATGAGTTACATAAATACTTATATATGGATGTACGTAATAGTAATATGTAGTATGCATGCATGCTATATCTCCTCATACTTAACCCAATGAAGTTGATGTTGTTGATGTTACAAAATTTTTGAAATCAAAGAAATTTACTAAAAGGATACAACAAGCAACAAATACTAAATGGAAATAGAAACAAAAAACAGTATAAAGAAAAGCACAACACAGCAAAACAACAACATAATACTAATTACATATAGCACAGTATACAATACACAGGAAAGGAGAGAATGGTAAAGGAAAGGAAAGGATAGGAAAGAAGAGTAAAGCACAAATGAATATAAATTAAGTTTCATCCAATTAATGAGAATGAAAAATATCCATTAGAATTAGAACAAGAAATTTAAAACATAATACTATTCCATCATCATCATCATCATCATCATCTTATCATCATGTGATCCTTTTTCTCCAAATCAATAATTTTAAAAGAATATCTTCTTAATTGTTTCACTCACTTACTCACTCACTCAGTCAGTCACTCACTCATTCACTCACTCACTAATCACCTGTGCCATTAGTAGAATAAATTTCTAGTACAATAATTTAAAGTTCTGAGTATATTCAACGTTTCGATTTTGATTTAATGTTTAATTATTTTGAAATGAAATAAATTAAATAAAGTATACGTAGTTGTACAAATCTAATGAAAACTTAACGCGTGTTTGTGGTGTTGAAAGCAACTGATTTATCAACTATGTATGTATGTATGTACTTTACTTATATACTCGTATCTAATAACTTAATCTGATTGATTGATTCTACTACTATAATAGTAGTTGTAGTAGTAATAGTAGAAGTATTAGTATATTTAAAAGGTACGCGTATGATTATTGTTCATGGTGAGCAGTAAATGAATTAAAAGTTTCAATGCTTCAGTTATCGATTCACATTCACTACTTGCTACTGCGCTTAATGATTGTAAACTTTTAAAGATTCTCTCGGGGGTCATAAAATGTCACATCAAGTAGCCTCTTTCATTGTATGCATCTCATTATGGAGTTTATAAGAAAGATTATACTTACCAAAATCACTAATAGTAGCGCTGAGTATTCACTTGCAGTATTGATGAGACCACATATCAAGAATCCGCTGTTAGTTGGGCTGCAGATGGAACATTTTTTTGGGCGTCACGGGTTGGACAGTCTTTGTTAAGCTTTTGTACGTTCTCTTGAATCTGATGAAGTTTGTTTCTGTTGTTGAGGAGCTCATTTTGATAGTCTGAGTTGTATCTATATATTGGTTATAATAAATCTTAATATAAATTTCAGATGTGTATTTGTTTATTAACTTAGCCCTTGTGCCGTCTCACTAGTAACCATGGCAGAATACATTTTGATTGGCTGTGTTGTATCATCTTCTTTTATGATGTAGGCAAATCGTGTAAATGCATTAGACGATTCCACGTTTTTGTGTGCTTGCAATAAAATATCCGTCAGTCTTGTCGAATATCCTTCTTAACTTTGCTTGATGCTTAACTTTTGATGTTCATTGATGAACAGTGGTAATGAGTGTGATGTCAATCAAAATGGAAATTCATTGTCAGTGATTCTGTGAACTTTTAATTGAAATTATGTAGCATTTATAAGTTTGATGGCACAAACAAGATAGATTACAAAGTTTCTAATGTATAGAAAATCCATAAACGATTTAATGACAAAATGTTTTAATTTAATGAATGAATAAATTTATAACAATTTTCCCCATAATCTTATACTTATAATATACATATGATGATGATGATGATGATGATGGAATGGATGATGGTTTTTAGTTTTAAAATCAAATTTGTCCAAATGGGCAAAAGTTTAAAGTTACAAAAGTTTTGTGTTGTTTTGTTGTGTGTTGTGTGTTGTGTTAGGTAATGTTAACACAAAGTTGTAGTTGTAGGAAATCAAATTTTGGAAAATCTTTTTTAAGCTTTTTACGCATAATTTAATTAAAAATTGAAAATGGAAAATTTTGAAAGTCCTTTTTAATTTATTTGTAACTAAATGAATATTTAAAAGATCAACAAAGAGATTTATAACTAATTATTATAATAAAAGAATGAAAGGGAAATATTCTAAGAAACATAGAGAGAGAAAGAGAGAGAATGTAGTGAGTAAGTGTCAATAAAATTGTATTTAAAAACACCTTCATTTTTTTTGTGTCATCCAACATTCAGTTTCATTCATTCTAAAATATGAATTTTTGCCTTTGGAAAGTTTTAATATTTTTTTTTTTTTTTAAGGAAAAACTACTTCTTATTTACTTTTCAACTTCCTGCATTCCATGAGTGTGTGAGTGTGTGTGTGTGTGTGTGTGTGTGTGTGTGTGTGTGTGTGTGTGTTGTTGTTGTAATTGTAAGGGGAAAACTTTTTAAACATTTTTAAATTTTTCTAAAAAAAAAACAAAATAAACAAATTGTTTTTTATTGTGAAAAAAATTCGTTCAACTTTTAAATTGAATTAGAAAAATGATGATGATGATGATGATGATGTTGAACTATAAATACAACAATAAATATATAACTTAATTTAACAAAACAGAAACACAAATAGAAACAGAAAAGAAAGACATGATTTGATTTAACTTAATTTAACTAAAGAATGAAAAAAAAAACACAGTGGGAGGGAGAGAGAGAGAAAGGAAAATAGTGTGTGAAGAGAAGATAAAAATAAAGAATTTCTAGAGGAAATGACAGAGGATGTCTGACAATGTTCAACCACAATCAGAATCAGAATCAGAATTGTTGGCTTATTTTGTTTAATTGAAGTGTCAGAAATGCATAACATGGAAATTTATTATTGCATATGTTAAGGCGCTTCAAAGGCGAAAAATGGCCAAAAGCAAAGTATAAATAACAAGGACAACAACAACAACAACAATAGCAACATACAATGAGACTGTGTTTTTGTTGTTGTTGTTATTGTTGTTGTTGCAACTAGTATTTTATAACGCATGAATGAACAAACAAAGTGAATGAGATTAATGCCAAAAGAACAATGGACAATTGACAATTGGATGGAACAGGACAGGATAGGACAGAACAGAACAGGAGACCATTGAATGAATTGTATGGAGATAGATAAACATATATGTATATGTAGATATAAACTAGTCAATTTGTGTTTGTAAATGTGCGGTTGCGAGTGCTAAAAATGCATGAAATGCACTTTGTTTTTCACACATCCCAATACTGATTAACTTTTCACTCCTCTTAACTCATTCAAACCATACAACCAACCAACCAACCAACCAACCAACCCACCCACTCACTCACTCACTAGGAAAACCTAAAAAAGTAAACATGGAAATGAACAAGCACAAATGAAAAAGAGAATCAAATATACATACTTTACTTATAAAACCAGACACAACACCAAATTGAGAAGACAGAAGGACATACAAAAAAGATACACAGACTGACAAACTGACAAACAGACAGATAGATAAATGATTCACTCACAAAGTTCCGGTGTCAGTGGCGGCAATAACAATAACAACAATAATAACAAACATGAAGGCGAAAATGAATCAAAGAACAGACAAACAAACTGATAAATAGACACATAAACAGACAAACAAAATAGACAGACAAATAAGAGCAAAAGGACAAAATAGACAGACAGACAGCGAGTAAAGTTAATTAAACAATAAATATATATACATGCATATAAGTATACATACACATCTATATATGTATATATATATATTTACTTATATAGACATGTGTGTGAGATAAATATGAAGCGAATAAGGCAAGAGATCGGTTGGATGGTTGGTTGGTTGGTTGGATGGCCGAAAAGTTTATAAGTTCATTCAATAAATAAATAAATAAATGAATGGACGAATGAATAAATGGATGTTAAGGGATATATCGGGACAGATTGGGCTGGTCTGGGATGGATGGATGGATGGGATGGATGGAAAGAAATGAAATGAAATGATTTTTCTGTCTAGTATGTCTCTATATTTCTTTATCTGCCTTTTTGTAACTTTGTCTCACTAATTCCGATGATGATGATGATTATGACGATAGGAATAATGATGAGGCTTGCATTTATGTACAGGGTGAGCCTTCCATTTCTCTACATAATTATCAATAATAATTTATTATATAAATATGTACAATATTTACATACATATGTACTTATATCTATGTACTACATAGTGTCTCCAAAATGATATTCGCTTCCAGGATAATGAAATTATGACTTGGTCAATGAAAAATTAAATATTAGAAATATAGAAAATACAATAATGAAATTATACAAATATATAAGTGTACATATTATAATTCTATTATTCATAGGTCAAAGGTCAAATGAATCTCTATTAGTTACAATATTAAAATGATGCTTTTTGTTCACGCTTAAATTTATTACAAAAGTATTATGTTGAATCGAAGATTGTGGAGATTGTGGAGATTGTGTGATTGTGGAAATTTAATTACTAAATGAAGCACCGTTTTTTTGTATCTCCATATGTGTGATGTACATCACTCTCTTCTATTTTTTTTTCTCACTCTCTCTCTCTCTCTCTCTCTCTCTCTCTCTCTGTCTTTCACATTCATATTATATTCTATTTGTTTTTTTTTTTGTTTTTTGTATCTGTTGTTTGTGCTGTTGGCATAAAATGGCGCGTCAAAAACGTTTAGTTGTAATTACACACACACACACACACACACACACACACACACACACACACACACACACACACATATATATATTCATGATAAATGAGATACTTTATACAATATTGTATGTATTACATATAAGTACATATGTATGTCTTCTTTAGATGTTTCCGTGTATTTGTTTCCATTACTAATTGTCTGTCATAATAATTTTTAAATTTATATGTAGCATAAAAATTACTAAATGAATTACTGTGCAATGAACAAAGAAAGCCTCTATCAGAACTTAGTTCTACTTATAAATACATACGTATTTCTTTGATTCTTCCTAAATCTGATTTCTGATGACTAATAATACTCACACTTATATAAATATGTATTTTCATATGTATAAGAAAACCAGTAAAAAGAAGATTAAATTTGGCACCATTTCATATCTTCTAATTACAATGGTCGATAAAATAACACTTTCTTTTTGTTTGTCAAAAGAACTATTTTAGTTAGTGTATATTTACTAATTCGAGGTCGCTGATTCCGAATCTGCCCTTGGTTTTTTTTTTTTTTTTTTTTATTACGTCTAGTTTTTGAAATATAGCCACTTTTTTCACAACATGCAACTACCCTGAAGGAAGTTTGTTTCCATTATGCAGAAACACTACTTTCATACTAATTTCTGAAGAGTCAATGAACACCAATCGCCAGTGACTCGAATCAGCTTTGGGCTATAATATGTCCCTAAAAATACATATGCTGAACTCTCATCTGGATTTCTTTTCTGCAAATTTGGGTGCTGTGAGTGACGAACAAGGCGAGAGATTTCATCAGGATATTTCCTTTATGGAGAAGCTCTATCAAGGGAAATGGAATCCAGGAATGCTAAGGAGATTATTGTTGGAGACTTAGAAGAGACCAACCAGAAGCTAAATATTCACGAAAATCATAACTATAAAGAATAATTTCACAAAGTGTAACTGCAAAAAAAAAAAAAAAAACAAAAAAAAAAATTACAAATTTGATAATAGTTTTCGACTAGTTGCATGTTGTTGTTTTTGCTATTGCAAATCTTCCTTTACCTTTATCAATTTTTTCCCTTTTGATCTCTAAAGTACTGTTCATTAAGCTATTTTTAGAAAGAAAACTAAGACAAAACCGATTACCGTTATATTTTATTTTTAATTTCTTATCAACTTCCATGAAATAGGTTTTTTTTTTGTGTTTTCAAAGTAAAATATATTAATAATGTTAAACACTTTTTCATTATGAAACTAAATTATTATGAATTTGTTGATATTTCTTTATAAGAGTTTAATGTTTAAGATTTTCAATAACATAAACAGCATTAGCAGCATAGTAGTGAAATAACGTAAACAAACTCTATTACATAGAGTAAGAAAGAAATAAGTAGCTGTATCTAGAAAAACTAGATGTGATACAAAAAAGTCAAGGGCAGATTCGGAATCAGCGATCTTGAATTAGTAAATATCTACTAAAATAGTTCTTGTTATAATGTCCAAATGTCAAGTCAATAGTAGAAAAAACAAAAAAGTTTTTCTAATAAAAACATGAATTTGTATTTGGGTTTGTATGGGGAGTAGACCCCCCCCCCCCTTCTGGTTTGATTCGGCTGATTCTAAGAAATGTATTGCGTATGCTAAATGTATGTATCCATGCAAAATTTGAGATTTCTAGCTCAATAACTGAGGGACTACTTTGCATACATACAGAAGGACAGATGGACAACAATTCGTCTCTTCGCGCTGATCAAGAAGATATACACTTCATATGGCCTCCAATGTCTCCTTCTGTCTTTTACAAGCTTCATGACAAACTTATAATACTATTTACAGCATGTAGAGTATAAAAATCATTCATTACCCAAAACATTTACTTTTTGTTTTGTGAATGTTTATTCCTTTGTTGTTTTCATTTTAAACAAATTTGAATGAAAACTTTACAAAATATACAACATACACATATTGGAACATTTAAATTGAGAATCACTTCTCAAAAAAATAATAATTCATTCATTGTACTCAGCAATTATGAGTAGAGGTACTGGGTCCAACTGCTCAATATAAAAATATGATAAGAGATATGATAATCATTAATTCATATAACAAAAAAAAAAAAAAAAAAAAAAAAAAAAAAAGCGCTGAGTGAGTCTCTTCAAAATTTTGCTCTACAAAGTCCATTTTGACATCTATGTAAATACGAGTATATTATGTATTGTACAATAGTAGGTAAGAGATTTTTCAATCATAGAAGATCATCATCATTGAGCATCATTTAAGTTTATTGTCTGAAGACTACAATAAACACACATGAATTTAAATGAAAAGCAATAAGATATCATATTTGTAAAATGCTTACCACTCAACAAAATAGAATAGAATAAAATAGAATTATGTTTGTTATTGATTGGACCCAGAACCCAAGTCAAAATCCGACTGTGTAGATAGTACAATCTTCATCATTAGATAAAACATTATTGTACTTTGTAAATTACTTGTCACTTTGTTTGTTAATTTCCTCATTGCCTTCATAAATGAAATTTGTTACAATTAATGGATCATTCATTGATTCAGGGGCCGTAATGTCTTTGATCATTTCCAATCCATTCATTTTATTACTTAATTCTGCCCACTTTTTGTCAAATTCAAAATTATTATCTGTCAATGTAACTTCTGATGCTGCTGCCGCTGCCGCTGCCACCGACACCGACACCATCACAATTACTTTATTTTCTTGTTCAGCAGCCATTGTAAAATTCTTTTTTTATGATGAATAGTAAAACACCTCCGATTATTTATTTTAGGATTAGTTTTAGTTTTCTGCTGTATGTTTTTCTATTATAAATTCAATACTATTACTTATTTGGATTATTCTATTATTTGATTAAATTTGACATCTGTGGAATTGATCTCTATGTTTTTTAAAAAAAACTTAAACTTTTAAACTACAATCAAAGTTCAACGTGAGATTCTTTGTACTCTCTACTATATGTACAATCATCAATATATACAATAAGTTTCAGTTTAGAATATAAATACATACTAAGATATTCTCGTGGGAATGATGCATCCCCATCCATTGTTGTTCTTTTGGTTTTTGGATTTCTGTTAAATCCAATTAAGGAATTGTACTTTTGGAGAAAATTTTATATAGACACGCATATAGACGACGACGACGACAGCAAGAACAACAACAACAACAACAACAACAAATACAACGCATGTCCAACTTACATAGTAGATAAATATATGTATCTAATAAATAAATGAAGGGAAATTCAGTAAGTGGGTGGGTTGGTGGGTTGGTTGGTTGATTGTTTGGTTGGGTGTTTCTTTTTCGATTATCTTGAATTTATGGGAATACTAACTAAATGATAGCATTTTATTTACCATATTATCTCCCGCACATATCCTATTAAGTATGTATTATATATATATATATATATATATATATATATGTGCATATGTTTATTTATTATTATCCATTCTTTTTCTGCCTCTTTCTCTGATACACCTTCTCCTTAACAAAGGAAATACTCGTACGAGAGTATTTCATTCTATGATAGTACGAGAAAATTTGCATAAATAAATTGTTATCATTGAATTGAATTGAATTGAGTGAGTGAGTTGATTAAGTAAGTTAGTTGTTAGTCAATGCTTGAATCAGATATACATATATGTATTTATATATGTACTAAGAATTTATTTACATATTTTGCTTATTCTGTCTGTCTTCACAAATTAGTAGAATGAATTTAATGTAATTTCTATATTATTTGCATATTTTAATTGACCAATCATCATTTATTTACTTATGTAAATTTTCATCATTCCCATTATTATTGTTTATAATCAAAAAATATGTGTAAGTAAATAAGTAAGTGTTTAGATTGATAAAGGAGACAGTGATAGTCAGGAGACCCTGACGTTTCATAAGATTCAATGTCATAGTATCTCACTAAGGAAGTATAGTAGATTCATTCTTTCTTCTATGTTGGTTTTTGTTACTCATTACAAACTATGTAAGTGTACTTCTTAACAAATGCTAGAAGTTATTTGGATTTGATGATAATGATAATAACGACCCAATAATTTGTGGTTCTGAGTTCCCAATTTACAAATGAATATCGTAAAAAAATTATTGCATTGTTCAAATCAAGTATCAATGCGATTATTACGGGTCTACCGTATTTCATTTACAATATGTGTAAAACACTGCGACAGATCGTCAATTCTTCTTTGGTATTGGTTTCACACTAACAATGATCATAGTGACTGAGCGACCCATACTCTTCCTTTCTCAATAAACGAAAATTGAGAGAGAGGAAGAGAGAGAGAGAGCTCTGCTCTGCTGTTCAGACCGCTAATGTAATAACCGATTTAGAGATACATGTACGTGTATTTCAAGTAGAGTATTTCTATCTGAGTATCATCTTTTGTATTTTAATTTTATTTCTAGAGAAACCATTGACATTGATCATCACATTTGGGGAATAAAAACTCTCTGTATTACAAGGAATAGGTTCAAATTTTAATTTTCTATTTTTTGTTTTGAGAGACAACTTCAACTTCACCACAGACATCTAAAATAATTTCTTCACTGATAATTTCAGTCAACAAAATTTTCATTTTACTTATTTTATCTTCTCTTCTCAGTCATCACCTTCACTACTTCATTTCACTTCACGTTACTTTGGTTTGGTTTGGTTTGGTTTGGTTGATGTTGATGTTGGTGATGTTGTTGTTGTTTGTTATTGTTGTTCTGTCAACAGTAAAGTTTGCATTGACGTTGACGTTGATGTCGGCGTCAACATCTACGTCAGCTTCAACTTCAACTTTAGTACTAAACATTAACTTCGTTTACGGACGATGATGACAATGACGACGACGGCGGCGTAAAATGTAATTGCGTTGCTGTTGCAATATTTATCCACTGCACGCGTGTGTAAATTAACACCGTTAGCGTCATAAAATGCAAAAAACGTCATATAGTAGTAGTAGTAGTAGTAGTAGTAAGAAGAGAAGTAACATTTCGTTGTAATGCGTTTACACGTACATAATTCAAAGCTGTAAACATTATTAACCGCGTCAACGTCGTCATAATTAAAGTCGTAAACGTTGACAGTAACAAGAATAATAATAACAACACCAACAACAACAGCAACAACAACCAACTACAATATCAATAGAAACGACAACAAAAACAGAAACTTTAACGGCAACAAAAACAACATAAATGATGCTCACATCAACACTATTCTACAATTTGATTTGAGTGAGTGAGTGAGTGACTAACTAACTGACTATGTTGACTGGTTGATTTTATAATACTGTTATTAATACCTATTAGATGTAGTACTATTATTTATTATGTATTAAATAAAGGAATGAATGAATGATTGAATGATTGATTCAGTAAATGACTGACTCACTCACTGACTGATTGATTGTCAATGAATACATCGTAATACATAGTATGATTGAATACATCATTAAATGATTGAATAAATATATACTTAAATAACCTAATTGAATACTGATAAATACTTAGACTGACCAAATAAAAATTGACTATTTGATTGTCAGTCAGATTGACCGAATGATTAATAAATCAAAATAAATGAATGATTGATTAAATTAGTACTGAATAACTAACTAAATGACTGAACGAATGATTGAATATATAAGAACAATTGAATGACTGAATGAATGAACAAAAGACTGATTAATGCCTACATGAATTACCGAATGACTGACTGACTGATTGACTGTCTGTCTGTCTATGGAACTGAGTTATCCTCATATGTATGTAAGTATGTATTTCTGTCTCTAGACTAAGTGTGAGCTTTAAATATTTCTATGCGTGTGTGTGTGTGTGTGTGTGTGAGGTGTATAAAATGTCACCGCTTTGTTTGGTTGGTTGCTTGCTTGCTTTTGTACATATATTTATGTATTTGTCTATTTATCAGTCTCTCTGTCTGTTTGTTGTTTTATCTGAGTTTTGAGTTTTTTCTGATTTGTCCGCCTTAACACACACAAACACACATATACATAAATGTATATACATACATACACACATAAATACATTCTCATACATCATTTTCATCATCATTATCAGTGGGTCATTTTGACTTGTGTGGGGCCTTGGAAAAAATAGGTTTTTGGCTACATTTCAGATTTCTGATGGTTGTGTTTGCAAAGCTATGAATGAGTAGTATACTTATGTACTACGTATGTATGTACAATATTTGAGTCCCTAGACAGATTTCTCCCTAGGCATACATACTTATGTATGTGCCTATTTATTACAATTGAACAAATGTTTCTTCATTCATCTCCATCGTATTTTCTTCTAGTATAATTTGTTCTTCTTCTGTTTATCGGAATTTTTGTTAAATATTTTTGTAAGTATTTTATGTATTTTATTTATTTGCTTTGACATTTTCTTCTATTGATTCTTTAAACCTTTGTCTATCCATATTATCCTTGTTGTTGTTGTTGTTGTTTGGCTTACGAAAGTCATGGCACTTGAACTAATCCCATTCATTCCCAATTGCTGTTTTAGCTGCTGCTGTTTCTTATTTGTCTATTCTTATTCTTATGCTTTTGCATTTATTTTTTGTACTTCTACTTAATACATACATATGTAAGTACATACACACATAAGTGAATGTATGTAAGTACATATGAATATGTATATGTATTTGTGTTTTCTATTTTAAGCTTAGTTTTAGTTTTTTTACTCACTCAGCCATGAATTTTGTCCTTTGCTTGTGTTTAAGAAGATTCTCTCGCCGCATTCTCTCTTACAAGATAAATAGAAACGCCAACATAAACAGAACGACAAACTTAACAGAGTAGAGTATTGGTGAGAGGGCGAAGGGAAGAGTTTGGAGCGCGCGAATGGTCAACACCTCAAAACGGCGTGGTCGTTGTCACAGTACTCACTGTTGTGTAGCCGTAATTGTTGTTGTTGTTCCCAATGCTGCTGCTGCTGCTGTTCCCAGTGTTATTGTTGCTGTTGTTGTAGTCATCCCCGACGACGCCATTGTGAGGTGTGTACTAGAGTGTGTGTGTGTGTGTGTGTGGTGTTAACTAGCGACAGCTTCAAGTGTGTGTCTGTCTGACTGTCACATCTGTCCATCAGTATGTACGCATGTATGTATATCTAGTATACATTCACATAGATGAATATATGCATGGATTCATATGAGTGCCTATATGTGTGCTGCTTGCTCTCTTCCCTCTGCCAATGCTTCTTCTGTTATTGTTGTTGTTGCCATCATCATCAACATGCATGGCGGTTATTCACTGTGTGTGTGTGTGTGTGTGTGTGTGTGTGTGTGTGTGTTTATGAGTGTGGATGAGTGTTTGTGTCGTAAGCTTGTGTGACAAGTTTTAACCACAAATACAAAAACGGAGACACACTCACACATTATCTGCTAAACACAGACACACACACACACACACACACTCGCTCTGTCACTGACAATCGCGTTCACTCGCTCGCTCGTTCATTCGTTCGTTCAGTTACTTCGTGCATTCTCTCATTAGTTCGTTCGTTTGTCGTTCATTTGTTCATTTGTTTGTGTGTCGTCATCGTCATTTGCTGTGCTCTCTTTCTCACTTGTTTACTTACTCACTCACTCACTCACTCACTCACTCAAGTGAGAGTGAGTGTTGACTCTTTGTTAAAGCGGTTGGTGGCAGGCGGCAATCTTCATTTATATTACTTCTGTGCCTGTGCCTTTGCCTTTGCTTTTCTTTGACTTCTCATTCGGTGTGCCTCATTTTGCTTTGCTTTATTTTACTTTGCTTTCCTTTATCTGCTTATATCGCCGCCGCCGTCATTTGAGATCTGAGATGAGAAGACATTCTTTATTTCTTGCTTTCTCCTTCTTCTTGCCTACATTATTACATACAAACATACATACATACATAGATATTTGCTTATTCACTTGCACTCAGATGTGTTAATGTCACCTGATTTTGTGGTTGTCTTTGGTATGCGGGTGTTTCTTTTGTTTGTTTGCTTGTTTGTCTCAATGTATCTCTCTGAGCATCTGAGTGTGAGTGTGTTTTGGTGCATGAGTATTAGAAAACCTGGCTTCAACAACGACACCATTATCGGTCTCGGTGGTCGTCGGTCGGTCGCAGTCGTCATCGTAATTCTCGTCCTTATCGTCGTTAGCCGTCGCTGACATTTCTTTTGTTATTGTTCTCGTTGCTGCTGTTGTTGTTTTTAGTTGTTTTGTCACCTCCTTTGCCACCTTCTTCTTTCGCACTTGTGGGCGCTAATATTGCCAGCTCACTCACTCGCTCACTCACTCACATATACTTACATTCATTACAGAAGTGTATTCTAGGCAAACGTGTGACAAATACGATATTGTTTTGTTGTTGTTGCTGTCTAACTGGTTACACTAAACACACACACACATGCACACACCCTTGCTTACAAATGCTTGTGTACATGTATTTATGTAAAGCGCATTGGACAGATTTAGCTTTCTTTCCTTTGGTTCCTTGACGTTTTTGTTGTTGTTGCTACTGCTAGTTTAGTCGCTCTCTCTCCCTCTCTCTGTTTACTTGCTCTTTTTCTCACAGTGGGTGTTGTTGTTGTTGTTGTAACAGTCGTCAACGTCGCGTATTTTAGCGTTAACTTTGTCACATTTGGATGGACCTCAATGTTATCTTCTCGTCACTTCTTGTCTTTGGTTCTTTATTTGCCAACATTTTTGTAGTTCTAAATATTTTCGCATTTTCTTAGATATTATTGTTGTTGTTGTTCACTATATGATCCTGTTGTTCTTCTTGTTGTCATCTTGCTTAGCTTTAAAATGTCATTTGGCTGTCGTTGCCATGCCGTCGCCATGCCGTCGCTCGTCGTTTTAATGCCATTAATCGATTTACTTATTTTTTTTTTTATTCATATTTTATTAATTTTTCTTTACTCACCTTCTTCATTTACCGCTTCATTGTGATCATCTATTTGTTGGCTATTGTTTGTTTCTCAAATATACTTTTCGCGTTTCCATCAATCGTGTGAACTTCTTTCTTCCATTATTGAGGTTCAATCATCCTTCAATCGTTCTTCTTATACTTCTTCTTGTCAAACATCATTATGAAGTTCAATTGGATATCGTAACAATACAAATGTCGTCTCCTCACAACATGTGAGCGACTTTTCGTTAGTTTGTTTTTGTATTATTTTGATTATTGCTTTTTATCGCTATTTGTCTAACTTCATTTTTTTCGCGTAATAAACTTTATTCTAACCATCGGACACTCGTTACTCTCACCTCGTATTGCCTTCATTCTCATTTTATCTGCCATCGTCCGAGTCTCACAATTTCTCTGTTCAACCTTTCCTTTCTCCAATTGGATGATTCAAGCAAGTGACTCTCTTTCACCCTCACTGTATTTTTGGCTCTCTCAGCTTGCTAAGAACGATCATTCACTGAGATGCTGTCGCTGTCTGTGATAAACAATTTCTCTGTTTCTTTTTTGTTTACGAAAAAATTAATGCAGATTTTTGACGCACATATGTAAGAAGTAGCTGTAGATGGCACGAGTAATCGAAAAAGTACTTATTCGTTGGTGATTACTATTAAAATTCATCGAAAATGTGTTTCGATAAATCGGTACTCATGTAAAAAAGTGATTAACCGATTAACTCATTTGTTTTTTTTTTTTGCCATCACTAGTAGTATCTCTTTTTGATTGTTTTGGTAAATTATTGTTTTTAATTAAATTTCATCAAATTTTCAATTCGGTTTTCGGTTGTTTTTGTCATAGGCGTTTTCATAGGGGTGACTTGACCTTTGACTGAGATTTATAAGCAGATAAGTACATATGTATATAATTTCACAATGTGAATATGTTTTCATTTAATTATTTTATTTTTATTTAGTTGGAGATTGGGTTCCCGAAATTCTATTGTTGTTAGGACCCCCCCCACCATTGAATGTTATTGTTGTTGTTGTTATCTTGGACGTCCTCAGATTTCTCAGCTTTCTGTGTCTTTAGAGACACACAACTTCTTCATCTTCATCTGGCTTCTAACACTTTTGTTACACTACACAAAAGTGCCGCTGCTTTGCTGTTGCTGGTGATGATGTTGCTGCTGCCACCGTTGGCGTTGCAGCGACACCAAATCGCACACACACACACACACACACACACACACATACATATACACACAATCACTTGAGGCGACAACAACACACTAACACCAATAACAACAATACTAGTGAGAACAACAACAACACAAGCGAGAGGAACAAAAAGCGTCAACGTAACACTTGCCGCTTTGCTTGACTTTTGTTTGAGTTAAATTTTCTTATTTAAAAGTGCGACGACGACGACGACAACAACCAACGACCAACGGAGTCCGGGTTTTGTCATATTACAATTCCACACACTCAAGCACATCCATATCACTCACACACACACACACACACACACACACATACACACACACACACACATTGAGTCGTGTCGGCTCATGTGAAGCACATGCGCGCTCTTTCTTACCTTGCCAATGAATGAAGAAGAAAAAAAAAATACCAAAAATCTCATTCGTGTTTAGCCGATAGTGTGAGTGAGTGAACGTCGCCACGCCACGCCACGGCACGGCTACAGTAACAACAACAACAACATAACAGCAAGAGCTATCAAAGCAACAAAAATACTAGTAGCCACTGCTACTCTGCCATTTGACTCACTTTACTTATTCTCATGCACACGCACTCATACATTGACTCTCGTTCGCTCATTTAAAATTAGACTCGTTCGTGCTCTCGCTTACACATTAGTTTCGTTATTTGTGCTTCGTTTCGTTCATTCGTGCTGCAATCATTCGGTTGCGCTCGTTCGTTCATTCATTCGTTTCCATACCAAACGAAGTGAACTTAACTGGTGAGCCAGCCACAGTCACAAAGACCCAAACAAGAGCAAGATCCAAAGCCAAAAGCGAAGCAAAGCAAAGCCATTCACTGTTCACTGTTCACTATTCACCATTATCATCATCAATCGTACTCATGTGAGTGAGTTTCCTTATAGTAGTATACGAGATTGAGAATATATTGGTGTTGGTGTCGGTATCGGTGTATGATAGTGTATTGGTGCATGTTGTGTTTCTTTCATTTGGGGTTGCTGAAGTCGCACGCGTGTGTGTATTTTCCAGTTTGAAGGCGACCGGCGTAAAGTTCGTATCGTTTTGCCGTCGTCTCTGTGTATTATGTTCTCCGTCATATTATCACGTCCACGTTACGTTGCATTACGTTGCTTTACTTTACCTTGTCTTACCTTGTTTGTTGCGTTGCGGTGTGTTTCTGTTTCTTGGTTTCTTACTTTCTATTAACTGCGAATTGTGCGAAATTTGAATAAACAAACAAAGTGAATAAAAGATAAAAATGGAAATAGAAAATGAAAACAAAACCAAAAATAGTTTGTGCAAAAAAAAAATTTGAAAAGAAATTGAATGAAAATGCGTAAGGAATCAGCTGAAAAAGAAGCCGCTGATTACTGAAACAATACTAAATCAGTGTAAACAACAAACAAATCATAACAATACAGAAGAAGAACAGAAACAACACAAGAAGCAAAACAAAAAATTACTTATAGTTTTTCTTCGCGATTTCTGACTTTTTTTTTTTTTATTTGTGTTTTACAAAAAATTTATTTAAAAAATTAAACATAAAAACAAAATAAGAAAAGAAGTGCAACGTAGCAATGTTGGTTGTCTGTTTGTGTGCGTGTGTGTGTGAGAATCACAAAACAAAAAACACAATAACATGAAAAGCCGCCGCTAAAACAACAGTTCTGTGCAATAACAAACAACACAAACAAAAGCAACAAAAAAAAAAAAAAACGAAAAACTTCGCGAAATTCGAAGAAAATCTAAAATCAAAATTTGAAAAATAACAAAGAAAAACAAAATGCACAAATTTGTCGGCAAAAGCAACGACAACAACAACAACAATAATAATAAGAATAATTATATAAAAACAAAAACAACTAGAAAAGCAATAACAACATAAACAAAGTGATTTTTTTTTTTTTATAAGAAAAATTCTAAAAAATATATATTTTTTTTTTGTTTTTTCATCATAGAATTCTTAAGTTAAAGAAAGAATTGTATAAAAGTGAAAACTGCTAAGAAAACAGAAGAGAAAAAAAAGTGAAGAGAAGAGAAGAGCAGAAAAAATTAAGAAAAATAAATAAATGAGAATAAATGCAAATTTAATGTGAAAATTCTTATTAGAGAAAAAAAAAGAAAAAAAAACCAGAAAATCAACAAAACTAAACAAGACAAAGCAAAACTACACAACACAAAACAAAACAACTTTAAGTGCAAGAAAAAGTTGTAAAAGTGTTTTTTAAGAGAAAGAAGGGAAAGAAGGACGAATTGAAGCGGATTGAAGGAAGGAAGGAACGAAGGTTTACAGGAGGAAGAATATAGAAACAACAAAACACCAACTTATGGTTGTCGATAGACTGCTCCTCAAACAACAAGGAAACCTGAATTCATTGAAACAGAAAGCATTTTATTGAAACCAATGAAGGACAAAACATTTGCAAATTGATTTGTAATAAATTTATATAAATCACAATTCTTGCAAGCAATCGTGAATCATTCAATAAATCAATCAATCAATCAATTAAACAAGCAAACAACAAATAAAAGGCAATCAATCCAAAGGAATAGAGCAGAAAGCAAAGCAAAACGAAACAAAACAAAACAAAGCAAATTCCAAATTCAAAATCAAATAAGATTGATCTATTCCATCATTCCTTATATTCGAAATCTCTACAAACAACAACAACAACAACAATAACACAATCAGCAACATCAACGCAGAAGAAGGAGAAATTGAAGCGAACAGAATCTCAAAGAATCTCAGTCTTAGTCTCAGTAAAAGAAAGTGCATGACACTCATTTTGCGACACTTGGCGAAATAAGTAAAGGAAGAAAGGAAATCGCTATAAGCAACAATCACAGAAACAAAAGAAAGTGCAAATAAAGAGGAACATAACAAGGAATAAAAGTCTCAGTCTACTGATATTATTGAGAAATTTAATGAGCTTGATCTCAATTACTTAAATTTTGCTTGCTCTGGCGACAATCTAATCTAATCTGATCCGATCCGATTCGATCTCATTTGATTCAATCATTGCTCTGCACTGCTCAACTCAACTCAACTCAACTCAACTTAGATCAATTCATTCATTTGGTCATTGGACAACGAACGAACGAACGAACGGATGATTGGTTGGTTGATCTAAACCGATCAATTGTTGTCAATTGTTGCGATTTATTTCGTCTTAAATATTTTTTTATTTCAATTTGGATTTGAAATTGTATTGAATTTCTCTCATTCAAAGTTTTGGATAAAATTGTAATGTAATGAGATACGAAGTTCAAGATTTATTACTTCATCAGTCTGCTGAGGATCCATTCGCAAGGTTCGCAAATGGGATGGCATATCATCCATTTCTGCAGCTATCCCAGAGACCCACTGACTTCAGCGTATCCTCGCTGTTGACGGCGGGTAGCAACAGCAACAACAACAATAGCAACACCAACAACAACAATAACAACAGCAGTAGCTCAATAGCAGCAGCAGCAGGAGCAGTAGGAACAGGATCAGGAACAACAACAGGTACAACAAATAACGGTTCAGGCCCTGTGCCACCGTTAGATGGTGGTGGTGCTTCGTCACCAACAACAACAACACCTACAACAACAACAAGTGATTACCAGCAACACCATCATCATCATCATCACCATCCTCAACATCAGCAGCAACATCATCACCAGCAACAGCAACAACAACAACCGTTGAATTGTGGCGGCGGTCAGAGTTCACCTATTGGAGGACAACAGCCGCCAGCACAACTGTCCCCCTCGCGTATTGCTAAATCAGCAGCGGCAGTTGCAGCGAACAACAACAACAACAACAGCAGTAGCAACAACAACAATAACTCAAGCAATAATAATAACAACAACAACAATAACAACAACACAAGTTCAGAGCCGCCGGTGGGATCATCGCCACCATTACCACCGTCCTCTGCACCGCCACCGCCGCCTCATACACATCCCGCCGTTATAGCTGCTGCAAACGCAGCCGCTGCTGCTGCTGCCGCCGCTGCTGCTGCACACCATTCACCCGTTGCGCCATCTCCACAACAACAACAGCAACAGCAGCAGCTGCAAGCTCCGCCGCCACCACCTACACACAGTTTGAGTGCATCAGCGCCACCACCACCTCAACATTTAACGCATCAACCGCCACCACCGCCGCCACCTTACTTTCCTGCTGCGGCACTTGCAGCCTTAGCCGGCAGCCCAGCTGGTCCACATCCGGGTCTTTATCCCGGTGGTTTACGTTTCCCACCGCATCCAGCTCATCCGCACGCACATCATCCACTTGGCACACCTTATACAACCGCCGAGGACGTGGTCCTTGCCTCAGCTGTTGCACATCAATTGCATCCGGCAATGCGTCCATTGCGTGCATTGCAACCCGAAGACGATGGTGTTGTCGATGATCCCAAGGTGACACTCGAAGGCAAAGATCTATGGGAGAAATTTCATAAGCTCGGTACAGAAATGGTCATCACCAAGAGTGGACGGTAAGTGGATAAAAAAATTACACAAATTATTTCAAAATACTTAGGTTCAAAATACATTCCGAGCATCATCAATTGACCATTCGTTTAATTCATTGAATTGGATGAATTGATTTGGTTAGATTTAGTAAGATGAGTTCCACTCTCTTTCAAATATCTACAACTACTAGAATTTTCACACTTACCTCCTTAGACTCAACTAAGTCTTAAGTTTTGTTATCTCATTGATTGTTTAGAATTGAATAGAATTAAATTGCCGTCGGTAATTTAACATATCAAAGAAAGAAAGATGAACTCCTTTCCTTTCCTGCTTCCCAAAGACACGTAATAGTATTTAAATGATATTCATCTTCTTTGAAAATGATAATAAATTTCGTAAGAAATGCGTTTTAATTAATTTAAATATATGTGTAATTGAAAAGACATTACAAATGATTCAGGATTCTCAGAATTTTTTTATTCAATTATTTTCTTAATTTTTCTATGTATTTTGCTGAAAGAAAAGGATGAAAAGGAAATTCATTCATTAAATTAGTATATACTATTCCTCTTGAGATCAAATGTGAATGCAATCATTTTCTTCGTTTCTCTCTCTCTCTCTCTCTCTGTCTCTCTCTTTACTAATTGCAATTATGTATCAATCAATCAATCAATCAAATCTTCTGTCAATTGCCATTTTGATTTGATCTAATAAATTAGAGAAACTTATATTATTATTTTCATGAAGTTATACTAAATTTTTAATTGTCTCTTAAAATTCTTTTCCAATTTATTAAATAAAATTACTAAGTAAATATGTATGTATGTATATATGTACATATTCATATAAGAGTGACCTTCATTTAACCTTGTTAAAATCTAATAAGAACTTGAACGAATGATGCGTAGATGTGTTGTTATCTCATTGTACTAGTAGTAAGTATAAGATTCCCTTTTCTGTGCCCAATCTCATTGTTGTTTTGTTTTGCTCAATATACTTTAATTCAAACACATTTATAATGGAATCATACTATACACTACTCGCAGTTGTAGTAGTAGTAGTAGGTGTAGTAGTATGTCATACGTCTCGTCTCAATGTCTTTATCTGCCTGTCCTTTTGTCCATCTGTCCGTTTGTCCGTCTATTATACATAGATATATGTACATATGTAGTATATTCATATTGTACAAAATATCTTAGATGGTGACAAAAGCTTGAAAGCCAATTCGTAAGTCGTCGTCATCATCGTCATCGTCAACAAAAAATTATGAAAAAATAAAAAAATGAAAAATTGTTGGAAAGCTACTTAAGCACGTGTGCGATGCCCGTGGACCATTTTCTGAGTTTTTTTTTTTCTTTCCATTTTTGTTTCGTACGTTATTTCGAAAAATCTTATTTCTCTTCGAAAGGAAAATTCTGTGTCAGTTGCCGGTTAAAGTTAGTGGCATTGGAAGGAAAGAAAAGGAAAGGAAAAGAAAGAAAAAGGTAATGGTGAATGGAGATGAAGATGTGCAATTTCAGATATTCCTTTCTCTTCGTTAATCTTTTGCTTCCTTATGATATATCATCTATCCGTCCGTCTGTCCGTTTGTCCGTCTGTCCGTTTGTCCGTCTGTCCTTATGTCCTTTCTTCCTCCATTCATCTCTTGGTGACTCCTTGCCTGAATGCCTGCCTTCTTGCGTGCTTGCATGCATTCCTTTGTATTATAAATATCTCAACAAGAGAAAAGTAGGTGAAGCTTCCCGAAATCTATAGCAATGTTATCCACGCCCTGAAACTGTGACATGGATACATCTGTCTGTATGTCTGTATGTCTGCCTGCCTGCCTGTCTAACTAACTGTATATGTTACGTATATCTCTGTATAGTACTAAACATCAGACTGATGAAAATGATGATGATGATGATGGTGAGGATGTTATTGTGTATATTTGGAACCCCCACATTTGCATTATTTGCCACCATTCTATGAGACGGCGTGTCATACTCTCCCAAGATACTTAAGTGCGGCTGAAGTCTGAATGGGCTACATAAGAAGGTCTTGTTATAATGAATGTAATGATAATGATGAGGATGATGGTGATGGTGACGACGACGACGACGATGATAATGATGATGATGATGTAAATGATAAAAATGTGAATGTGATTGTGTATGTGGCTGATGATGATGATGATGATGATGATGACGACAATGACGTTGATGACATTATTCAAGTTGCGTTGGCGCGTGAAAATGCGTTTTAAGCTTCACACCTACTTAAAATTCCCATTCTCTTTCATTCTCACTCTTTCTATAAATCTTTTTGTATATAAATACTACTTCAACTTATTGCCAGCCGTCTATCACTCACTTATGTGTATATGTACTTGAAGTAATGCATTCATAGCAATCGCAAGTACCTAAGATACAAGTATGTAATACAAAGATACAAAAGAAACACAATTCATGGCATAAACTATTGGATTACTTAGATTCAGAAAGGCTTACGCTTTTATTTTTAAGTAATCAAGCAAGTTGAAATACATACAATTCTCGTATATAGATGAAATGGGATGCCTTTCTTCGATTGAAAAACATATACATTATGAATCTATTGTGCTTTTGATCATGTTGCAACCTTTGAATTCAGTTTTAATGGAAAACTTTTAAGAGCTTTGATTTATATTATTACACTACTACTTATTTCATATCTGTTATAGTGCTCGTGATCTTATTTTTTATTGTCCGTTATAGGGACATTCATTTCAATGGCAATGAACATTTCTTCAATTCATAAAATCTTCATTGCAATAGTAGTTTGATACCTAAAAGGCTGCAATGGCTTGTGAGATATACTGAGATATTTAGAGATAAACTTGAAGAAGAGTCCCTACCTGACTCAATGGGTCTTTCGCTTTCACTTTCATTCACTACATTTCAGTAGTAGGACATTGTAGTAGTACGATAACATCAAATGAGATAATGATGATGATGACTTTTCTTCTCCAAATACATACTAAGTATCGAACCTTTAATTTCTAAACCATGTAGTAAGTTATGACGAGTAAGTGAATGAATGACTGACTATGTACGAGTACTTTCAATGTTTAAACATAGTATTTATGTTTCTATTTTGTATCATTGTTTGTTGTTCCTTTATTTGTCAGTTTGTCTGTCTCTCTGTCTGACTATTTATATTTCTTTAGGGGGCGCAAAGCGTTTGGAATAAATGATTGCAAATAACCAAAACTTATATCACTAGTCGCCTATGGATAAAAATTTGTGTTTTGTTTTTGGTTTTTTCTTTTGTTTCTATTTGAATTCAAGTCCAAAAGTAAAAAATGGAAAAATAGAAAAGAAAATAAAACAAAACAAAACAGAAAAGAACAAAAAAAAAAACACGATTTAATTGTTTCTTTTCTTTTTGAATTTCTTTTTAATTTTTGTTTTTTTTTTTTATTTTTTATTTGTAAATATTTGAAATTGTTACGCGCGTAAAAAAATATAAAAATAAAATACTTTAAAAAGAATCTAAAATAAAATAAAAAAAAAAAAATAAAAACTTAATGAAAAAATCAAACAAAAACCAACAAAAATTCTGAAAGTTCTTCAACGTTTTATATTTTTAGTATTGTTGTTGTTGTTGTTGTTGCTGTTTTTGTTGTAAGTGTTGGTGTTATTGTTGTTGTTGTAGATACATTTGTATATTTTGCAAAAAGAGTCTGGCAGGCGTCTCGTTTTGATTGAATCGCAAATGTTTGTTCGTTTGTTTGTTTGGTTATTTCAATGATTGTAGACACAATTACAACACCACCACAAACAACAGCAACAACTCCAACAACAACAATTCCAACAACAAAAACTCCAACTGGAAAACTAAAAAAAAAAAAAAAACAACGAACTATTTAAAAAAATATTTGTTTATTTTCTTTTTTTACTTTTTTCACACTTGCGCAAATAAGTTGGATTGGTGATGGGTGAAAGCTGTGAAAAGTCTATGGAAAAAATTCTTAGAAATACAAAATAAAAGAAGTTTTAAAAATAAAATTGCAACAGCAACAGCAACAACAATAAAACAAATACAGAAATAAATAAATAATAAAAAAAAATAAAAAAAAAATAATAATTAAATAAAAAATGAATTAAAATATAAATTACACCAAACATAATAATAATTTTCATATAATAAATAAATATAAATAATATTAAAAAAAAAAAAATATTAAAAAAAATTTGATTAATCTATGAAAACAAACTCATCACTTATGGTTTGTGCTTCAATCATATAGTATAAAGTATAGTTAGAAGGTTGATTTGCCTGCAAGTAGCCTTTCTAGTGTTTTTTTCCTAAAAGTATTTAAGTCTACCACACTAATCTTCCTAATAGTCGTCCCATGTTGTATAGTCAAAGGAAGTGATCCCTTCCAAATAGTAAATAGTATTTAGTATATGTTAATAATATAAATAAGAATTTTTCAACAAAATCCTTAACATATGTATGAGAATGTATAATGTTGGAGAACAATTTTATTTCGCTCCTTAAAATAGACTCTAATTGATTGAAGTGATTCTTTGAGAAATTCATTGATTCCTTTTTCATTAAATAGAAAGAATTTTCATTAAGAATATCATATTAATTAAAACAGTCTGTGGATTATCAGTCTCAGACTTTGACTTCGAAACTGGTTTATCCTGATTCATATTGTACTTAGTATGATAGATGTCAGTCAGTCAGTCAGTCAGTCAGTCACTTCATGAAGGCAATGTCAACTTTCCTCTTAGCAATGCAAATTTGTTTTCTATCATAGAATTCTTAATCTTTAATCTTTACATATTAATTATACATACTACTATGTTATTGATATGTAATAGATATTTACTTTTATATTTTTAAATATTTTAACTATAAATTGATTGTTTTATCTTTTAGTGAGTATGTTATAGAGCAGGAAAACTGAGAGGCAACCTAACTGCTAACTTTGTTTCGTTAAATCGCTTAGAGAACTGAAGTTTAAGGATCTAAATACTATAAGCAAATTTTGTAAAGAAAAAGTCTAATTTTCTCACAAAGAATAAGAAGAAGAAGAAGATCTAGAGCAGCAATTGAGTTAGGGTGGTGGATGGTGAGACGAAGTCCTATTTACTATCAATACTCCAGCAATAATCGGCAAGCATATTTGCATTCAAGCGACACTGGAATCATCGTAGTCCTCCATAGTACGAATATTTTAGTAGAATTGCTCTTCAATCATGTTACTTCAACGAGATTTTCCGGAAAATGATCTAAATGACTGTGAAGGAAGTGTACTACTTCGATGCTCATGTTGTTGGAGACAATACCTAGATATTTTTGGATAACCCAAACAAACAAATCCCATGCGTTCTTCTCAATTTCTAACATTAAACCGAAAAAATTAGGGTCTACAACATATGGCTGCTTGAGCATTTCTGAATTTAGATTCTCATAAATACGTATATTCTAGCAAATCTTCTTACGTCTTACTTCTATTGGTCCTTTCTCATTTTATCTTTATTTATTAATTTTACTCTATAATGATATATTATTTTAATGTGCAATACCCTATCAACAACACAGGACTTAATCTCATGAATACATTTTGGGGTTCAGATAGGCAATTTTGAATTATGAACAATTGTTTTTTGTTCTTGAATGTGCATACAAATAAAACGTTGTGGATAATTAATTGTGAGAATTTAAAAAAAACATGATTAAGAAGAACATGATTCGCAGTGTATGGGAATCATTTTTGCAGCTCCCTTTTTAATTCCTGAAAAGTATTTTATAAAAATTTAAAAGAAAATTTTATAATTTAGAATTAATATCAAATTGCTTTGTCCAATGATCAGCTGTTTAATGTTGGCGTAAAACAAACAAACTAAAAAATAAAAAAAAAAATAGGAAGACAGTCGAAAATCACTTAAAAAAAAAAAAAACAGAAATTGGCCAAGAGTTGTAAATTTTTAATCACAGACGTATCAATTCTTGATACGAATCACATTCTATAACAACAACAACAACAACAACAACAACTTTTGAATGACATCATTTTCCTTGTGGTTATTGTCGATTGTGATTCGATTCAATGGTCTCATCATGATTGATGCGAATTATGGCCTTTTGTGAATGGGGGTATAAGATTTGCAAGAACTCATAGAAGTAAGCGGCAGTGCAAATACACGTAATAATATAAACAAATTTATATGAAGCTAAGAACGAAAAAAGTAGCTGCAGATATCTCAAAAACTATTGCTGATAAAATAAAACTGAGGGTAGCTTTGGAATTCGTAATCAGTGAATTTGAATTAGTAAATAATCATTAAAATAAATCATGGCACAAAAAAGTTTGATTTTATTGTGAAATTCTAATCTTATCTATACATATAATTTGTCTGTCTGTTTGTTTGTTTGTGCGCTCATTACTTAAAAACCACTAATTGGATTCAAAATTGAATTACTGAAAGATAAGAAGATTTATTGTGATTAACATATAGCGTTTATTTAATCAAAATTGACCTACAGAATCGAACGAAATTGGTGGATGAAATTTTGCATAGAGACATATATGTTAAAGTAGTAGTCCACCATCACCATCAGTTCAGTTCAGTTAAATTCAATTGTTTTGTTGATAGTTGGCAGTGTCATCTATTAGAATATAGCTAATCATTTAATCTAGCGATAGAATATCTTCAAAGTAAAATTTCATTTCAAAATGTCTAAAACTAATTAGACTTTTAGTTTGAACTCTCAGACACTAATGCAGTACAGTGCAGTGGGACAATATAGAGACTTAATGAATGAATGAATATACTTATATAGAATGTAGTAGAGAACTCTAGAACTCTATGGGTCAAGGAAATTGGGAATCACAATAGGTAAACGGTTCCACGGAAAAATGTTATACAGCGCAATAATCTTAAAACAATAAATTTATTATCTTTTTTTTCTAAATTGCACGCAAATCTTCTGGATTCAGCAGGAGACACAAATGGGCTAATGAGGATGATGATGATGTTGTCCTTCAAATGATTCAATCAATAATGTGGAAAGAGTCTAACCAATTTATTTACTTATTAATCAAAATATGTATTTCATATTACATATTTTATTTAATTTTATTAATTTTAATTTATTTTTTTTTTTTCCTTTTTTTACAAAATATTAATTTAATTTAATCATTCATCATTCATGGAACAAAATTTAATAAATTGAAGTTGACTTCTTTACTCCTCCAAACACAAACACATATCACTCAATGTATATATGTACATATATACATTCATATGTAAATATGTACATGTTATGTATACATATATATTTGAACAATCAACATAATGAATGAACGAGTTGATGTTGTTGTTGTTGTTGTTGCTGTTGCATGCAACAAATGCGCTTCGTTTGCTTGCTAACAAGTAAAAATTGTTTTTATTTTTTTTTTTTCATAGCATGCAAAGTTCTTCATACGAGGGGGGTATACCCACTATTTATTTAGATCAAAATAAAAAAAAAATTAAAAAAAGAAAACATTGTAAACATGGTAAAGTACTTAAAAAAGTTTAATTCTTATTGTTGTTGTTGTTGTTGTTTAAAGCGTTCGCTAACCTTTGGCTAAAATGGAAAATACTCACACTCTACTTTACTTTTTATTTCTAAACTTTTGCTACATTTTGTTGTTGTTTTACTTACACTTTTACATTTGTGTGTGTGTGTGTGTATATATATATGTATATATTTTCTGTGTGTGTGTGTGTGTGTGTGATTTACAAAATAAATACTCATTTCAAGCAACAAAACTGAGTTAATTTGTTGTTTTGGTTTCTGACGACGATGACAATGATGATGTTGATATTGATAATGATAATGTTAATGTTAATGAAGTTCTTGTAAATATGTATGTATGTATATCCTTATGACAAAATACATAGTATTCAATTTGGTGTTCTTCCAAATTCTTTGACAAAAGCAATTGATGATTTTCTTAAAAAAAATTTTTTTTTTGTTGTTTTGTTTAAACAAATTTTGTTTGTTTTTATTAGAATTCAATCAGAATATCAACGTGCCAATAAATTTGTATGCACATATTTACGTAAATCACTTTTCCATTCAATCATCAAACTTTTATTGTGTAATTTATAGATTTTTCAGCCTTGCTTCCCATTGCTCGCCAGTTTTTAGTAATTTTTTGTTTTTTTTTTTTTTTTGAAAAATTTTTTATTTTGTATTTCTTAATTCTTCTAATCATTATTATGATATCATAATATAAAGAGAATATCTTGTATATTTGTGTGTGTGTGAGAGACAGAGAGAGAGAGAGAGAGAGACTGAGAGTTGATTGAAGATGAATTCTTAATTGAAAAATGAATAAGGGTATTAAATATTCGCTTTTGCTGGAAATAAACTAAAGTTTTTCATTAATTTTAACCTTTTTTTTTTTCATTTTCATTCTGTTTTTGTTTTAATTTTTTACTTGAATAACTTCAAATGCACATTTGGTTGTTGTTGTTGTTATTATTGTTGTAATTTTTGCAATTGTTGTCGTTGCTGGTGTTTTTTTTTATAAATCCCATGCCATCAATGTTGATGATGATGATGGTGTTGCACTTGCAATCACTCGTCATATTATATTATTGTCGTTGACATTTGTCACTTTTTCTTCTACAATATTTTTATATATTTGTATTTTTATTATTGTTTGTTTTCTTGATGTTGTTGTTGTTATTATTATTATTTTTTTAATGTTCTTTAATGCCACCTAAAACTGTCTCAACCATTTTATGCATTTATCTATTTTATGTATTCTGTTACAAATTTGTAGAAAATACTTCTGCTTTGACCTTACTCAGGAGTTTAAAGAATTTTCTTCATTTTCATTTATGAGTGTATGCGATTTCAAGGTCAAGTAATATAAATATAAATGTTTTTATGACAAAATATAAATTGACAATGGAGATGCCACCATTAATGGTAATTAAAATTTCGTAGAAATAACTAAACAACTTCATAAATGATTAAGAAGAGGATCAAACGAAACTATGCTTTATTTACTAACAAATTACCAAAGACCAATGCCAGTTATTAGATTGATTTTGAGATTAGATTAGATTAGATTTGTAACTCACTGAAGACCATGAAGACCATTTGTGTTTCTCATTGCTCTCTGTGATTTCTTTTCTGCACATGTAAATATTTGAAATGAATAAACTGAACTACTACTTTGGTTGATGGAGATCTCCCCTCTCCCTTTTAAAATTATTCACATTCACATGCGATGCTAATAAATACTTACATGCATAATATTTTAGCATATGATTTTGAATTCCATTGCTCAAGAAATAAAAATAGTTTCATTTCTTCATTTTACTTCATTCGAAATCGATTAAATTTATGAAAATTTTACACTTTGATCAAATCTCAAATGTTGTTCAAATATTTGACAATTAACAAACAACCCACAAACGATGAAATAGAAGAACAGACGAATGAACGATTTTATTTGGGTCTATGATTCTACAATATTATTTGCCACATGTTGTGGTATAAAATTATGTACGAGTATGTACGATATGTATGTATCTAGATACCGATACCTTCCACCTTTAGACTCAAGAGATGTCGTGGGGTCTTACTAAAGAAAAGTCTTTCGTCAACACACACACACACACACATTGGGTATGAAAATGTCACTAGCAATTAAAATGCCAAAGTAAATTGTATAAAATGTGATCATGATGATGATGATGATGATGTCTTGCCTGCCTGCCTTGCCTTGCCTAGTGGGTCGTTCTTGTGGGTCTGCTAGTCTCTTGATAGAAGTATTTTCTTTTATTCTTTTTGCAACTTGTTGTTGTTCTTATCAATTAATTGAAATTGCTGTCAAAGCGCAAATAAATTAAAAAAAAAAATGAAAGAAAGAAAGAAAGAAAGAAAAAGAAAAAACGAAGATTGAAGAAATAGAAATAAAATGGAAAAAAATTGAGGCAGCAGCAGCAAACTCTCAACTATTTTCTTCTTGGCTCGAGTCTTTGTGTGATTGTCGTCTTGCTGTCTATTTGTATTTGTATATGTATATTGTATATTTATTTAGTATCTATGCACTTGTATGGTAATTGAATATTGAGAGTGCGGGGAAGAAGTGATTGAATGTGTTGAGATTGAGTTTTATGCGTGGCAAAATATGATTTCAATTAAAATACTTGACACATTTGTAAATATAAAACAAAACACACAGAATCTGATGCTGATGTTGATGATGATGATGATGATGATGATGATGACAATAATGATGATCCTGTTTGTATATAAATAAAGAGATTTTTCTTATACAATATTTTCCCATTTTCATTTAAGAAAACAGTTTCAAATTCTACATACATAGAATGAATTTTCCTTCTCCAACTAACCAATCCCACCCAATTCTTAAACTAAGGGTTATTACAGGGTTAATGCATCCCTTGTCTATGCAAAGAAGACTAAACTATTTGAATAATCAAAACCAATAAATGGCCGACAACAAACCTCATTCATCATGACAACTCAGCAGGTAACTTAACCAAGCCATGTGTCTAACTCACAGGGTTTGAGATTGAGAATTGATTGAATGGGGGACTACTGACTATTGGTGGTCATTTAAATTTATCATGCAATATCATTCATTTAACTTAACCTTATAATAATAGAGAAGCGAAAAGCGATAATTTGTTAAAAAAAAAAAAAAAAAAAAAATATGAAAAAATCAAATAGAAATACAAAATGAAATGTAAAATTATAAAGAAAATCGAAAAGAAACAGTTTCTCTTTAACCACAAACCCCAAATTTTCATCAATCATACTAATATAAAGAGAGGGAGAGAGAGATAGAGAGAGTGGGTGGTGGTAAGGGGGAGCGGTAGAGTGGTGGGGAAACCCAGAATTACTGGTGGTTGTGGAGGGGGGGCGGGTGGTTAGTGCAATAAAGCGTTAGAAAAATATTTAATGACAGACGCACACAAAGTCTACACCCACACAACACACAAAGTTTAATGCCACATGTCGTCGTCGTCTATAATTTGTATAGTATTTGAAAATATCCCTGAACTGCTGAATTGTCCCCAACTCCTCCACACTTTAGCATATTATGGAAAAATTTAAAAAACCGGAATATGATTTTTTTTTGTTTTGTTTTGGTTTTTGTTTTTTTTTTTTATGTTTTGAGAACTTTTTCAACTTTTATAACTTTGCAACAGCTGACGCGTTGTTCAGCAACAACCACACACACACACAGAAACACAAGTTTTAACCACAAACTCGGGGCTATGACGATGTCTATCAACCCTATCCCATTTGCCTACCTACACCTGTATTTTTCTATTGACATGAACAACTTTAGGTTTGACCCTGTTAGAGGGTCACTACGCACACACACACACACACACACACACACACACACACACACACACACACACACACACAGACACAGTCACACAAACAGAAACAGAAACAAACATAGTCCTTCTAGTATATTTTATCACAGTATAGTATTTGTTGTCTAACACCTCCACCAACTTTGACATGCACAAGCTTTTGACGCATTTAGCTACAATTAAATACGAGGCGTATTAAAGTATGTAAGTTTGCCACCGCCATCACCGTCACCCGTCACCCGTCATTGCCAGCCTTGATTGACCCCTATCCCTTTTTTTGGGCTCATAAGAACACAATGGCATGCATGCATGCTCCATAACCCAAAGTGTCATTAGTCAGGTGGACTCAACTCAGCTGAACTCAACACAACACAACACAACACAAATCGAATCGAATCGAATCAAGGCGCAAGTCGAGTCAAGTCGAATTGGTCGTGTCAAGTAATTTTCTGTTCTCGTTCGCGTTTAGTGTTGTAAACATTGAAATATTAGTATTTTTCTACTACATAATCCTTCATACTTACTTCATAGTATGTACTTTGATTTCATTCCCCCGGACCAGCCATGTTTATTAATTGTCTTACAAATGTGCCAAATCGTTGATCGTAACGTCCGTCCATTCGTCCGTGACTCCTTACAACCATTCATCTTCATTTTCATTTGTCAGCTTGTCCCTTCCCTTCCCTTGCTTTCCTCATCCATGCATCCATTCATCTATCCACTAAGTACTTCGTTCATTATCCGGGGTCTGAAATACTCTCTCCCATGTCACTACTGCCTTTCTTGGTTGGTTATGATATTTTATGTTTTTCATCATTTAGTTTTCCCCAGTTTTTCGCTCCTTTTCGCTATTTTGTTTTTTTTTTTTTTCCTGCTTATCAAAAATTTATGGAAAAATTGCGTTGGTAAATTTGTGTTTAGGAATTGTATTTTAGATCGGTTGGTGCTCTTAGTTCAAGCTAATTTGATAGGCTTTTGTTGACTCAAATTGCATTCATACTACTACTTACTACTACTGGATTCGTTCGTTGGATATACATACATAGTAATAATAATAGTAAATCGTTATGTTTGTTATATTTAGTACAATGTATTTTGTTGGTCTGTTCTCTGCTATGTGGTCTGTGGTGGTCTGGTTTCGAATGTTTAGTTCAGTTCAAGTCAAGGCACGCGAAGGCAGATAATGTTAGGTCTTTATTATTGTCATTAGTTATTTAGACAATTTATGTTTTGGTACTTTTCTCTTTTCTAGAATTATCCTTCTCTGGTTGTCCTGTCCTTTTAGTCTTATGACGAAATTAATGTAAGTATTTACTTACAGTAAAATCTCTAGTTGCTGATATCTCTTGTGCCAGGACAAATTTCAATTCAATTCCTTGGTCTCATGTTTTGCTTTTAGAACAAAATACACATTGAAATTTCATTGGAATCATTAATTGGTGTCCACCCATGGGAGATTTAACTGTACTTACCACATTATTGCAATATTTTTCAAATTATCATTTAAACCGTAAACCGCAAAAAACAAAAAAAAAAAAAAAACACCTCTTCAAATATTGATGTTCGATAATTTGCCCATAATTTTCATAATACTAAAATAATCGTCGAGGATGTGGTTAAGTTAAATTAGATTAGAATAGATTCGATTGGAGTGGAGTGGAGTGGAGTGGAGAGGCGTCTTTGACCCATTGGATAGACATTTGATGGTGGAGAAAAGGATAAATGCTACACATACATTAAAAATGTTTTTAGTTTACAATTTTTACAAAATGCAGAATGGTTTTTGAAATAAGTTCATATGGACATTAGAATCTACTCAGGGTTGTTTAATAATTCATTGGAAAAACATTGGAAAACCATCGAAACCTTCTTTTCTTATTCAATTTATTATTTAAAACCGATTTTTGAAATTCCTCAAAATAAGCATTTGTTGTTTCAGTGGTAATCGCCTCCGTGTATTTGTCTTCATGAAAGAGGGATCTTGTTCTTTTTCAAATGAGTAAGTTTTTTTTTTGATTGATGTAATCCTCCAGTAATTTTTTGCACTTTTCGCAAGTAATGATTTCATGTGGCCAATTTCACCGTCTTCGCTTCTTTTCAAGTCCGTTCGCCTTCAAAATTCCATTGAATGAATTAGATTGTTCCTTTGTTTTTGAAGTATACCAAGTATTACTAGTGTATCTATGTTTCGTCTATATTTGTGTATTTATATATTGGTGCAGTAGTTCATTAAGATTGTGACAGAACAGCGTCAAAACTGCAAACGAGGCACCCATTTTGTCAACACATTTTTCACACCCAAATTTGTGTGCAAAATTAAAGCCACTGTACCTTGCCTCAATATGCCATGTGACCTCAACTAGTAGTACTTCGCACACTTTTAATCGTCATTCACTCAAAACAATATCGTGGAGTTTCCCAATTGTTTCTGGGGTGTGGCCACCTCTACGAATTATATTCAAATTTACCCATAATTCATAGGTGCAAACGCAGGAGGAGATCTGCCATGAACTTCATCCCACTCAACGTTGATTTCTTTTAGTGTTATGCCAATTTATACGAGTACTCTTCACGTATTAAATTGTATTATAAGTTTGTCATAAAGTTTATAACAAACAGAAGGAGACCCCATAAAGTATATATAAGTATATGTACATACATATATTCTTGATCAGCGCTACGAGACGTGTTGATTTATCTATGTTCGTCTGTCCGTCTGTCTGTCTGTCTGTATGCCAATTAGTCCTTCAGTTTTTGAGCTAGAGAGCTGAAATTGCGTGAAGATTTCTTATCACAATATGGATTAGAAATTTGTTGGAATCAGCCGAATCGGACCACTAGGAGGGCGGGTACTCTCCATGCAAACTTGGATCTAAATTCATATTCTTATTAGAAAAACTTTTTTTGGTTTTTGTACTATGGTCTTGAAATTTGGAAATTTCATGTTCTTCAGACCACTAGGAGGCGCGTGGAGAGTATTGGTTTTCTTTTTACTTGTTAAATATTGTAAAAAGTGTTGAACCATCACGCAAAACTCACTTTTTCCATTCCATTTCCAATACACAAAAGTTTGTTGGTTTCAATTGACAATAAAATTAAAACTATTCGGTCAATACTATTAAGACTGTTTATTGATAGAGGAAACATCATTATCAATTTATTGGATTTGTTAAGGACTTATTGAACGATCCACTTAATATCTTGATATATTTTTACAATATTAATCTTTGGAAATCTTGATTCCTGTATGGATTTCTATGTTTTTCGCTTTCTACAATTTTCTTATGATATAATAAATAATAATAATGGATTTAATAAAAATCCATAGTAAATAAGTATTTCTCTTTTTAATGGATCTAAATAAAATAAATGTCTTTGATTTTTGATTCATAAACATCTTTATTAAGGGGACCAAAACCAATTAACCATCCAAACCACCCAATAGTATGTTAACTCAAGAATCTCTCCTTAAAATTTTATGTAAATTTCACTATATCAAAAATCCATGTTTATCATTTAGTTGTGGTGTGGTTATTGTTTAAACACCAAATAAATGAAAGAATAGGTGTGGTGTTTTTTTTTTTTTTTTTTTTTTTTTCATACATTCATACATATTTTAGATATAGAAAGAACACTTACTTACATATACTATGAATGTATGTATGTATTCCCTTTTTCGTTTAAAAGAGCCAAGAATGACAATGAAGAAGACTAAATTAATGAATTTTGTATAATAAATAAAATATGCATAAATTTATGTAGCTCAAAAGCCAATAATAAAATAAAAATGGCCATAATGGAGCGACAAAAAAACTAAAGAAGAAAACAGAAAATACAAATACTTCATACTTCATACTTTATAGGAGAGTTGGAGAGACTTTACCAAAACAAAAACCAAAACAAAGTCGCACCGATTCTTATTCAATTCAATTCAATTCAATTCGATTCGATTCATTTCTAATTTGTATGCAAGAACTTGTGTCAAAGTGATGATCATGAATGTCATGCTGTTCATCATAGTGGTGATGACAAGCATCATGATGACGTTTATTAGTGATTTGCACTCTTCATGGTCATGATCATCATCATCATCATCATCATCATTATTAACATAATCACATACATATATTTTGTATATTCTAATGTTTGTATGTATTTAAGTTATTCGCCTTGTCCTCTCATCCGTTTATTTTGCAAAAACTTATTAGCTTTCGCCCACTCACTCATTCACTTACATATCTATATTTCGCTCTCCCTCTCTCACTCTCACTCTCTCTTTCTTTCTCTCTGTTTCTTTATAAATCTATGTACATATCTTGAAATTATCATAATAATAATAATGAAGAAAATTACATATGCAAATGTTTTTTATTTTATTTTATTTTATTTTAAGTTTATTTGATTTTGTCTTTATTTTTCCGCTTTGTGCCGGAAAATAAAATATAATTAAATTTAATTTAAACAAAGTCAAAATGAATATGATGAAGATATACTTATGTAAAATATATGAAGAATGAATGAGTGAAATAGTGAAATAGTGCAATAAATAAAAATGAAATAAAATTTATTTATTTACTAATTGGTTTTGTTGGTTTCGAGCAAAGAAGATACATACATCAAATATACATAAATATGTGTGTATTTATTTAGAATACGAGTATCTTAACTGATTGTTGAGTGAATTGAGTGAGGAAAGTCATGTTGCCTGCTGCTGCCCACCCATCCGAAAGGTGTAGACAACTTTAATTAAGTACCCAATATATGTACATATTTGACTGACTTCCAATTACTCCCAACTCATCATTATAATCATCATCATCCACGACATTTGTGGCACCCTTTCCTGATGCCGCTGCTGCTGCTTGTATTGTATTAATAACAATGTTTCTATATGTCTATCTATCTATCTATCTAATGTTGTTTGTAGTACAAAACCTGATAGCTCGCTGGTTTGTTTTGTTTTATTTTATTTTGTTTTGTTGTTTGAGCTGCAACGGAAGTTGCGCTTAAACGTTTTTAATTACCACTAAATTTGGCCACCAACGCTAACACCAACACCAACAACAACAATAACAACAACAACAATAACAACAACAACAATAACAACAACAACAATAACAACAACAACAATCATCATAACCACAGTCACAATGTCTAAATGAGGAAATTAAACCAAATCGGTGAAATATATAGAATAGAAGAAGGGGAAGGGGCAGGGACAGAGAGGGGGGTTGGTCGATGAGAGTAATATATGTAATGAATAATAATTATAATAATAATAAACGTGATAAATTAAGAGAACAAAAACAAAGCGACGTTGTTGTCCAAAAATGGCAAAAGAACACAAAAAAAGTGCCGCCACCATCGCCATCGCCATCGCCACCAACAACAAAATACTTATTAATATTGTAGTACTTTAGCTATAAAAATGTTATTGAAGTATTAAATTAAAAGAGTCACCGCCATCATCATTTTGCCTCTCCGCTTGCCCCAACCTTGTTGTATTTACCCACTTTTGTATCACTCACTCACTCACTCACTCACTCACTTTTATTTGAATATCATCTACTCATTACTACTCACTGCTGGTGCTTCTGCTGCTGCTAATCATAAATTCCAAAAACGCATGCGCGCATTTATTGTACTAATAGTAAGTACAATTTAGTTTTAGATACTTAATGTACCTTATTGTTGTTTACTTACATTAAGTATGAGTAAAAATAGTAGGCACTTTAGAACTTAAACTTAACTCAACTCAACTCAATTGAACTCATTTCCATTAGACTTTACTAAAGACTTCAACTATAACAAAGTTACTTTGGTAATTCAATTGATTTTAACATATCATCTCACACTGACAATATTTTAGCATTGACACTTGGCAATTAACAATTAACAAGTATGTGTTAGTGTAGTTGTGCTGTTGCTGTTACTGTTACTGTTACCTCCTGAGATATTTTATGGTACTATAAGCTTCAATTGAAGTTTACACGCTCGGTTTGTCTAATGAGTTGCACTAATAAGCGTTGACAAATTGCTCTGCTGATTGCTTGCTTGCTTTGATGGTATGGTCTCGTATGTACATCCAAGTTAAAGGTGACAAATTCCGGGTTGGAGACAACAGTAAATGGATGGATAAATGACTTTGTGGACGGCATACCGAAACGAAAGATCATCCCGACATATGATGGCCCAATAAAATCCAGATTTATCTCTCAAAGTCACCATTTCATTTGAAGGAGTCTCTGCTTCAAAGTTCCGATCTCAAATCTAATGAAAATCTGCTATTATTGGAGAAGGGGAGGCTTCTAAAATCCATATATATATACTTATATTCTTGATCAGCGCGACGAGATGAGTTGATCTAGGCATGATTATGTATGCCTGTATGTATGCAAACTAGTTCCTCAGTTTTTAAGCTAAAAAGCTGAAATATTTTCACCATACGCATTCCGACAAATGTAGGAATCAGCCGAATTGGACTACTATGGGGTTACCCCCCCATATAAACCTAAATCCAAAATCCATGTTTTCATTAGAAAATATTTTTGGTTTTTTGTACTATCGATTTGAGATTTGGACACTATAAGTATGTGACTAATGTCCACCCAACATGAAATTTTTAAGACCCTCGCACCATATAAAATTGGATCCAAATTCATATTTTTATTATTAGATATTTGTTTTTTGGTTTCTCTGCTATCGACTTGAAATTTAGACACTATAATAAGTGTCTGACCCATATCCACCAACCATGTATTGTAAATTTCAAGACCCTCAGAACACTATGAGGGGCGTGAAGTGTATTACAAGTTCGGCATAGCTAAAGTTAGTCTTCTTTTTACTGGTTTTTATTTTTTCTTATATGACCTATTTTATTTATCACTAAAAAGACTAAGAGGATCTTTTGTTAATGACCTATGGAATACCTAGTATATTTTTTTCATAATTTTCTATTCAGCAGATTGCTTCGTACATATCAAAAATGTACTAAATTTGTAGAGAATTGCATGACTTACAGTATTGTCTCACATATCACGACAACACTTACCGTTTACGAGAAAACCCGATGTCTTTGGCATTTGACTTTGAATAAAATCCTTTTGTACCCGCCCGATTGGTGGGGACTTTTCACATATTATTTATAATGCATACTAGTATCTTGAAGGCATATACCAATTTTCAGTTATATTCAAAGTTTTCCAAAGTTACGACTATATTTTGTCTATTTTGACCTATAGTCTGGTTTATCTAGTACAATAAGGAATTGCTTGTTGTTTTGGTTGTTGTTGTTCTTGACCTTAAGCCTTAAGTATTTAGGCAAATTTTGTTAAAAAAAGAAGAAACAACAATCTAAATATGAATATGATGAAAACAAGAATAAGAATCAGAATCTGTTCAAAATAAGCAGTTAAAGACGATATGAGAAGGAGGTGGTGGTGGTGGAGGAGGATGAGGTGGAATAGGAGAGTTGCTTTCTGTATATTTTATCCTTCACATTTTGTCTTGATTTTCTTGAGCAAAAAATCACGGTGGCTAAGGCAAAAAAATAAAAAAATAATAAAAAAAAAAACATATTAAAGAAGAGTAAAAAAAAAAAAACCAAGCAGCAAAAGAACAAACATACAGTTGTTGATGATGATGCTGATGATGAAGAAGAAAAGACAAACAAAAAAAAAAGAAAAGAGAACTTGCTGCCATAGCGTCTTTTTGGCGCCAGAAAAATAATAACGCGTTGACAAGTTCAAAAAAAAAAAAAAAAAAAAAATAATAATAATAAATCGAAACAAAACAAAACAGAACAGAACAAGAAACAGGGAAGATGGCAGATGAAAGAGAGTGGTGATGACGATATGATGTTGGTCGGTGGATCGGTGGAGGCCAAGAGCCTAACTCTGAATAAGAACAATGCGCTGAACGTTTTTTTGGTTTGCATTCATAAAATTTCGGGCATCAGAGTCGGCTAAGTTTATGGAGAATGCGAATGAGATAACAACACAAATATCAAGATTGAGCAACAGCAGAAAGCAGCAGCAAACGAATTCAAAAGTGGCGCTCAAGAAGTTTTGGAATCATGATCCATGATTTCTACATTGGCATTTTGTCGACTCTGTTTGATTTTTGTAAAAAGAAATTGATAATAAATATTAGAAATTGAAATTTGAAGGCAGGAACCAATCCATTCTATTAAACCTAGAAGGTTTATTACAAAAATTTAAGAAGATATCAGATTTAGATCAAATTGAAATGTAGTTATGCGTGCGATTAGTGTGTAGATGAGATGATAAGAACGAAGAAAGAAAAGCATATCGATCGATCGATTGATCGAATTGGTTTTGGTATCATAATCAGGGCGCCCCAAGCGCCATTTAAGCGCATGATCATCAAATTGATTTGACTCGTGAGTAGTAGATCACGCCTTGTGAGCTGTGCTTTTACCTGCCTTCTCACTTGCTTGACCGATCAAACGAACACCCCACCACCCTTCTCTGATACATATTTTTTTTTTTTTTTTTGTTTCATTGCAAAAGTTTATAAAGAGAAAATATAAAAAAAAATTACAGAAATGAAAAGAAAAAATCAAAAAAAAAAAAAAAAAAATTAAATAAATAAATAAAAAGAAAAACAAGAATAAGAAAGAGAAAGACAAAGTTGAAGATGAAGATGAATATGAAGAAACGATACGAAAATGCAGAAAAACTGTCAAAAACAATGAAAACGGTCCAATGAATTTGACAAACGTTTCCTAGATGCGCGCTGGCAGATCAAAGGCGGCGGCAACAACGAAGACGACATCGTTGTCGTTGTTGTCGCCGTCGCCTTTGCCATCGTTAGCACTAACTTCGCCGCAAACCGGGCCGGGTTTGATCGAGCAACGCACAACTAACATACGTATAAACGATCTATCTATCTCTTTTTGTTTTTCTTACTCTCCGTCATTCTCTCACTCTCACTCACACTCACACTCACACACTTGCTTGAAGATTCTTGATCTTTTGTTGTTGCTCAGTGGTCTTGCAGAACGGCCTTCGTCGTTCGTTCGTTCATTTCGTTCATCTGTTCTGTTCTGTTTTTTTTTTTTTTTGTTCATCCCAAGGATGGACGATTGACAGACAGAATGAGGAACTGAGAGACAGAAAGCCGTATGGGCAAATAAATAGACAAACAGACAGACAATTAGTGGGACAGTGGATCAGGCAACAACGACCACGAAAACAACAACAACAACAACAACAGTGAAGCCAACGACAACAATGTTGTTGTTTTGTGATGGTAGTAGTGGTGGTGGTGGTGGTGTTGTTGTTTCTCTTATTCTTGTGTTATCTGGTGATTTCTGTCGGTTGGACGTTTGGTCAGTCGTTCGGTCAATACTCTTATTCGAGTGATCGCTCATCCAGTGTACATATTTTCATGATCTGGTTTACTAAGCTCATCACAATCACTTGATCTGATCCCACAATCTCACTCACAAAGCTTTAATACCCGAGCCGAGCAGAGTCGAGTCGAGTCGATCCGCTCCCGTCCAATTCGGTTTGACCCTTGATGCTTACTTTACTTCTTTAATTCTTAAAACATAATCGGCCTTTTGATCGGTTTTTGTCAATCGATTTTTCTGTCCTTATTTTGTGCCTTGACCCTTTTTGGGCTTCCTGATGATGATGATGATGATGATGGTGATGGTGAACTTATTCAAAGCTATACAATTAGTCAAATTAGCACAATAAGAATGAGATAGATAAGCAATGACTGAGTGAGTGAGTGAGGAAGTGACTGAGGCAACTACTAATTCTTCTGGTAAAGATTTAAATTGTTAGGATGAATCAGTCTTGGTTGGGTTCATCGTTTGTTTGATCATACATACTTACATAAGTATATACAATAGTATGTATTCGTATACATACCTGTTTTGTCGTTATTCTTTATAGCGTTGATTTTTCAGTTGTTGCCTCATCTCATCTCATCTCATATCCTACCTCCATCCCACCCTTCCCTTCCCTTCTTCATTCCATAACATTGATCGATCTTTCTATAAATATCTATGTATGTATTATAATAAGTAGTAGTCTGTATAAATGTTGTGTCTCGTGGCAAATTCACGCTTAAAGTTGCGTTTCGCTTTTAGCATTAGTTTACACTTGATTAGAACGCTAATTGGTGAAAAAGATTTGAAGTGTACCGAATCGGATTTAATCGAACTTGTTTCAATCGAATCCGAAACGTTCGAATTCAAAGGAGGAAAAAAATCTTCATTTTCAACTTAATTCGTTTGATGTTCGTTGACTTTGATTTGATCTCAATTTGATTTGAATGGATTTGGATTTGGATTGAATTGAATGGAATGGGATGCGATGCGATGCGATGCGATGTGATCGTAATACCCTTTAAAAAGATTTGTGTGTGTTCTTAATTCGGGGAAATTATACATAATAATATACATACATAATATATAATATATAATCTTTTGTGATTTTAGATCACCTCTCTTCTGTATGTTGTTTCCTTACTGTTGCTAAATAGTAGTAAAGAGTTCAATACCTGTGAAGTCAAGTGAAGTGAAGTGAATTGGATTACCATTCTAATGATGAATATCCTTATACATACATACATACATATTTATAAATACTTACTTAGGTGATGGACAATACTTGAAAAAAAAAATATGTATTTGAAGAGAAGTCTATGCGTGGACACGTGCGTCCATGTTGAGCTTGAACTTGGTTATATGTACGATTGAGCAAACTCATAAGTCAAGTTCTTTTTCTTTTTGAGGTTCTGCCACACACAAAAAAAAAAAAAAAAAAACCCCAACTTTTGAAACGCTTTATGAATTTTAATTAAATCAACTGTTGGATGGATAAATGGACTGACTGACTGATTGACTGCCTGCCTACCTAAGTTCTCTGGCCATTGTAATATTTAGTTCCTTTCTTTCATCTTTCAGTTTAGAACAACTTACTGACTTTCTGGGACTGTCTAACTAAATAACTAACTGATGACTCCCTGATCTTGTTTCTTGTTTTTGTACATAAATTTCTTTTATAATTTAATGAAAATCAAAAATCATTAATTAACTCAAACGAACGAACAAACGAGTCTACAATAAAATTCTTAAATACAAAGAGTTTTGTTTGTCTGTCTGTGTCTGTGTCAAATACATTTGTATCTAATAATTTCATACATCTACATACATAAATATATATTTCTATATATGATTGCGTGATTTGTTTGCTTGATGATATTGTTTTTATTGTTATCATTATTTTTTTTTTTTTATTCCAATTACCAATTCTTCGAGTTCTTGGTAAAAGATTTTTCTTGTCATTTCATTAATTTTTATTCGTTTTTTTTTTTTTTTTTTGTACTGGTTTATTTTATAGTACAATAATTTAACTGATTTTCATTACATAAGTATATTCTTTCATTTCACTACTTCTAATACTTCTATAATACTAAGTATATTATGTTTATGGAAGAAACAAATTGATTCAACAATTATAAAATTCACAATTCAATGGATGATTGATCTACAACTCAATGACTTTGTCAATCTTCAAGCATTGAAACAATCTCCAACAATCTTCATTTAATCCATTGGAATTTCACATATGTATTTGGATTCAATAGACACAACAACATAATCCTTTACATATGTAAAATTCAATTCAATATATCATTGAAAGGAGATTCATTAAAAAAAAAAAAAGAATTGTCTTTCGGTTCTTTTGTCGCTCTGTTGTATTTTACATATAATTTTTGTTTGTTATGTTATATGTTTTAATATTTAAAAGTACATAGTATTTATTGCGAGATGAAATATTGTTTGTTGTAAAACATATAATCACACACATAAACTGACTGATCTGATCATTGAAATTATTATAAATTGTATGGTGATTATTTATTATGATGAAATCAAATTTGTATTCTCTTGATATTCTTATTCTATCAACAATAGTTGTACTTTCTCTTAAATTCTTTTTAGATATCTCTGAGAATTTAATGATCATGATCATGGTAATGATGATGGTAATGGTAATGATAATCTTGTTGAGAATATTATGTAGTAGAATAAACATTACATTTAGTTTTCTTTCATCTTTTTTTTTTAATCCTTGTTGTTCTAAATTTTCTTCATGCATCTCATCTCATCTCATCTCATCTGATTTTATCATACTTTATCTACTCTTCATGCAGTTTGTCATGAAGTTTTTAGTAACACACAGAAGGAGATATCGGAGACCCAATTAAGTATATTTATATATTCTTGATCAGCGTGACGAGACAAGTTGATCTAGCCATGTCCGTCTGTCCGCCTGTCTGTCTGTCCATCTTTATGTATGCAAACTCTTTTCTTTTCATTTCTTTTTTTTTTTCTTCTTCTTTGTTATTGTAAATGACTGTAGGGTATAAGGTACAATACATAACGTATGATGATGCGTTAGTTGATACAATTCTTATTGGAAAATTCGGTTTTTCTTTGCTTTACTTCTTTTTCATTATAATTTATCATTATTTGCTATTTTACTTTGCTTTATTTTCTTTCTTATTTTTCAATTGCGTTTTCATTACAATATTATTATCATTGTTGTTGTTGTTGTTGTTGTTGTTGTTGTTGTTGTTGTTGCTGTTGTTTGTTTTGTTTTGTTTCTAAAGAGTTAAAAGAAAAAGCAAAAGCTTAAAAAACAAAACAAACAAATAAACAAACAAGTGTCAATGTCTTTGACAGAGTCGTCACTTTTATGCCTTCTGTGGCGGCAGCAATAACTCTGAGTATCTTTCAATGTATGTGCGCGCGTGTGTGTGTGTGTGTGTGTGTTAATGTGTATCTATGAGTACATATGTGTGTTTGTATTTAAAGACCACTATCAATTTTCATTTTATTCACACCTTTCTTTTGTTTTTGTTGAGCGAACGCGAGTTTTTAAGACTTAAAATTAACATTACCAACAACAACAACTGCAACAAAAGCAACATCAACAAGAACGACTTCAAGGCATGAATATGATGACGATGATGATGATGATGATCATGATGATGATGATGATCATGATGATGATGATACACTTGTCAGCTTAATAGATACACGAACAACATTTACATTGAAACATGAAAGTTGATTTAGTTAAGAAACGAAAACAAATTCACTCAAAATGACCTGAACATTTTACTTTACTACATCAACAACAGCAACAACAACAACAACAAAATACCAAAAGAGTCGAGAGATATGAGACAGAGGAAAGGAAGAATAATAGTATCTAATACTTACTAATAATAATAATAATAATAATAATAATAATAGAAGTAACTAATCATAAGAGAGAAACAACATAGTGAATTGTGTTGAGTGAAGGAGTAAATGAATGAAATTTTTATTTCGAAAATATAGTTTAATATGAAAATCAAATGGAGATATATATTTATATACAAGCGACACTCACTCAGTCACTTGTAAGATACTTGATACATGTGTTTGTGTGTGTGTGTGTCATAATTTGTCATCTGTTAGATGGAGATGGAGAGGGAGGAAAGAACAGAATAGGATAGGTAAGTCAGACAAGAAGATACTCTCTCTCTCTCTAAACTTCCATCAATTTTAATTACTTTTATTTTTCAATTTTTTGTTATTTTCATTGCCTCCCTTTTGGTTTTTTTTTTTTCTTTCTTTCTTCTTATTGTTCCGTTTTTCCAATTTTCCATATTAATTTTCGCGTATAAAACATAAAAAGCACAAAAAGTGCAGCCAACAACACGATAAAGCGTCATGCACTCAATTAACAGTAAACAAAAGCTGCGTACACACATACATACATACATACATACATACATACATATGTGTAAATGAGATTGTCAGACAGACAAACAGACAGACAGATAGAAGGAGATTGGTGTGGGAGTAAGAGTTGGCAAGAGAGATGAAGAGAAAAATACTTATTAGTATGTAGTAGTAGTAGTAGTAGTAGTAGTAGGTAAAAAAACTGTTAATATCCAAGTGAAGAAATTTGAGTAGGTTTTGACTGATTGTCGGACTGGCGGATTGACTGTGGGCATTTGGGTGCGTGGTCTAAGGTTCGACTATGGGTTCATTCTCTGAGAAAAATAGTAAAAAAAAAAAAAATAACCAACTTACATAGGCAGACAGACAAAAAGAGTGCCTGAGAGAGAGAGAGAGAGTGAGAGAGGGAGAGAGAGAGAGGGAGAGAGAGGAAGTGACAGAGGGAAGAAAATCAACAAAATGCAAAAAATTAAAAAAATTATGAGTAAAACTCAGTGAGTTAAATACATACTTATATAGATACATATACATATGTACATATGTATTATATATACATAGTATGCAGGAGATACAAACACATCTGCACTCACTCAAACACACACAAATCCATATATGAATGTGTTGTATAAAACATGTAAATTTGTATTGTTTTTGAAAGGAAAAAAAAAACACATTAAGAGAAGGGGAAGAAGAGAAAATATGAACAAAATATAATTTATGGTAGAAGGAGGAGTGGGTGAAGTGAAGTGTAGGAAATTGGCTGAACAAGGATCTACGAAGTAAAATGGAAAAGTAAAAAGTGAATCAAAAGCGAACTAAAAATGCAGTTGAAAAGTTTTTTTTTGTTTTTGTTTTTTTTTTTGTTTTTTAATGTTTGTTTTGTTTGTATTTCTCATGTGTTTTTGACGAGTGTCTAAAGTGTAAAAGAGAAAGAAACCAAAAACAGATAGTGGGCGGAATGGGAGGGAAATAGTGAAAGGGGGAGAGGGGGAGAGGGGAGGTAGGAGGGAGGAATGTAGTGATGAGAGTACATGCAAGTGAGAGTGTTAATTGAGTGTGAAGCAATGAAAGGCGCACACTTTGCCACCAGTAAATGATGAAGTCACACAGAGTCAGAGTCAGGACATGAAAACAAAGGAAAGCGAAGGAAGCGAATGGAATGGAAAGGAAAGGAAAGCAGTGCATAGAAAAATCTATGAACAAAGTGCGAAAATGCACTTACAAAAAGTTTGTTGTTCTTTCACTTCTTTTTCTTCTTCTTCTTCTTATTGTTATTGTTGTTATTATACATAAATATAGGAGAGTAGAGGAGATAGAAAGTTGTACAGTAGAAGAAGAGTGGAGTAGAGTAGAGGAGAAGTGTTGGTTGGTTGATTTGATATATACATATGTGTGTGTGTGTGTGTGTTTGTCTGTGTCCGTGTCCGGCACACTTAAATGAATTATCGACACTTGTTTAATTAATAAAGAGCAAAGCGCTAAAAGAGCATAAAAAAGAAGAGACTCTGAAAAATAAAATGAAAACTATTAAGTATTTAAGTACAAAGAGAATATTAGGATGTAGAAGAAAGTAAGCAGTATGTAGTAGGGTGATGAACTGATAGAGTGTTACATCCATACATACTTAAGTACTTATGGACATATTGTATGTATGTATAAAGGGAAGTAGGGAAAACACAAATTTCCATTAAAAAAAAAAAAATCAAGTTTATGCAAAGAATGTTATTGATTGGTTGGTTGATGAGCAGCAAGAAAAATATTGTATGTATTGTGAATGGTCCTCTGACAATTATACAGCAATATTATTGTACGAGTAGATAATTAGTTGGTTGAACAAGGGAAAGTGAAGGAAGGAAGGAAGGATGGAATAATGGAGAAGGGTCATGGAGGAGTTGATTGCAGGAGATGAAAGATTTGATAGAAACTTTATGAAAAAATAGGAGAAAAAGTAGAAAGCAAATACATTATTGGGTGGGTGGAGGAGTGATAGGAAGTGTGGGAATGTGACTTTTTCATGGAATCAAAACCTGTCTCTCTCTCTCTCTCTCATTTTCTCATTGCTTACATTTTCATCATCATCATCATCAATGTTATCATTTTTTTTAAAGCGATAATAATCATGATCATGAGCATAATCGTCATCATCATCATCATCATCTTCATCATCGTTGTCATTGTCGTTATCGTTATCGTCATCGTCATTGTCAGCGCCACTTTGGTGTGATCATTTCATTTATTACAAGCTTTTGTTGTTATTCATCTCGTTATTGTTGTTGCTTGAGTGCGCCATTTAATTGTCTCTCACTTGTCTTCACTCTCTACTCCACTCCACTCCACTCAGCACAAATCCACTTCATTTCACTATACCCTAACTGTTCCATACTATAGCTTATGAGGCTTATGACTGACTACCTGGCTACTTGGCCAAGGAAGGCAAACAGCAACAACAACAACAACAACAACATTGAATTATTAATGAAACTGAATCACAGCAACAGCAACGGCAACAGCAACAAATGGCAGCAGCAACAATAACAAGTAACATTGAATGTTGTTGCCAACTGTGTGTACATGTGTATGTGTGTGTGTGTGTGTGTGTGTATGTGTGAGTGTTGTTAATAATACAAAAACAATTAATGAAATGCTGTCGCCACTTGGTAATGATGACATGTTGCTGTTGTTACTATTGCTGCTGCTGCTGTTGTTGTTGTTGGTATTATTGTTGTTAATGCTGCTTGTGCTGCTGCTGTTGTAATTGTTAATGTTGTTGGTATTGTTACTGTTGTTGTTGTGTTGTCATCATTTGTACTATGAGTAATAACAATGAATGTTGTTGCGTTATTAGCAACAATTTTGTTGTTTGTTGAGTTGTTTGTTTGTTTGTTTGTTGCTGTTGTGGTTGTTGTTGTTGCTGCTGTTTATTGCTTTGTGTCATTTACTTGATGACAATTTGTCATTTGTCGTTGTTTCTCCTCTTTTGTTTCTTCTGTTCTGTCATTTGTTCTTTAATGGCAAAACTTAAAAGAAAAAAAAAAAATGGCAAAAAAAAAATTTATTTAAGGCGACAGTAAAACAATTAAGACTTATAAGTAGCAACAGCAACAACACAACATCAACAATAATACTTAGTATGTGTAGAGGAATGATGATAATGAAAATAATTGATAAGAACCGCAATAAATCATAACTGCATCTTCTGGCATCTAATAATCTAATCTAATATGTAGTATAATAGTACATAGTATACTCAATTGTAAATAAAATTGTCAACAATAAATAGGAAGAATAATTAAGTTTATTCAACATGCAATATTTTACAATACAAGAATTATGAATTGAATACAATTGTTTGCAAGAAATAACACAAACGACGACACATCTCATTCTAACAAAATTGATTGATTGATATTTCAAAAAAAAAAAAAAAAAAAAAAATGGAATTCATCATACTTCCAAGACTAACGAGTGCTACAAATCTGCTCATTTGTGCAACTACATGAATTTCGCTTCTATGAAGCTTTGATCAAATCTTGCCCAAGACTATAAACTAAAATGTTTATATATGATACTAATGCAACCACCCGACTTTGCACGGGTATGAAAGAAAATGAACACCTTCCAGACTATGCTAGAGGTTCTCTAAAAATTTCATCAAAATCTATAAAGCGGTTTCGGAGTCCGTAGGCAACAGACATACAGACTCATTAATATACAGACCCACAAACATACAGAGATATATAGATTTTTATATATGTACATACATATATAGATTAAGAAAAGATTATTAAGTATGATTGACGGAGCATTTTTGACTAGTCTAATTTGATCTGATCTGTAGTAATAGTATAAGCGCAACCACATGACTTTGCATGGGTATGATAGAGCAGCAACACTCTCCAGACTATGCTAGAGATTCGCTGAAAATTTCATCAAAATCTATAAAGCGGTTTCGGAGTCCATAGGGAACAGACATACATACCCATAAATATACAGACCTACAAATATACAGACCAACAAACATACATAAATATATCGATTTTTATATACATACATATGTAAATATGTAGATTAAGAGAAGATCATATAGTATGATTGATAGAGCATTTTTGACTAGTTTAATTTGATCTGAACTGATGCTGATTAGTCTGACCGTCAGCTAATTACTATGACATAGTATCATTTCTCAAAAAAAAAAACTGTAGGAATTGACAATGTGTGGTATGAAAAAGAAACCTCTATCACTTTCAATTCCATTGCCACTGTCAATAGAAGACGACTATCCAACTCTTAAATATTCTATTTTGCTAATACAATTTCCCATTCATATTTTCATTCTTCATTTTTCTTTTCTTTTTATCTTATCTTGACTAATTTTTAATAAGTCCTACCGGAATATTGATACTTCTCTTTCACCCTTTAACATCCTATTCTGTTCTCTTATCTTCTTTAATTACCTTTAGTCAAACGAACAACACTCACGGTGTTGCAATAATTTCCTTCGTCTTATGTTATTAGAGTAGAAAAGAGATCTAAATGTGTCTGTGTCTGTGTCCATTTGACTGATTTGTTTGCGTGTAGCAGTTTTCTGGAGAGAGGGTGAAATATCATAACTAAGTCCTTTAACTTCTTTTACTTATACGAGTATCATGCCTTTTCATAATGTTTTTCATGTCTCTTGTCTCTTCTCGTTTCGTTTCGTTTCATCTCATTTCTTTTTATTTTCTTTAAAATTTGATCTTATCTAAATTAGGCTATTCATAATCATATCTCATTATCACTTTTACCTTGATGCCAATTTTCGATGCCATAGGCCATATTTTCTTTCCTTCATTTATTCGTTATTCCATTCTCTTTCTTTCTTATTGTATTCATTCTTTCCATCCTGTACTGTTCTGTTCTGTTCTGCCTTGTTTTGTCCTGTCGTGTTGTGTCGCATCGCATCGCATCGCATCACGTCGCATTGTGTTTTGTCCATCATGAAACGATACGATTCATTACCTGCATCATGTTTTCCTAACTGTCAGTCATAAGGCCCCGGGCCCATGAAGCCCGGATCATTCATCTTTATCATAAACATCATCATCATCATCATCATAATAATAATACACTTGGCATAATTTTTCCTTTAATTAATTTAAGGATTTTGCTAATTAAAAAATAACCAAAGACAAGAAAACAAAGGAAATTAGCTTAGATCCCAATTATTGTCTTAGACAATTCTGAAGGAATCAACTAAACTTATATACGATATTATTCTATAGAATAGAATAGAATAAAATACAATAGAAGAATACGAGTGATAGAGAGGGATAGAGAGAGATAGAGATAGAGAGAATTCAAAAGAACGAACCCAAATCAACAAAGTCTCTTTCTTATGTGACGACAGATTATCCTGAGGATTTTGTGGTTTCGGTCGACAATGACGAGGTTATTATTATTCTTAGTCCTGTTCTTGATCTTGTTAAAATTGCCTGGCGCCTCGACAAACAAAAAAAAAAAAAAACAAAATTGTCCTCACTGTGTTGTCGTGTCTGTCGCTCAGTGTAGTTTCGTTCTTAAATTCTATTCTTAAAGTTTGTTCTTGAGTTCAACTCAAGACTCAAATCTTTGCCCTTTCATTTCTCTTTACATTCTTCTTTTCTTTTCTTTTCTTGTTTTTTTTTTTTTTTATTATTATTTTCTTCTCCTTTGTTTTGTTTTGTTTTGTTTTGTTCTCTTATACAGCAACAAATATCTCTCTCCTGTCCTGTCTTGTCCTGTCCTTCTAGTAAAATCGATCGGTAGGTTGATGTGCCGAATATATAATACTTATGTAAGTTCGAATTCGAGTTTCGATAAACTGACCAACCAACCCTCATAAAAACAACAGCCAGCAATCGATCGATCGACGATCCCTTCTATCCTTCTTGACTGAGCTTGTGACCATTCAATAGTAGTAGTAGTGGCTCTACCGTGGTCCTTTTTTTTTTTTTTTTTTTTTTTTGTTCTTCTCATTCTTCATTGGGTTTGTTTGTTTGTTTGTTATTCTCGCCTTGTTTGTGTTTTTCTGTTTGCTAATGATCGACAGACAATGAAGGCAAAGAAGGCAATGAAGACAACAACAACAACAACAACAACAACAACAACAACAACAACAACAACAAAAAGACAAATGTGGACAGACATGAAGACATGGATAAATGTGTACATACATATTTGTTTTGTATTTTGTAAGTTAAACGCTTTTCTAAAAACCCATGGATTATTATGTGAGAATGATGAGACCAAGGTTCTCTCTTCAACTTAATGAAATTTGTACTGATCCTATCCTATTCAATCCTATTATTTTACCTTTGGACTTATACTTCCTTTGGATCTAAGCCTATTCTTAATTAGAGAGATACGAGTATTGTTGCTGTTCAAAGAGAGAAACATATTAGAAGAGGAAAGAGAGAGAGAGGGTGAAGAATATGTACATATATTCCTACCAACTTAAATGATTTTTTAATGTAAACGTGAGTGGTGTAAATACTAGAGGAGCAGCTATAAAATGCATAGTTAGTTAGTTAGTTACCAATTGATGGAATAATCAATTGGGTAATTTCCTGTGCAACAATGAAGCTCATCGCTCCCATTTCAACAAGCGTAAATTTAATTTGTTTGGAGGAGATCGATTCCTCATTATCACTCTCACTCTCACTCTTACTCACTCACTAACTCACTCAGTGATTCTCTTATTTCTGTTTCTCTTGAATCGATCATCATCACCACTGATCCATTAATGATGTCTACGACAAATTTTTGAAGGTTTTTCATTTTTATACAAAGTATTCTCCTCTGTAAGTATTTGTATTTTTTTCATTTATTTCTTGTGTGGTGTTGTTGTGGTTACACAGAGACACAAAAGGGAGACACACAGACAGACAGACAGACAGGCAAATACTATACTCGTATTTTGAGTAAGATTCCTTCGTTTCTATCTCCGCATTCTCCTCCTGCGTCGTCATTGTCATCGTTGTGAATTGCCCTTAATGTTGCTGATGATGATGATGTTGTTGTTGTTGTTGTTGTTGTTGGTTGGTTGGTTGGTGGTGTTGGTGTTGTTGTTGGTGTATTGCAAAGAAGCAAGCAAACATGCCACAAATTGCACGTTCGAACACATGTTTGGCGCGTTAAATGCTTAAAGCGTGTTTTTATTTTATTTTTTTATTTTGGTTTGGTTTGGTTTGGTTTTTTGCTGCAAGCTTTTCTTCTTTATCGTCTTCTTCTTATTGTATAATAACAACAACAACAACAACAACGACAGTAACGCCAACACGCCTCTTCTTCCTGCTTTTAAACACCTTTAAGTTGACTTGACTTCTGCTGTTGCTGTTGCTCTTGCTGTTATTGTTAATTTTGCTGGTTTAGTTAAGAGAAATGGGCTTAAATTGAACTTGACTTGTTCTGGAATTGCTCCTGTTGTTGTTTGTTGTTCCTCCTCATGTTGATCTCATGTTGTATGTTATTAACTTGTTGCTGTTATTGTTATACTTGTTGTTGTTGTTGATAACACCTTCTTTAGTTCTCTGTTTGTCTTATGTTGTTGGTGTTGTTGTTGTTGCTTTTGGCAACAGAAAAGGCCTTAAGAGGAGTGAGGAAGGAAGGAAGGGAGGGAGGAAGTGAAAAAAGAAAGATATATAAAATGTTGAACTACTTTTGGTCACATGTCTTGACTTGACTTGACCGAGCCATGTGTTTTCATATCATGATGATAATGATGATGATAATGATGATGATGTTATTGATGAACATAAACTCCTTTTCTATTATTTTCTTACCTAGTAACTTCCTTCTTAAAATATTCTTAACCACAACCGCAAAGATGCGCGTAAATGTAAAACATTTGCTCTGTTTTTAATGTTGATCAAAGGACTCTGAGTTTACTGATTATATATATTCTTAATTATCTATCCATATATCCATTCTCCATTCCATTTATTCATCTTTCCTTGTATTTCATATAATCATGTGGAACGTTTGGTCTTAATGACTGACTAATCTAACAAGTCTAGACTTTAATTTTTAATAAATGAAATTATTTATTTATGAAAACCTTAAACGAATTTAATCTGATTTGTTTGGATTTAACTTAGAGTTCTTAAAGCATAATTCAACATTTTCTCTCTCTCTCTCTCTCTCTCTCTCTTTCTCTCTCTCTTAATAGATAATCTATCTTTGTCTCTGCATATCTTCTATCATTAGAATTCTACGAATCGTGTGCATTTGATTTATTTGTTTCTACAATTTTTATAGAATGATATTTATAAACGACATGAACACTTTACTGCCAATACTACTACATCTTCTTCTCCGGCTATTTTGGGCTCTCCATCGTCTCAACATTTCCCATACGCAAATTTATCGTTTATCGATCATAAATAAAAATTATGTTTATATATACTTTTTTTGACATCTTGAATAAAATGTTGTTGCCGTTGCCATTGTTGTTGCTGTTTGTTGTTACAAGTAACTTGTTTCAACACACAACCAACACATAAACATTTTGTTCCTCTATTCCTCTCTTCCACTACCCACTACCCAATACCAACTAGTCCGTCCCATCCCATCCCATCCCATCCCATCCTATCCCATCCCATCTCATCCAATTCAATTCTATGCTATTCCATCCATCTATCCTTGCTATGCACACCTTAGAGTTGTTTGTTTCTCTTTTGTGATTAGTTCAAACCACCCATGAATGAATCTTTAGTTCTTTCATTGAGTTAGCTGCTCGTTCGTTCAGTCGGGTGGTTGGTTGGTCGTTTAACGTTGGCGTCAAACATTTTGGTGGGATCCAAGATGATTTCATTCCATGCCTTCCTTTTCTTTCCTTTCCTTTCCATTCAATTCAATTCAATTCGATTCCATAAGCTTGTGTCAGGCCTAAACGTTTTGTACTTTCATTTGGGATTGTTTGTTTATGTTTATGTTATGTTGTCTGATCACTGATCTTGCAAACAACTTCGTTATTATTATCACCATCATCATTATCATTGTCATCATTATCATCATCATCGTCATCATCGTCATCGTCTTTGTTGTCGTTGTTGTCGTTGTCGTCACCGTCATCTGTGTCTGTTATTGTCGTCAGAGAAAACTTTCAGGTAGGTCTTCTTCTACTACTTGTATCATTCTCCTCTCTCTCTCTCTCTCTCTCCACCTCCTGGGGGTCTTTGAGGTTTGTTCATTCAGATAAAAAGGCAGGAAACACAGTTTGAACATGCAACTTGCTTGTTTTATGCAGCGTGCCATGCTCCCCGTCATAATCATAATCACCATTCTCATCTTCATCATCATCATAATCGTCGTCATCGTCACTATTATCATTATTATAAACATGACTAACAACAACGTAACGAAAGAATTCTCCTTAAAATGTTGTGATTCTTAATATTGTGATGATTATGATGATGATGACGATGATGCGTGTGGGACATTAGAGAGAGAGAGAGAGAGAGAGAGAGAGAGACTCTCTGAATATCTTAACAAGTCTAGGATAAACGAAACAACAGAACAAAACTACCAAAATCAAAGTGAAGAAAAGAAACACAAATCATTCCGACGGTCGGTCCTGGTCCTCTCTCCTTAGACCGATCGACCGATCTTCTCCTCCTCCTCCTCTCTAATTCAACACTTGAATCAGTCCTCAATCTTAGAAAATCCTAACGCTACTCCAACTCATCTCTACTCAACTCAACTCAACAAAGTTCTATACAACTCAACTTTACTTTGCAGCTTAGCTCTTCTTTAGCTTAAGGCTTCAACTCAATTCAGTTCAGTTTACCTTAGTTGAGTTCAGTTCAATTCAGTTCAACTCAGCTCAGCTCAGCTCAGTTTAGTTCAGTTTAGTTTCGTAAGCTTCGATGGGTTCGGGTTCGGTGCGATTCAAGGCGATTCCTTCTATGCATTCAACGGATAGCTACGAACGAACACGTTAACAACATTTAAACGATCCTCGTTTAGAATCTGATTGTCTGTTGCTGTTGTTGCTGTTATTGTTGTTATTGTTGTTATTGTTGTTGCTGTTGCTGTTGTTGCCTTGTTTGTTACCTTGTTGACTTTGAGGATTTATGAGTGTCTGACGTGTGTGATGACTGTTATTAGTTGGCATATGCATGCGTACTCGTACATACAATATTTCGTAACGTAAGTAAGTATATTGAACGGATGTGTGTTTTATGTATCTTACGTTTGCAATTGTATACTAAGAGATACAAGGGCTAATCGGCTGGCAGGTTAACTTCCACTGATGCCACTGATGGTGGTGGTAAAGATATCCAATATAAAACGTCGTCATCATCATCATAAACAGCAAGTGGCAGCAGCAGCAGCAGCGGCGTCATCATCATCATGATCAGTCCCTCTGTTTGTCTGTCTGACTAACTGACTTCATATGATGATGGTCATCTTTATCTTCACACACGCCTCAAAAATCAACAAGAAACTCTTAAGGAACTGTGAACCAAACTTAACTGCTGAGCTAAGCAAACAAAACGCGTTAATAATGTTGGTGGCGATCATCGAGCGAACGATGGATGGATGGATGAATGAACGGACGGTGGAACAACCATCCAATGGATGATGGATGAACGACTGACAAAGAGACAAACAGAATGAAGACTGAAGACTGAAACAGAGGCCAACTATGTCTGTGTGTAAAGTGTTTTACCAAATCTCTTTCTCCCTCTCACACACTCTCACTCTCTCTCTCTTTCTCTCTCTGTGTGTATTTCTCCCTTCAAGACGAGTATCTTTCTATACATCTGACGCTCCAATGGACCCTCCTCCATCAGACCCTCCTTCATCTGAGTTGTTGTTGTTGTTGTTCGTTATTGTTTATTTGTTTGTTCGTTTGCTGTACGAGTATTTCTTCGTCAGCTTCAAGCCCCATAATTTAGACATTAATCGTGCAACGTATTACTAGAAATTGAATTGCCTTTAAGTGCATTTAATTGAGCTTGTCTTTTTGTCCGTCCCTCAGTCACACCCCCTCTCTCTTTCCCTTTCCCTTTCCCTCCTCCCGTATCTCTATACATATCTGTCTGTATTCGCTGTTTTATTTTATTTTATTTTATTTTTTTTTTTTTGGTTTTATTACACATCATATTTGTTATTTTAGTGATGATAAGTACCTAGTTTTTGAAGGAGAAACAAAAAACGAAATTAACTGAACGAACGAACTACTTCTTGAATAAACTCTACTTAGCAAACTCCACATGCAAAGTAATAATTTTGTTTGTTATGTAACATTGATGATGATGATGATTGTGATGATGAAGATGAAGATGAGAGTAAAAAATTAAGAAAACGAAAGCAAGTCAATCCAATCCAAAAAATATTGTAAAAGTAAATGTTAATTTTATATGTATTATTACACAAAATACTATTTAGAAGATATGTAATCAATTTCATGTACTCGTATAATATTATAATGAGACTAAATACACTAAAAATTAAGTAAACCTTAAAATTAATTCAGCTGCATTCATCTTTTAGCTCCGAAATCAAATAACATATCATACTCGTACTATTGTAAATGCTAAGCATCAGAAAAGAAAGGTGATAGTGTCTTCCTCCACAATTCTTGTTCTGAGAGATCCTGATACTTCTTGACTAGCTGATGCAATACTATGTCTTCAGGTATTGAAAGCCTGATTGGTCTACAACCATACTAAAAACTTCCGACCCGTGTCCTATTGTTCCCCCGGAACTGTCCTTAGATATTTCATCGGGAGAAAAAGAAGAAGGAGGGTGGAGCATAATTCCTCAAAATTCAATCTGTCCCAAGTAAAAGGGTTTTCGTAATGTGCCTGTGTTGTTCGTAAATCGCAACTGTACTACGTTAACAATCTACGATCCCCCCTGCCCAGTTGTGCAGCTTAACAATCAGCTCAGTTGCTCTGCTACACGGAGGGTACACATGATTGTGGCTGAGGATGTTTTTACAACCTCCCATTTTGTTGTTTTGATTTGCACATGTGCGGCTACTCTATTTGCTTACCTTTCGTCCCTAAATCAGCAGAAAAGAACGTAATGAGCATCTTCAGCAGGGTCAGCGGATATAGGACAAAAAGGATGCTCTTAGTACTTGAAACAAAACAAATTAAATTTAAAGCAGTCTGTCAATATAGATAGATATATTGAAAATTAGAAAGGATCTAAGATGTTTGCATTGTCAATAAAGAAAGAATTAAGAAAAACCCAAAGTTGTTTTATTATCATCATCATCATCATCATCATCATTTTCTAGAAGCAGAAATTCTTTCATTTGAAGCTTGCAAATTGTCATTGTTGATATTTTTGATATTTCTGTTATTTATTTATCATTTAAATGTTACAGTTTTCAGTTTGTAAAATGATTAAGAAATCATAAATTATTTTGTATTCAAAGGAACGAGAGAACAGAGACAGACTCTCATTATAAATTAATCAATCTTGAATGTTATATGTGATTATCTTTTGTAATACATACAATAATTGTAGTGATAGTGACAAAACAATCTTCAAATTTAGATTTTATACGTCAGTCAGTATAAGCATAGCATTAAGACATCGTAAAGTATTTTATGGCGTGTTAAGCTCAGTTCAGTTCAGCTCAGCTCAGCTCAACTCAACTCAGCTCAGCTCAGCTCTTGGGGTAAAAGTCACTAAGAAATATTTTTATTTTATTTCATTTTATTTTTTTTTTTTTAAATGCGTTTACATATGTTTATACTTACATATGAGTAAAAGTGTGTGGGTGTGGGTCTGGGTATTGGATACAATATTACTAACACCGACTACTTCTACTAGTATTTGTATGTATTTATATCTGCTACTATTACAATTCATCGTTATTATGTGCGTGCTCATTTCAAGCTCACTTAAGCGCTAAATACGCATAAATTACTTACACTTAAGTTGGTAAACATTGACTAACTGACTAACTGACTAACTGACTGACTGAATGATAGAGAGAGAGAGAGTGAGAGAGAGGGTGGAAGTGAGAGAGAGAAGGACTAACTATATGCATTGCATTGAAGCATTGAATGAATGAATGAATGAATGACTGAATGATCATTGACTGACTGACTGCCTGAGCAAAGTTAAGCGAGTATAGAACAACAAATCAACAATTGAATGAATGAATAAGTCGCGCCTTGAAAATTCACAATATGCTGTCAGTCCACCAGTCTCCCCATTTGTCTGTCTATCTGTCCTTCTGTCAGCTTGGTTGTCTATCTATCTATCTATCTATCTATCAGAAGAGCATTCTATCAGTCTGCATGCCTTACCTTGCCTTATGTATAAGTATGAGTAAAAAACTTAGACGTGCGCCTATCACCCCAAAATCAAACGAAGCGCAACATTTTGTCGTCATCGTCATAGCCATCACAAATTAATTATGATAAATCTGAGTTGTCAGATACTTTTATTATTTCTATACTCGTACAAAAACTTATTATTCTGTGTATGTATTTGTGTGTGTATGTGTGTGTGTGTGTGTTTAGCAGGCGTTAAAAAATGAAAACTTTTGTTGTCCCCTTCCAACTTTCCAATTCAATTCATCATAGAATTTTTAAAATTTAATTTCAAATTTAGGTTTAGTTCAATTTTTGGCTGCTGCTGCTTCTTCAGTTTAGTTACTTGAATGGGGAGGGGGAGAATTTATATTCACTTTATGGGTTTGGTTTAATTTGGATTCGGTCGGGGGGAATGTGGGTTTGTGGGTCGGTCGGTTGACTGGTTGGTTGGTTGGTTGTTTGCTTGGTTGGGTTGGGTTGGATTGGGTTGACTTGAGCTGAGTTGAGTTGAATTGGTTGGATTTGTTCATTCGCTTGTTCTGTCGTTAGTTTGGTTGCTTTTGAGGTGGGTTGAGCTCTGGAATTTTTAGCACTTTATTCTATACTCGTAGACAAAATGGCAGCCATCAAGTTTTCTCTGCTGCTGCTGCTGCTGCTGCTGTTGCCGCTTCTCAGACAGACTACTAATACAAGTATCTTGTATCTTGTTTCTGTTCTTGTTGGTTGTATGTTTTAAATATTTTAACACGCTAAGAGACTAACAACACCAACACAACAAATATGTATGTATAAGTATATCAATTTGTATGCATATTGTATATAAATACTTTACTTACATAGATGTATTGTACATAGATATATATGTATATATGTATATACTTACATATGTATATATATATAGTAGAATAAATTTATACTATGTATATTGTGTGTCAAGCTTAAGAAGAACATTTTTGACATTTTGTCTTCGTTTTTCGATGTTTTTATATTCTAAATATAATCAAAATGCACATACATTTGCACTCAATCATATTTGTATGTGTTGTATATATAGAATATATAGAATGTAGTAAGTACATACATATGTATATAAATATAATATATACTTATGTATCTAGATATACATAGAGCAGATGTTGTTGATGATTATGATGATGATAATGATGATAATAATGATATACTATTTAAGTAAATAGTATCCCAAAGTGACTTACTACTATCGCTTGGTTTGGTTTGAGTTGACTTGACTTGGCCTGGTCCCTGGTCCCTTGTCTCTAGTTGCCATCTCCCTCCCGTCTCCCGTCTCCCGTCTCTATTCTCTTTTCATCTCATATTTTCCTCTTTCTTCTGTATAGTAATGTTCTGTTCCCATTTGTTCTAAGTTGGATTTTTGGTTGATGTGATGTGTGCTTCTTTCATGTTCTATTTCTATTTTGCTCTATTCTTTTCTGTTCTGTTCTGGTCTTATGTGATGATGTTATAATGGTGTAGTAGCATAAGTAGTGACTCAACGCGATATCTTTTCGGTATTGTTGGTTAAACATCGTTTATTGGTCTTTGGCATGCGCAGAAAAGTGTCGACGACAAAGATGATGATGATGGTGATGGTGATGGTAATGATGACGAAGACTGTGACTGTAACTGTAAGTACGAGACCAAGTCCGAGTCCGAGGACATTGACTATCTCCTAAAAAAAAAAATACACAATCAAATCTACCAACCAACCGACCGACCGACTGACTGACTGACTGACTGATACTCATACAAATATACAAACACAGAGTCACCAACACATAGACTTAAATACGATTTCGACCGATTTGTATATTTTGGGGTGTCTAGCATTCAGCTCTTATACTTATGTATGTATGTGTGTTGTGTATGTACAAAATATTAAGTATCTTTATATACTTAAATATAAATCTATGTATGGATATGTACACATAGTACATACATCTACATACATATGTATGATTGTTCTTGTGTCGTGTCTCTTTATATTATGTACTAAGCTGTCACTGTACTAAGAGTCATCGTCATCGTCATCATCATCATTGTTGTTGTTGTTGTTGTTGTAGTTGTTCTTGTTCTCATATCTTTTCGTTTCGTTTCGTTTATCTCTCGCTGTTGTGAATCTGACATGCCTCTAGTGACAAAAATTTGATGACAAAATTCATTCGTTCGTTGGTATAAAACAGAAACAGAAAGAGAAAAATGAAATAAAAGCTAAAGAATCTTTCTACAATAAGCAGAACAGCAAAAAAAAAAAAAAAAAAAAAATTAAATAGAAAATTAGACAGCAAACAAAATAGATTTTTGTGCAAATGTCACTTGCATTTGCGTGTCATTTAAACATGGCTGCTTGACTTGTCTGTTTGCCTGTCTGTCTGTCTATCTATCTATCTGTTTGTCTGTCTGTCAGTTTGTTAGTCTTTTTATATACTTATATACGTATGTATGCATGTATGTATGTATGTATGTATGTATGTATGAATCTATGTACTATCTGCCTTCTTGTTTGGCTCTCCATTTGACTGGCTGACTGACTTTGGTTTGCTCATGGATTCATTCATTCATTCATTCATTTGTTGGTTGGTTGCTTGGTTGGTTGATGACACAAAGGTGTCATCTCTTTTTCCTTTTCAGCTTTTGACATAGCAAAGTATCTGCACCGCACTTTCCAAATGCGCAATCCAATTATTTAGTTGTCTGTTTAAGTGATGACTTCCACACCAGTCACCAACACAATACTCATACAATTCAATTCAATTCAATTGAATTCTAAACGCAATCCAATTCAACTGATTTCTACTCAACTCACCTTAAGTCAACTAAGAAGGGCAACCCAATAATAATAATACAATATTATTATTAATTTTTTTTTTGTTTTTTTGTTTTATTTTATTTTTTTTTTTTTTTTTTTGGTGTGTGAGGTAATAATATTAATAATAATAAATAAACAATATTAAATGACAACAAACTTGTATATATATATGTATATATGTATGTACATGTACTTATATACATGTAAGTGATGATAAACAATTATTAAATTTTAAGAGAATTAAAATGGTAATTGAAAAATGCACATTGAAGCTTTTATCTCATGATATAATTTGATTGCCATTATAGAGATCCCGTTTGTGAATTACTACTACTACTATGTAGTGAATATCTGATTTGATTTCATGAATCGAAATATGTAGTACAATGCATATGCATTTATTAATCAATAGACCAGTCAATTGCAGTTCGATGCGTAAATCCATTACTTTTTTTGATTGAATGATTTTTCGACATTCGATGTCAATTTCTCTCTCCATTTATCTGTATGATCTCATATCTGACTGATCTGACTGATTAATAAATAACCAAAAAAAAAAAAAAAAATTGAGTAAAGAGTTAATCAGAGTTCATCAAAATAACAAGTGGTAAATCATCGCCATTTTTTTTTTTTAATTTTTTTTTTAAATTAAACAAATAAAAACAAAAAATATGAATAATTGATAAGAGAAAAGATGATATAAGATAAGATAGGATGGGATGGGATGGGATGAGTTGGGAAGAGGAGAATAAAAAACCACCGACGCTATCACCACCACCACCACCACCACCACCACCACCACCACCACCACCACCACCACCACCACCACCACCACCACCACCACCACCACCACCACCACCACCACCACCACCACCACCACCACCACCACCACCACCACCACCACCAATGTGACACCAACTAAATATGAGAATGCGAACAACTCAAATGACCGCCGCCATCATTTTCAGTCAATTGGCTGCACAAAAGTAAAATAAAAAAATTAAAAAAAAAAATATTTAACACAACAGAACAACGAAAAAAAAAAATGCATTAATGATGATGATCATTCCATCAGTCCATACATTTGCTGTTGTGTTGTTGTTGCTTGTTCATTGTTGGTGTCGCCATTGTCCACTGTTCATTGCTTTGTTTTATTTTATTTACTTTTGTTGTCGTCATCGTCATCGTCGTCCTCCATCATTCATCGTTCTACCATTTGTGCATTCATTCATTTATTCGTGCATTCATTCGTTGTTTCTCTAGTATGTCCTTTCTCATCCATTCCAATACCTTTTGATACTAAGTAGTATCCCATCGCACATTTACATATATTATCAGTTGATATTTATTTCTGCCATACACTAATTCTTCTAATTCTCATCCGCTCACTTATTTTTGTTAAATACGAGTATAGTAAAAGTAAGTAAGTAGTTTTGTAGTGAATCTACCACACCCATTGTCATTGTGACCAGGCAATGTTTCTTCCTTCATTGGTTATAATCATAATTATAATTATGATGATGATGATGATGATGATGATGATCATAATCATAATCATTACAATCATTGGTATTATTGTCATCACGATGCATGCATGGTGCGGATGGAGAATTTATTCAACGTTTTCATTTTCATTTTATAAATTTGTATGTTTTGTGTTTGCATTTGTTTTGTTTTTATTTATTTTTATTTATTTGTTTGTTTGTTTATTTGTTTGCCTTTCCGATTTATGTTGTACTTACAATATTTATTTTATTTCAATTCTCCTTTTGTGCTTTATAAATACATACAAACTACAATACAATACTTCATACGAGTATGTACTCGTACTTATTTTCTTGATGAGGAGATACACTTTAATTTTTTTTTTTTTTTTATTTATTTATTTATTTTATTTGTGATTTATTTATTTAATTTTTGTGCTTTTTTTTGCGCTTTTATAAATTCTATTTTATTTATACTTTTTTTTTAAATTGTTATTATTGTTAATTCATTGTTTATCGACATAATAATATTTGGAGAGTGATGATTAAGAGAGGTCGGAAGGGGTTAGAAAGAAATGAAAGAAGGTGAAGTCAAACGAACAAATGAACGAAGAAAAAAATTAATAAAACAAATCTAAAGTGATTTTTTTTACTTGCATTTTTATTTTTCATTATTAATAATAATAATAATAAATGTTTTTCCTCTTAATACACATTTTCCTTATAATTATTCTATAACTATTTTTATATTTTTTGTTACCTTTGTCAACCATTTATTCATGCATTGTTTGTTGTTTAGTTGGTTGCCATTTTATTTTTTACTATATTTCATTTGCTTATTATCATCATCACTATCATTAGCTTAATGTCATAATAATAATAATAATAATAATGATGATGATGATGATGAATGTTAGTAATGATTATTTTAATTCCAATTCAGAGTCACTTGTGCGATTTTTCGCACAATCAGAAATCAACGTGCAAAAACTAATAATTTTATTTTTATTTATATTTTCATTTGGAATTTAATTTTACATAAATTTGTGTATGAAAATATATATAATTGTATTTTATTATTAATTTTAAATGATTGTAATTTTTTTAATATGATTTTTAATAATTTTTTAAAATATATTTTATTTTTTTTTTTTTATTTTTTTTATTATTTTTTTTTTTAATATTTTTTTTTTTTATTTATTTATTATTATTAAAAATTAAATTAACCAGTCATATAAAATATGATAATAAAAATTATTATTTAATTTGGGAAATCATGCAATTGAATAATTTTTTAAAAATTTTACAAATTTTCTATATGAAAACTACTCTTTCATCTCTATATCTCCAAGACTAGAGAAATCATTAGTATTACATTCACTAAGTAGTAGTGGAAAGTAAGGTAAACACTAATAATTACTATACTCGTAAATAGAACACAGTAGAATAGAATAGAAAATAAGAAGAGATAACAAAAAAACTAAGCAAAAATTTAGCTTTGTATTTCAAAAAACCCTTTTGAAATTCCTTATATTATTACATACATATTACCCTAGTAGGCGACTATTCATAGAATATTTCAATCGATAAAAGTCAGTTGTCTATCAGAGTTTTTCATTCAAACTTTAAGTCTTATCGATTTAAGTTCGGAAAAAAAAAATCAAGGTGAAAAAAAAAAAGGAAAATAATTTTGTTGTGAAAAAAGTGATAGAAAATGAAAATTTTCGATGCATTTTGTGGATCTAGATTCAAATCCAGTTCCGGAATTCTGTCGTTTTGTGCTGCTTTCTTAGTGTTGTGTGTATCAACTAGTTTTTCTTATCCCGCGCAAAAGATGGGCAACAATAACGTGGCCATGTCGGCTTTGCCAAGTGGAGGGCCCCGTAATATTCATGCTGAATGGAGCAGAGGTTGGTTAGAAAATTGATTGTTAGCGTTTTATTATTTTTAACACTCCTTCTTAGCCCCTTTGACGAGTGCGAATGTGAAGGCCGTGTTTAATGAATTGGCAAATCCAATGTGTAGAATGGACGATACTAAGTTTGACGAGATGTCAATGTCAACAGATCCATCCCATTCTTTCGGTGGTGAATTTAGTTCAGGTTCGTTAGGTTAGCTAATCTAGAAAATAGAAATTGCATAATCTAGTCCGGAATTCCTCTTCATTCGTAGTTCCGTTATCAGATACCCAAGTGAAGAGTCTCTTTAATCAATTGCATTCTTTGGATAAGAATGTCAAGGGAGATAGAAGCAATGGTATTGTCAGCATTACCAGAAGAAGCAGTGAGAAGAGGCGTAGAAATGACGAGGACGCCTATAAGTCTAAGTCTAAATCTAAAAAAAGCGATCAGCGTTTTACAAATATGGATCAACGTGGATCAACGTCGGAACGGAAAATGAAGCAGAAAAGAGTTAGGGTTCAACCCAGGCCCGAAGGGAGTGGACAACTGAAAAAGAAAATTTCCCATGCGAGAGTCTACACTAAAGACGAAGATAAAAAAAAGAACGTTAACTGTGACTCCATGGAGCCTCTTATGTCTGAATGTTGTCAACGTATTAATATGAATTCAAGAATGGGCAAAATAGACCCCGAATTCGACGGGGCATTTCAGGCTCCAGATTGTCAAGAGATCAAGTGTATGAATAAGGCTAGAAGCCGGACACGTGAATTTGCCATTAAGGATGTTTGGAGGCTGACAAATGATCACAATGCACAAGACCATTCCGCGATTTCGCCGCACAATTCTAACGATGGTCTCGATACGAATTCCAATCTGCTCTCATGGTGTAGTAACGTTGGCATAGAGCCTAAATCAAATAGCCATTTAAAGTCTGATTCTGTCTCGCTTTACACGAATGGTGTTACGGATTTAACTTCTGCCATAGAGCCTAAAGCAGAGTTTATCTCTGGTGACGTCTCACATAATCCTTACGGTGCTGTCGATTTTACTTCTCATGATGCTGACATCCATTCTTATGCATCTTTTAAAAAGCCCAACGCTATTATTTCTGATGACTCCTCAAAGTTTTGGAATAATGCTGGTGACTTCACTACCGGTGACTCCTCCTCATTATATACCAATAATGCCGCTGTAGATTTCAACTCCTGTGGCCTTTCACATTATCCAAACTATGCTTCCGAAACCGCCTCCACCGTCGCCGCCACCGCCGACACTAGCTCATATGTGAATCCAATGAATAGCAACAATGACGACATTGAGATGGAGTCTCGATCTAAAGAAGATACCAGTCCCCTTTTCCATCATGGAAGTAATGGCGATGGTCCAAAAAGTTCTATCTTCATGCAGACAAAACTCACTTCAGATGATGATTCTGATTCCAATTCCAATTCTGCAGCCTTTGCCGGAACTAATACTTATCCCAATGCTGGACGTGTCTCTAATTTTAAAGATAATTATGTAATGACAGAAGCAGATAATGCGCATTACAAGAAAGTCAGGGAAGAACTTCATAAACTAGAAATAGAAGATGAAACATATTATGATGGTCTTCGCGAACAATTGCGGTGTCTGAAGGCTATGACTGATCGTGGCGAAAGCTATGACAATAATGCCGCAATTGTTCATGGTAAGCTGACGCACATTTATGGCGATTCGGAAAAGCGTCAGCAGCGCCATCTGGCTTCCCAAAAACAAATCTGCCATGCTAAACATACTACAGATGATTGTGATAAATACGTTGATCTCTTGAAGCACAATAATAACGATGTCGGCATCTCTTCAATGACTTTGAATCGCTGTACTAAATCGCTTCAAACGCTTGCCGAGCCCAATCAATGTAAAATGGATCTTAAGCGAATAATGGGGGCTTACTTCATGAGAGCACATGAAGATCTGTTAACCGATAATAATGGTTTATATGATCAATCGAATCTAGTCACAAATATCGATATGAAGAAGGACAAATCCAATCTATATATGACATCTGCATCTGCATCTGCTATTACTGATAATAATAATAATAATAATAATTATATAGTTCCTTCAATTTCGGCTTCTGAGGATATAACTTCCATTGCTAATTCTGTTGCATCGGTTTCGGCATCGGAGAATATTCCTATTGCTTCAAAATCTGGAAGAGGAGGTGTCATTCAAAAAAAGCTCAACGTTGCTGACATTAACAATTCTATAAACCCTAAGGATTTCGCTAAACTCATCTATGATGAATCTTTCTTAAAAGAATTATCAGATATTATTGAGAAATGTGCCGAAGATGAGGTGCAAATTGTTAACAAACTAGAGAATCTTCGAAGTGCAACAATGCACTATCTTCATTAGTGTAGTGGCTAATGCAAGAATTTTTCATATCGAAAATTTGTTTAATTATTTACGATTATTAGCTATTTATTTTAATCCGTTGAGTTATATACTTTTTATGTTGTGTTTATTGTTCTATAATAATGCGTACAGAAGGGGTTCTACTTATGTTACTTAGTATATAAATACTTAATATATTTTATACAGCGTTGCTTGTCTTACCCCATCATCATCGTCATCGTCAATTCGTTCGTGTCTACACAGATATATTTGGATATATATATGTCATATATTTTATTGTATAAAAAGAAATTAATGCAAAAAAAAAAAAAAAAAAAATGAAATGTCCACAAAATCAAATTAAAATTTATAGTTAAATAAAAATATACTAAAAACACAAAAAAACAAAAAAAAATCCATTTTATTAGATAGTTTTATTTGTTTCATAATAGTAATACTTAGGTGATAATCGTCTTTCAACTAATGGGCAATTTGAATTTGACTTTGCAAGTCTTATTTTTTAACCACTTGTGTCCAAAAGACTCACTTTGCCTTTCCACATGAGATGACTTCGCTTAACTCGGTATGGAATTGACAAGTGACTGACTGATTCGATGCCAAGATCACTGCTACGAACGTACGAACGGAGAACACATCTCAGTACTTCTTTGGTTTGAAACTTTTGTAGTGGCAAATGCACACTGCATGCATATGTGTTGCTGGAACATAAGCAGCCCCCCATTCCTATTGGATAGGGAAAATATATTTGTACACTACTTAGCAGTGTAGTACAATACTTTGTTGTAGGTCGGTGGAAAGTGCAGTTTGCTTGCCTATGAGCCAATACACGTTTCTAAATTTTAATTCAAGAAGTTCTTAAATTTTTTATTAATTTTTTTTTTGTTCTACAATATTTGCTTATTCCACTTGAGCTTGTTAACTAGATTCATTTGTAAGCGAGGAATTTTTACACCATTTATATGATACTGTATACAGTTAGTATTGTATATAAATATATATTTTTTTTTTTAATTGTTTATTAATTATATTATATATAATTAGTACTATAATAAACGCCAGTTTTATGCATAATGATATTTTTCATACAATGTCCCGTAAATTACTTATAAGTAAAAGTTTACATTACTTTTAATAAATTATAATTGTTTTATATTATTATTTACGTACAGATTTTGTATATAAGTTTTATTTAAACAATTAAGAACAAAAAAAAAAAAAAATTACTTAGTTATTTATATAAATTAAAACTGAACTAGAAGATAAAAAGGTTACATGCAATGAAGCATGAGCAATGAGTTATGCGTTATTAGTGTCAAACAGCCACCAGTATTTGAGGTTATTTTTTGTACTAATCCTTGCATCTTTATTTGCTATAAATTGGTCGATTGATTGATCTGATTTGAGATGTTTCTAAAGCCTCAACATTGTTAATACCTTTTGTATTTGATCTTCTAAATTGTATGATAAAATATTGGAATATTTTTGACAAAAAACAAAAAGGCCTCTGGCGGTGCAAATCCGCTTTGTAATATTATATTTTTAATATATTCCTCATTTGTGTTGTATATGATTTCTTATTAATTTTATTATGAAGTTTTTCGCTCTCATAACACCAGCAAAATTATATAATTTTTTGTTTCAGTAACTTTGTGGTGTTCTATGCAAAGAGGTGCACACTCTGAGACATTTTCTTTCGAAACTCCAGATTCTTTCCATATAGGCTGGTGAAATTTGGCTATCGTATATTGTTGTACGAGAATCTTCAATCTACATTTATACGATAGCCAAATCGGAAGTGACTGAGTTTGAATTGACTCTGGCATTTTATTTTTTTATGTGTTTATAATTTGCAAAGTCATTGCGTGCTTATTGAGATCGAATTTATGTTTATTTATAGTGCAGAATTGCCATATGCATAAAATATAATGTGGCTTATCAATCAACAAAATAAGTTATACATATTTAAAAATGACATTGCATAAATATAATTATAGTCAATTCCGATTTGGCTTCCATATAAACGAAGTCATTGAGTAAAATTAAAATGTATCATGTTGCTGTTGTCCACTCAAAGATTTTGTTTAAGACGAGTTATCATTGTTAAAGTTGAATTGCAATTGCAATTGTCCAAATCAAAGTTCCGCCATTCCTAAAAATGATGATTCATGATTATTGAGACTTTATGGAGTAAGTATTGTACATATCTTCTTACAATATTTTGTCAATGAATCTGAATTTGGATCTAAATTTATGTCTTCTTCAGTCCAATAGATTTATAATGAATTGGTTAGTTAATCTTATCGATCCAAATTATTGGTTGTACATAGTATATAATCTAAACTATTGTACTTACAATATACTATTGATGATTAATCAATAAATTCACAAGAAAATAAACAACAAAATTAACATTTATACTTACATAAATATTGTCTAAGTAAACCTTCCGAAATATTCATAGTAAATACTTATCAGTATCAGAGCACATAAATCACATTAGAGGCCGCACCGCCTTTTCATTTTCATTTTCATGTTTACATTTATTTATTTATTAAATTTATTGTATTTATTATGATTATTAGTCTTTGTTAAGTTATGCGAGTAATAACAATTAAAGCATTTAATTATTATGATGGTCATAAAAATGAGAAAAAAAAAAAAAAAAAAAATATTATAGCATTTCATATCATTTTGATTTGTTGTTTCTGGTTGTCATTCTTCTCATTCTTGTTCTGGTAGTAGTTTTATATTCAGTTCACTTTTGGGTTAAAAGAACAAATCATAGAATATATGTATGTCGGTATGTTGGTATGTCTATACTTATCAGTTGTGTTGTATAATATTTCCGACTCAAAAGTCTCAAAGTTGTTGTGTTGTGTCGTGTTGTGTTGTGTCGTCTCTTCTAACAAAGATAGAAGATAGACAACAGGTTAGGTCAGGTCAAGAGTTCAACTGACATAATTCAAAGTCACAATTGTCACAAGAACATATAATGATTATGTTGACAACCGACAATGACTAAATGCACACATATGTACATACATACTTATGTGTAGTAGTAGTCGTATGTGATAAGAGTTTATAAAATATGTATAATCATATGAAAGACTTTCGATGATCGGGTCGATTGGTTGTGTCTGTGTCGGTCGCTTTGCTTTACCGATTAAGATTTTTTACAGTTTTAGGTTAGAATTTTGTCAACTCACCCTCAGCCTCATCATGATCATCATCATCATCATGATCATCTTGATCATCATGATCATCATCATCATAAATTGACTTGAAAAAGGTCTATGTTTCTATCTATCTATCTATCTATCTATGTAGAATTGTATGTAAGAAGAAAATTATTTCAAGTACTTAAAAACAAAATGATATATTACACTTCTATTCTATTGTATGATGAGTCTTCGGTTTATTGTTGTTGTTCTATTTTTTATGTTTTAATGAATTGAGTTGTACTACTCGTTATAGTATTTAGTATGTGAGGAGTCCATGTATTGGCGGTGGTTGGTCCTGGTCATATTTTTCATAATTGTTATATCTTAATGTTCTTTGGTTCGTTCACTCGCTCGTTCGCTTTTGTTTGTTTGTTTATTTATTTTAAGAGTTTTAGTTTCAGTTTCAGTTTTATTTTTTATTTTTTTTTTTTTTTTTAGTATTTTTACAACATTTTCATTTTGGTTTTTATGACTGATAAGGCAGGCGGCCAACAGTTGTCTTCCTGCCTACAGTTTGAAGGTTTGCAGGAAACTTCTTCAGATATTTTGACGACTAGTTTAGTTGTCTTGCCTTTTGATAATAAATTCCCACACAGCTGCCTGCCTTCTTAAATATTGTCTGCCTGTCTGTCTGTCTACCTGTCTGTCTATCTATCTGATGACTGCCTGTTTGTTTACTTGAAGCGCCTCAAGTCAAACATTACTAAGCGCCACCAATTCAACAATAAACAAAACAAAACAAAGAATTAATACTCTGCTTAATGACTTCGTCTCTGTAGATCGAGGAGACTAAATACTACTACATACTGACTGACTAACTGACTGACTATAGAGGAGGACTCACTCCTTGAATATTATTTGTCCGTCCAAATTCTGTCCGTAAGATTCACTGAGAAGGTTTTTGTTTTTTTTTTTTTTTTGATGCGTGCTTGCTTGCTTGTATATGAGTATTTGGGTATTAGTGTGAGTCTGTATGTCTGTGAGTGTGTGTGGCGTTTTAGTGGGCGTTACCCGAAAAACTGACAGCTAAAGTCGCCAGTCTTCCCGGGTCGGGTCTTCCCAAGTTCATTGTTTCTTATAGTATTTTGTTTTGTCTTAAACAAGGCACTTCATTATACCCTTGATCGATCGGTCGCTCATTTGTTCATTTATTTTACTCACAAGCACAAGCACATCATCATCCTAATCATCATCATCATCATCATGATCATCGTTATTATTATTATCATCATCATTATTATTATAATCAAAAATCCTTCTTTTTCTACTCGTCGCACACTTTTGCTGCTCCTTCCACACATCTTCTTCTGATCTTCTGATCTTATGGCTAACAAGCGCACATTGTTTATTGTTACTGGTTGTTGATGGTGGTTTTGTTGGCATCATCGACACTGGAATCGAGACGAGTCGAGAGTGGAACTTTGCTTTTCTTTACTCTTGTTTTATTTTGTTTTGTTTCGAAATTAGGAACCATAAATTGTTTTATTAGAGGTCTAAATAGTGTATCGTATTTTTATTTAAGTATTTTTTCTTTCTTTTTTTTTTTCTGCTGTTTTTTAAGGTTTATTTGTTTGTTGCTTGCTGTGTCAGTTTATTGGTTTTACTAATTTGGCCAAGAAACAAAGAATCAAGTGGGATCACTTCAATTTCTCACTCACTCACTCACTCACTCATTCTCTCTTGATTTTAACTAATTAACCTTTCTGATAGCAGCAGCAGCAGCTGCTCATATTTAGATCATCATCATCATAATCATTATTTCTTACTTACTACTATGTAAGTATTATATATTTCACATTAATTTATTTGACGTTTCTATCCCATCCCATCCCATTCTTCTTCTCCTTTTGCTTGTCCTTTAATGGATTGGGGAGACTACAGAAATTTGTCAAATAAATTTTCAATGATATGCAAAATGATATAGTAATTGCAAAACAATTGTGTGTGACGACGCATTCAAATTGCAAAATTGTAATTGAATTGAAATTACAAGGAAACAAAATAAAAAAAAAAAAAAATATACATAAATAAAAAATAATAAGAAAATAAATAAATAAAAAAAAAAATAAAAATTGTATAAAATTTAAATAAAAGAAATTGAAATAAATTGAACCAGGAACAACAGCAACAACAACAGCAACAGAAGAAGTCAAGCAACAACTCTCAAGTGTTTAAACTCAACCAAACCAAAGGGTAGTTAGGGAAGTTAGGGTAGGGTACTTGCTCTTCAAGACACACAGACAAACAGATAGACAGACAGACAGATAGACAGCTGTCCATAGATAAGAGTAGTTGAAGAGAACAAAGTAAAATTCTGCAATGCAAATTCTTCTCAATGATTTCCATTTGTGTCAAATTGTATTCCCCTCATTCTTCTTTGCTTTTCCACACGACTCCATTTCATTCCCTTAATATCTCTTCAATTCCATTTCATTTTTGGGGGAATCAAACTCCAGAATTACAATACATACATATGTATGTATGTATGTAGTTAGGAAAGGAATGAAAGAGGAACCCTTGATAAAAAAAATACAACGCAAAAAAAAAAAAAAAAAAAAAATAAAACAAAATTGTCTTTTGACAAAGTTCTACGCGTTTAAGATTAATGCGACAGTGAGACATTCAACGACAGGACAACATACCGCATACAACAATTTTGTTGTCAAAGAACTGTCAAGAATCTCTCGATCGCTCGCGCTAAGGGAGACTACTAACCCCAAAACAAAAAAAAACAAAAAAAAAAGAACTCCTTAAAGGAATCATCATCATCATTATAATCATTATAATCATCATCATCATCATCTTTAAAGAGATTGTCACAGAATACAGAATAGTGAGATAATCAAATAGAGAGAAGGGATGGATGGATGGATAGGATGCGATGCGATAGCATAGGATAGGACAGGAGATAGTCAAGAGCCCAGATATCAACATCAATAAGATGTCGCAGGTGCGACTTTTAATCCTCGTTTAGTCGGTTTTTGTCTATTTGTTTTTCTGTCTCTCCAACTACCTTTTATCAACAATATTTATACATGTATTTAAGCCAAGTAGCAATACAAAAACAAATATGCGGACAGGCAGGCAGGCAGCCAGGCTGACAGTCAGGTAGACATACGACAGACAACTGCTGCAGAGTTGTTGTTGTTGTTGTTTGTAGTACGAGATCTGAGAATAACAACAAAATACTTTTGTCATGCCTCAAGAAAGAAAGGCCGAGAAGGTCGAGAGATGTCAACAAGTGCGATTGCGCGCGTCTTCATCAACTCGACGACGGCGTTGATCATCATCACATCGAATTGAATTGAATTGAATTGAATCGCATCATATAACCGCACAACCACATCACATCACATCACATCACATTGCCTTCTTATTATCGACATCAACATTGTCATTGGCAACTTCACATCACACATCACACATCTTTCAACTTCTTTAATGTTTTAAATCGACAAAATAAACAGAATTGTTTGTTGCTGCTAACCAGGTTGCTCAAAATTGAATAAAGTATCTGCTGCTGCTTGTGCTGCTGCTGCATGTTGGCATTTGTTGCTACTTTTGTTGTTGATTGAATTTTTGATAATGAATTGATGACGCTTCTCTGGCAGCACAACCAGAGGCAGCAGTTAAACGTTACAGGTGCGTGGTGTTGATAAAAAGATAAAGAAATAGATAAGTGGTGCAAAATGCAAAAGGGGACACAAAGAGAGAGAGAGAGGGATAGAGAGAGAGAGAGTTGATGATTTCCTTGAAAGCAATGAAAATATACAAAGGGAGAGGACTTGACCTACTACTATGATTATGTTATTTATGAAGGAAGCAAATACATTGAGTTAGTTACAAATATAGAAGATTATAAGTAGAGATACTTAAGTTCTATTTGTCTTTCTTAAACGAAATTTAATACATATTCCATTAATGAGATTACAGGGCTTTATGTATCAGGATTTTTTGTAAATATTATCAAGGAATGGATTTTTCATTCAATTAGATTAGGTTACAGGATGATTGGCAGAAGAGAGCAAATAAATGGATGAGATGGGATGGGATGGGATGGATGGTTTTGAGATCAGATTTGTTTTTTTTTTTTCTTTATAAAACTGGTTATCATAAACTGCTTAACTAACTAAGTGTATTGTACTTAAAGTCAAGAGGACGAAAAACCCTTTTATACTAATTAGACTTAATTATGCAATGAATTCTGACAACATTGAAACACTTTAACTCATCGTCGTCATTCTCTTATTTTCTGTCATAGTCATCATTATCATCATCATCATCGAAATCCTGATGTGTGATCATAATTATGATCATGAAAATGACTTGCAATAGTAGTAGCACTAATAAGAAGGAAGGAAACAAATTATCATGATCATGATCATGATGATGATGAGTGTGTATTTTGTGACGCTTTTAAACATCAACAACCAACACCAAAACCAAACCAATGAAAAAAATCAAACAAAAAAGTGAAGACACAAACTGAACGAAAAACACACAAAAAAAAAAAAAAAAAGGAAAAAAAAAAGGAAGAGAAAAAGAAAAGGTTAAATGAAATTAGCCCAAATAAAATAAAGAAGAAGAGGAACAAAGCGCCAAATGTCAATCAATGAGGCAAGTGAAAGAGTTAAACAAACATAAAATCAGAATGCAGGCAAGAGGACCAAAAAATATATTGGCCATGTTTGATGATGATGGTGATGCTGCTGCTGCTGCTGCTGCTGCTCTGATGACTCCTTCAACTTTAAATCTTTTTTTTTTTCTCATATTTGTGTGTGTCTTTGCTTGTCTACATTGTGTACTTACTTGGCTTGGCTTGACTTGACTTGGCCTCTTTGGCCCTGTTTGGCTCTACTTTGTCCTCACTCACTCACTCACTCACTCACTCACTCACTCACTTAGTCAGCCTTGGTATATTTTGCTTTGCATTGCTTGGTTTTACCTTGGTGTATCGATGGTGTATGGTGCATGGTGGTGGTTAAGGTGCAAGTTTTACACATAACGATTTGCACCGCATTCAATGAAAAGGAAGATGAAGAAACTCCTGCTGCTGATGATGATGATGATTATGTTCATGTTCATGATGATGATGATGGTGATGATGATGACGACGATGCCTATACCAATGACGATAATGATGATGACGATGATTCTACATAAACGAGAGCAAATCGTTTTGTTGTACAATGCTGGCAGGCACCAGCTTCAATAATCAGCTTTAGCTCCAGCAACACCACCATCACCACCACCATCACCACCACCACCACCACGATAAACAGGAACAGCAGCATTAATAGCAGCAGCCTCCTTGTGTTAGTTATGTTGCCTTTATAGTTTTTTGTTACTGATGTTGGTTGCTTTAAGTTGGCACGAATCTTTTTAGCTGCGCGTGTGGTGGCCCGATTTGTTTTAACCATTCGTTTGTTCTTCATTCTTCATTCGTAGTTCGTTTGTTTTACTTGTGCAGTAAAGTCTTCTTGTCTGTCTGTCTGTTTATTTGTTTGTTTGTTTGTTCCTCTGTCCGTATGTCCGCATGTCCGTATGTCCGTATGTCAGTCCATTTGCACACTCTTGTTCATGCGCTTTTGGGGCAAGTTAACACAACAAAATTGTGCTTCATATGAGATGGTGGCTTTCGTTTGAGGCACAAAGCAACAACATTGAATGGCATTGGATCGCATCGCATCGCATCGATCAATGCGGCGGCAGCGGCGTCGATCTTATGTGGCTCCAGTTAACTTTGCCTGCCTGGCTGCCTGTTTGCTTGCCTTGCGGCATTTCCAAGTTGTCTTAGTCTTGGTTGGAACAACCTCAACAACATTGCCAACAACATTGGCAATAACAAGCTGCCAACAACTGGCGCCAAGTGCTCGAATAATGTTAACGAGCTATTCAGTTAAGGCAAACAAACAGAACGAAAACCAAAAACAAAAACAGAGGATCGCTACAAAACGCATACGCCCAACAACTGACTAACGAAAAAAAATCAAAAAAAAAAAAATTAAATAAAAAAAAAACCACTGAAAAATACCAACAAAAAAAAAAACCCAAAGGATGTGAAAATATTCTTAAGCTAAATGGTGGAAGAGAGGAGAGATGGTAGATGGTGGATGGTAGGGATAGATGGGTGGATGGATGGATGAAGAGGTAAAGAAATAATACTATGTGAATGAAGAATGATGAAAAAGCAATGAAGAAAGAATATTAGGCAATTTACGATGACGAGACTCTCAGTATGAGAAATTATTGGATTTTTGTAAAACAACAAGGATACTTTAAAAGAAAGTAGTCTTGTGCTATGTACTATGATGTACCGACATATAATACATAAGTACGTACATAGATCAAAAGTTTAGTTATCACAACGACAAAGTAAATTGTCATCTTATAAAGTTGAATCAATTACTTTAGATTGATTGTTTTTTTTTTTTCTTTCTAAATCTAATAAATCTAATTACATAAATACAATTTATACTCTTAATTGTATCAACTATTATATTGTACACTAAAAATTAATTGGGATAAAAGTGCGATGCGTTGATGTATGAATGGATGGATGAATGGGTAGAATTTTCAGAGGCGCCACAACACTTTCTTTAACACTTTTGACCTGCATCCTTTCTGTCTTTTATATGCAACTCTTTACACTCTCCTCTTTCTTCTCTATTCTCTTCACTGTTCACCACGAATCCATCTACCTTGGAATTGCCTTATAATGGTCTTTTTTTTGCTTTGGGGCGTAAAATATTTACTCAGTTTTTTCTTTGGTATTCACTAAATAGAAACATCCATCGAATGAAGTTTTTTTTTTGGTTATTTTATTTTGTCAGTTGGCAGAGGCCTCAATGCAACACAGTTTTTTATTTTTTTTTTTATTTTGGTTAAACTCAAGTCAGGTCCAGGCTGAGTAAGTCCACTTCAGTTCAGTGTAGTCCAGTCCAGTCCAGTCCAGAGCAGTCCAGAGCAGTCAGCTAGTTACTTAGTCAGTCATCCTCACATGGCGGCCAATAGCTTGGGGGCGCTCAATCGCTCGTTCGCCTTTTAAAACAGATCTTTCTTTTTTTTTAATTTGATATTTTCGTTGTTGTGATGGTGGTGATGGTGGTGATGGTATTGATGGTGGGGGCATTTGCAGTACTCATATTGTATATTGTTGATTTTTTGGTTGACGTCTGTCATTAGGAGGTACCGTGTGCCATGTCTGCACGTTCCTTGGTTCCTTGGTTTATTCAAGTCAATTCAGTTAAGTTAAGTTAAGTTAAGTTAAGTCAAGTCAAGTCAGACGGCAGCAGTCCATCAGTTGCTCATCATCTTGGTCCCATCATTTTTGTCGTTGTACTCATCAACATCATCATCATCATTATGGTCATCATCATCACCATGATCATAACGTTGTTTTGGAGTCGTGGCTGGCATTTTCATCGTTTGTTGATGATGATCTGTGAACATGCACAGACATACGTTCGTTAAATTTGATTCATGAGTCTGGTTTGCGTTTGGGTTTGGGTTTTGGTTCGAGTTTAGATTTTGTTTTGAATCGATCGTGGTTGTCTTCTCCAACCTATTGCCACCTTCTGTTTCTCCTCTTCCTTCTTCTTTGTCATCAACAAATTGCAATACCAGAAAAGAGTTGAGCTTTACCTGCACGGGTTGCCGGGACTGTTGAGTGATTGCTACTTAAAGTTATAATTTTCATATTTGTGTAAGAAGAAATACATTGGAAGGAAAAAACCAAATTCAAGAGAGAAGACAGTCAATGGTTGGTGGTCAGTTTGTCGCCAGTTTGTGGATTTTTGTTTTGTTTTATGTCTGGTTACTCTGTGTGTGATGTGGTGATGTGATGATGATGTGCTGTATTTTGTGTTTTGTGTTTCTTCATATTCGTAATTATGATGGACCCTTACATTGATGGGTGGCTACACGCTCGCACTCGAGATGAGCGAACGAGCGAACAAGCGCCACGCCAAGCCACGTTACGCCACACAGCAAATCCCATCAAGTTTTTAGCATTGCATTCCTTCACTCTCGTATGCCACCTATAATTTTCGAATTTGCACGTTTGTAAACCACCAACAATGAAACTAAAGACCACAGACCAGCGACCAGATACCCAAGGAAAAACAAATAAAGAAAGCAAACATTGATCTTGACTCTCAGCCACATCAGTTTTCGTGGTTCAGCCAATTTCAATTTTCTGTTTGCAAAAAACCCAACCAAACCAAACTAAACTAAACCAAACTAAAAAATACCAAACTCATTCGTGAAATTTAAATTCTGTTTCTCTTCAATGCACCACCATCATCATCATAGTCATAGTCTGAGGACGTTGTCGTCGTCATCATCATCATCATCGTCTTTTTGGGGGCACGTTTCCAAAGTCAATTTGGCGCCTGGCGCCACATGATAACCAGCAGAAAGCAGAAACAGCTTAGTTAGTAAGTGATCTTGTTCGATTTGAGCCTCCTCTTCTTGAGGAGACTCATTCTTCTCATAGCATATTCACTGGACATCACTCAGTCACTCGCGACCACGACAACGTCGTAGTCGTCATCACTGATAATGATGATGATTGTGATTGTGTCTGCGTGAACCATGAAGAAGGCTTCACTCTACTCTGCTCTACTCTACTTTACTTTACTTTCCTTATATTTACTTTACTTAACTTAGCATAGAGGAGGAAGAGAAGAGTGGAGAGGAGAGGAGAAGGTACGTACGTACATAGGAATGAGAGTAAAGAGTAATCACATGAATGAAGAAAGCTTAGTTAAGAATGAAGGAAATCAACGATGTTGGTTGGATTGTTGGTTCTTCTCAAGAAATTTGATTAATGATTTATTTTATTTCATTTGCACAACAAGCTTACGTTATAATAATCTGATCTCTTCTGATCAATCCATTATATTCTATTCTATGCCATTCCATTCCATTCTATTGTATTGTATTGTATTTTATATTGATTTTACTTTACTTTCTTTATATTTAAAGGCAAATGTTTCCACAAATGAAATTTCGTGTTTCGGGTCTCGATGCAAAGGCCAAGTATATTTTGCTACTGGATATTGTTGCAGCAGATGATTATCGTTATAAGTTTCATAATAGGTAAGTCTTTTGATTCATTATATGCACTAACTCCCATTTTCTCTATGTAAGTATGTTGTGGCACAATATCTTCTGGATGCTACATACTTATATGTATCTACTATACATACAAATGTATCTAACTATGTACATACATAAGTAAATACAACACGTTAATAAAATAACCATTATTTCATATGAGATTCTTCTTGTGTTTTATCCCAAAAAAAAAAAAAAAAAAAAAAAATCATCAAATCAAAACTGAATTTTTCAGTCGTTGGATGGTCGCTGGTAAAGCGGATCCGGAAATGCCAAAACGCATGTATATCCATCCAGATTCACCCACAACGGGTGAGCAATGGATGCAGAAAGTCGTCTCATTTCACAAATTAAAATTGACCAACAATATTAGTGATAAACATGGATTTGTAAGTACTGTACGTCTTCTTTGTTTACCGAATTAGTTGTTTAAGTGCATCTACCGCGATACCAAAATAAAATCATTTCAATTATTATATTTCTAATTTTTTTTTTATTATTATTTTTTTATATTTTTTATTTTATTTTTTATTATTTAATAATAAATTAAGAATTAAAAACAAATAAAGAAAACATTTTGTAAATGTTACAATAAAAAAGAATAAAGAAATTGTTAAAAAATAAAAAAGGAAATAAATGGGTTGGAATGAAGAACATTCTGTTCTGTCTGTCTTCCAATTCATCTATTAAGAGGAGTAATAGATTAAGAGTTGCAAGTCTATCAAACATTGCAATGACAGTGTCATCGTTATCGTTATCACGTCTTTGAAATATTTGCCACAGAACGCAGCGCTCACTCATTCTTATCACAAATTCTCACACGCTAAATCAAGTAGCCACGCAAGGCTCATGCAGGCAGGCAGCAGGCAGATTTCAAGTTCAAAAATTCTCTCACTTTCTTAGATAAATGAACGCCCGACCGTCCGATCGACCGCACACGCAATGAGTATACTTAGTACAAGGAGGAAGATGATGTTCTTTGGCGGCTTCTTCCAATCGACGACTAATCGTTGTATGGATGCAGCAAATGCCAATAGATACTAGATACTTGTGTCCATAGTCATGGACCGAAACAATCATTCTTTGCGCACTACTGTTTCTTTCCTTTCTTCCTTCCTGCCTTCCCTGTTTTGGTCTGTGGCAACTAGCCGCTTTTCAATTTGAATAAAACTATCAATGGAGCTTTTTGTCGCCGCCTTTATCATCATCATAATGTTGATGATCACCAGCACCACGACCACGACCATGATGATGATTATGATGATGATGATGATGATGATCTCGTAATCCAACAACTAAGTAACAAATTTATAAGAGCTCAGCGGCAACTGTGTGTTATGTTTGCCATTGACTTGTCTTGGCTTTTGTAATTTGCCGACAAGTGTTGCACCTCCCTACACCTCTTTGTTACTGTCTCTCACTCTCTCTCTCTCTCTCTTTCTCTCCCTGTTGGGGTTTTATTAGTTGCGTTGCACTCCTCGAATTGCACCAATTTGATCAAAAGTACGCAAATTCATTTATTGATGATCGCCAATGAATGAAATGAAATGGTAAATGGTTGATAGTGCAACGTGGGGCGACAAACTGACATCCGTCGTTGACGCTGATCGACTCTTCTTCCTTCTCCAATCTCAATTCTCCATCCTGACTGACTGACTGTCTGACTATATGGCGACTATTGCAATGGCGGTGTCTGTTTATGATCTCTTCTGTGTATGTCGTCGTCGTCATCGTCAACATCAACATAATCATCATCATCATAATCATCATCATTATGATCGCCATGGTTTCTTTGTACGCTAGTAGAGTAGAATTTGTTGGCGCTGATGTGCCACCCGTCGCGTTAAGCCGCCATCATTGCCGACGGCACTTTTCATTACGCATTGAGCCCCACTAAAAACCGACTGCCTACCGACCTCCCCAAATCGGAGAACCAAAAAAGAAGAAAGGAAACCAGCAACAATATTTGCATGCAACATAAATCGCATTCAAAGTCACAATGTGCGAGCGATTCTTTCAACGAACGTCGATTTGCAACAAGATTTAGTTTAGCTCACTCTCTGACTAAATCAACCACTCCCCCAGTAAGTCCGTCAGTCAGTCAGTTAGTCAGTCAGTTAGTCAGTCAGTTAGTCAGTTAGTTAGACTCTTAGTCAGTCAATGAGCCAACGAGCTTTGCGTGGGCACTAAGTAGCTTGTGTTGGCCATTAATTTTCGCGCAATTCCATTGAAAAATGCCGACAGATCGTTCGTTCATTGCAGAGCAGCAGCCCACCAAGAAGTACTACATAACATACTACATACGAGTATTAAACATACATAAGTTTAGCTCAACAAGATCGAATGAATCGACGAACGACATATCATAAGCATGAGCGTCGGCATTTATCTCTGCGGGTGTTCGTTCCTCTATTCCTTTGCCTGATTACTGATCATAGATGACAGAAAGGGAAAGGGGCAATCACATGGAGGAGTTTCATTACTAAATCTCAAAAGGGACCACCCTCTTTTGACTTAGAAAAAAAAAAAAAAAAGAAGAAAACTATTAAATAGACTATTTCATATATGATAAAAGTTAAGTTTAGAAATTGATCTTAATTAACTATACTAAAAATCTTAGAGGGCCTCTTTCAACTAGACTTTTGTATTTAGAGAAGGACAATACAAGTTCTGGTAAAACAAAATTCATTCTAAATATCTAAAAGAAAGAAAGAAAAATTAAAAAAAAAAAACAACTAGCTTTTTTCTAAAAAGAATTTTCATTTGGATCCCGATTTGTATGGGGGGATACCCCCGCTAGTAACTCGCTTCGTCTGATTCCGACAAGTGTACTGCGTATGGTAAAAAAGAAACTCCGTGCAAAATTTCAGGTCTCTAGTTCAAAAAATGAGGGACTAGTTTGCATACATACAGACGGACAATTGGGTAGATCAAGTCGTCTCGTTGCGCTGATCAAAAAAAAAAATGTATATACTTTATGGCGTCTTCAATGTCTCCTTTGTTCTGTGTGTTACAAACTTCATGACAAACTTAGAAAAGGAAAATAAAAAAAAAAATTTCATTTAAACACAATAGTAGATTTTCATTCAAATCAAACCTTTTGACCCAATTTTTGAACTCCAAATAGAATTCTAAGAACTCAAACACTCACCACCACATTATCATTCATTATTATCATTATTATGATTACAATTATCATCATCATCACTTACTGATTTTTTTGTGATTCGCTTACAAAATAATTCCACAAAATTCTTGTCACTTTAGAAATATAAAACTCTTGACCGTTGAACCAACTGACCTATTATCTATTGAACTCGAACTCCTTTTGGGCACGAACATAGCCATGGGCATATGGATACAATAAGTTTACTTGTTCTGGGAAAAGAATAGCGTGAATTGATACCGCAACGTCTGTTATTTGTCGGTTGTTTGACTATTTTCCTCTTATGTTTTTTTGTAAGTTTTTCGGTTTTAAGAAAAGTGTCAGCTGTTGGCTTTTTAACTATAAAATAATTGAATGAATCGAACTACACATGTGTATGTGTGAATATACTTCTTAAGTAGACTTGTAATACCAATTGCTTGCTAACTTATCGAATGCTAGTGTTGTTCTAGTATAGAATTCTAGGTCTATAATTAACTTGGTAACATATTTTCTGTGGTTTTCTTGTTGTTGTGTGTGGTTTGGTTATCCATTGAACTGTTGAATTATTGAAGTGGTATAGTAAGTGTTATGCTACTGGCTGCGTGTCAAAACAGAAACGCCCAACCGCAAAAATCTCCTTTTATTCAAAACTTATTACTTTTGTAAATTTATGACACAACAATGAGAATAGAACTCATGGTTAGTAGTAGATACATAATAGTTTCGATGCTTATACAATAATAAATACATAAGTATATAGTTGGTATTTAGTACAAGATACAAATCCCCCCCATAACCATCCCATGCACATACTCCTCGTACATACATACAAAGGTACTAAGTATGTATGAACATATACACATACATACATACATAAGTAGATTGTTGGTACATGGGTGGTACAGACAAATAGAAAGATAAATAGATAGATAGATAGACATACTATGTATGTAATTAACAATTGATCGAACAGTCAGTTTGAATTACAATATACACATAAGAAATATAGTACAATAAATAGAGTATTTGAATAATCTACTAAAATATTCAATCAACGCGACAACGCGACAACAATCATGGATGCATGAATAAAAAAAAAAAATAAAATAATAAAGGTAAAAAATAAAGTACGTAGTTGCTTTGCTTTGCTTTGCATTGCTCTGCTTTGCCTGATTTGGTCTGCTCTTTGACCCTCTTTTGGGACCCATTATTATTGTATTCTATTGTATTGTATTGTACAAGTAGTATAATATATCGCATACATAGAATAGCAACACACACACACACACACACACATTAACATATTCTTGTTACTAGTATAATGTGATGTGTGGTGGTGGTGGTGGTGGTGGTGGTGGTGATGGTGGTGGTGTTGATGGTGGTGACGACGCTGACGACCAACGTTGAACGGCCATATTGATTTGCTTCAAGTTGTACTTTCGCACCCTTAAACAATATTATTTTCAGGTTTACCATTGTTGCTCGTATATATAATATTTGCCAGACTTATTCGTTCCTCTCTGCTCTCTGCTCTTCGAACTCTACTCCTCTGTCCGATATACTCTCTGATATATTCCAATACTATAACACATACCATAGATATTCTTTTGCATTCTACTACAATAATATTGCATTATAGAATTTGTTTTTCTGTATTAGCTACTACTGAGCTTCTCTACTCTACTCTACTTTACTCTCCTCTACTCTACTCTCCTCCACTCTACTTCTGAACTGTAGTGGTATTGTGGACTTAAGAGATTTCCTTTCTTTATTTCTTTCTTTCATTCTTTTCTTTACATACATTTTTTTTTTTTATTTTTTTGTTATATTTTCTCTCCTTTCGACAAGGAACATATGGGGTTGATTTGGTCCGTTTTGTGTGCTCTGGTTTGATGCGATGAATATGACGCTTGCTCACACATTTATTATTGTATTGCAATAGAATCATCATCATCATCATCATCATCATCATCATCATAATCAACATACAAATTAATATCCCCTATTATTTCTTCAAATATATGTGTAAGTATATAAAGTTAGATGTGTGTGTGTGTGTGTGTGTGTGTGCGTGTGTGTGTGAGTGTTTGTGAAGTGTCGATAATTAAAATTTTAATGCGTTTAATTGTTGTTCTAATAGAAAACGCGTGTTTTGTACCACAAAAAAAAAAAAAAAAAAAAAAAAAAAATTAAATGAGAAAAAAAATGAACAAAAATGGTAAAATAAAGAATAATGATGTCACAAGATTTGGAACTGATTAACTACTATGTATTATACTTAATTATATATATACAGAGAAATATCCCATGGCCGCTTGATGTGTGAATCGTAGCCCAAATTGACAACTTGGTAGCAGCTTTGTGGAGTTAAACAGTTTTTCCTTAGATTAACATTCATTCCCGAATACCATTTAGCTTTGATGGAGTCTTTGTTTTAAAAAAAATTTCTGCTGTCTTTTGTCTTTTTCCAATATTAAATCTTTAAAAATATGAATACGTTAACAATTGATTTATTGTTGCTATAAAATTTTACTTTTTCGCTGGTAGTTTTTTCATCTCTTGCACATTAATTAAATCTATTATTTCTAAGATTAAATTTTTCGGTGCCATTTTGATTACTTTAATAACAACCAACTAGTGACCAATAACTAAAACGTCACAAACTATTGCCACCAAACAAAAAATTATACAATATAAATATTGGAATCTCCTGTTTTCTTAAATATTTTTTTAAGTCCTTTTTAACGCAAAGAGTAAGATTTCTAGCCCTTCCACACACCTTCGTCGTGACTATTAATTTACGATTGTGGGTCATGTACCACACGCAAAGGTATGTGAATCGTCACCAAAGTAACCAAGGGGAATCACCAATGATTTACATACAAAATTTTAATCACGAGTTTTCTCATTAGAAAGTGGTTTTTTATTTTGTATGAAAAGTAAATAAATGTAGTGTCGACGTTTGACCAAGGGAGCATTCGCCCACCGAAGCATATTTTGTACTAAAAACATTACCAAAAATTTGGGACCGAGGGAGTTGTCCGCATGGGGTTGAGCTGTCCGCGACTAGAATTACCACTGTACATATATTTATTTATCTTTATATCCAATTTAATAAGACTTTTATCGGGCAAAATGATGTGTGTTATCGTAGTTGGTTGCTTAGGAAGTCTGTGTGCATCACTTTATATAAAAGATTTTTTTTTTTTTTAGTAGCCCAGAAACTGTTTGATAAAAAGGTTTTAAGAATCAAAAGCTCTAAAAACTATTTAATGGAATTTATTATGACAAAAATAAATAAATTATCTCTCGTGGCCGCGCACAATTCATTTATTCCGAAAAGATGTTTTTAATACAAAATATATAAATTTCCTCCTGTTTATGGTCAATTTCATTGAAACTGTAGGTGGCTCTGCCCACGAAATATTTTGCTGTAATAGTTTTTGGATGATGGATGCAAGGCTAATCGAATTGTGCCTTTGAAAAGGTTATTTTTTTTTTGTTCTTGCATTTTTCCATGACTCTAATGCATTGATTGCCTTCCTCCTCCCCCATTTATTTACTTCCCATTTATTTAATGAAGCTAAATGAAAATGATGATGATGATGAAAATGTTATTAGTGATTTTCTAAACTCATAAATTGAATTATTGGTTACTTTAGCAAAATAACCGCAAACAACTGAGAAAAGATTCTGCTGAAACAAAAAAAAAACAAAAAAAAAAAAAAACAAAAAAAAAAATGGAAAAAAAAAAAAACATTGAAGGTATTTTCAATATAAATTGAACTATGAATAATAATATTACCAAGTCAACGTTGTCCTACTTTTTATATATTGTACGAGTAGATTGAATTGTATATCACTGATGATGATAATGACTTTTATGCTTTTGAATGGACTTTGTGATAAATTTAATTTATTATCTCAGGCTCTCACTTAATAAATATATAGTACAATATATTGTACAGCAAATTGCAGGACACAAAGCATACACAACACACACACACACAACACACACACACACAACATATAACAACATCTAAGTACTTTAGTTGAGTATCTATGATGCTTTATCCATATACTGATTCACTGTGACTTAGTCTGAGGTAACCTTGACGACCACGACGACGACAACGTGGATGACAACTATTTTTCCAATTTATGTTCTAAGTGACTTACTAAACTTTATACATACAAATACGTACGTATAGTAGTAGTGTAGTGTAATGTAGTGTAGTGTAGTTTAGTATAGTGCCCCAGCATAATCATGAACATCAGAGTTAGTCCCACTTCACTTGTGAATGTCCTGTGACATTAACATCAAGAACGCACCGCAATGTTAAGTTATTCATGTGTAAGTTAGAGCCGAGCGAAGGATTCTCATGCACTTACGTTTGATCATTCTGCCGCGTATAAAATATAAAATATCTAAACAGAACGACAGACAGATTGACTGACTAGCAGACCGACCGACCAACTTTTCGTCCGTCCGTCCGTCCGTCCGACCGACAACACAGGAAGGAAGACGATATAGTATAAAATTCCATTTCCTGTGATAGAAAGACCAAAGAACTTCTTTGAATATTAGATGGAGAGAGAGAGAGAGAGAGAGAGAGAGTGAGAGAGGACAATGATGTTGGGCTTTGCTGTGATGTGACACACGCATTGATGGAAGTGGAAGTGCTCAATTTCAAATCAAATTAATTGATGCTCGTTCAGGATGCTGCAAACACACACACATCTTCACTTCACTTCACATCACATGACATCACATTGATAGTCACATAGGAATTTAGTGTCCTTTAGTCGTCTACTATAGTAATAATACTTTGTTCGTTTATCCAATGTTCAGTTCAGTTCTGTTCTGTTCTATTCTGATAATCACTGAAGCGTTTTGCTTTTTATACAAGTTTTGCTTTAGCTCACATGTTGATGCTAACGATGATGATGATGATTGTGATTATGATGAGGATGATGAGGATGAGGATGATGTCCTGCACAACCCGCTCAGATCGACTTCAAACCAGGAGGACAGACAACAACATACATAGATTGCAGAATGTGCAGGAGGGTATACACACATTTAAATTAGGTTCATTGTGTCCTCTTGTGGGATTCTTGAAACAATTCAAATAGAAAATCAAAGGAAATACATGTATATGGCCAATTTTCATGCGCATTGCCATCAGTCTCAGATACTCAGACTTCAACTTTATTATTGTCCTTCAATATTAACAATAATGATGATGATGATGGTGGTGGTGATGACGATGACGATGATGACGACGACAACAACTTCAACCAAAAAAAAAAAAAAAAATAAAAAAAAATTTGAAAGAAAGAAACCAAGTGCGTGTCTCAAAGAGACTTTCAAAGGTGTACACACACTCTCAATCTCATTGATGGCCATTTTTGGTAAATACTTTTCTTGCTTGACAACTTTGAGTATGCCCCAGCCCCCTTTTAAGTGTTATAGGTTGTGTATGGATATAAGTAGTAGGAATGTTGGTCGGTCGGTTGGTCGGTAGGTAGGCAAGCATACAAGGGTTGTTTGTTCTTTGGACAACTTACAAATAGTATGCAAGTCTCATACAAATGATATAACTTTAAGCATAGCATTTGAACATACACACGTACATATTCTATACTCGTAAAATATAAAGTATTTATTTGAATATACCAAAATGTATCTATCGATCATAAATTTTAAACATAATAAAATTTATACAAAATTTATTTATACTAATATTCGTCCATTGATTGATATTCGACCGTTCAAAAGGATATACATTATTATTATTATTATTATTATTATTATTGATAACACTAAAGCTCATCATTAGCTACCAATTAAAAAAAGAAAAAAGAAAATCGTTTAACAAACAGTGGAGAAAATGGGGATAAATTGATTTGTCTTTGATTATTTATATATAGATTTTCATTATTTTCTTCATGCCTTCTACACTAGTATAAGGTTCATGGAGTTGGGACTGGGACTGGGGAGACTGATTAACTATATACAATATATAATTCTAAACTAATTAAAAAAAAAAGAGCTAAATTGGCAGCTGGTACACTGCGCTTCAGGATAACATTAGTAATTTGCCAGGCAGCCATTCAGCCAGGAATGAAGGAACGAAGGAAGAAATCATTAGACCCAGAAATATTTCTACATATATTATGTGCATACTGTCTGCATTATTTTATGTTCTAACATAAGTTTATGATATTATTAAAACATGCGGTTTAAGAAGGCGTTTCCCTCTATTAGACTGACTGGTGGTTTGTTCATTCTCATCATCATCATCATCATCATCATCTTCTGTTCAGTAAAGAACAAGTATGTGATGTGATGTGGTGTGGTGTGGTATGATGTGGTATAGTATCTATACAAAAAATCAAGAATATATCAAACTCTAATACCACTAAATAGTAAAGTATTCCCTTGCCGCACATTATACTTGTACACGTAGAAGTTTCATTTGCTCTTTATTCATTCATTTCTTGTATTCTGTTGTGGTAATCGTAAACTATCAAAGCGAAGATGATGGTGAGGATGCGGATGTGGATGTGGATGTGGATGAAAATGAGAAATAACACATATATACTCGTATATTGTATAATAATTGTGAAGAGTTGATCTGATCGTAACTGATAGCTAACCAATAGTTTATTAATGTCAGAACAAAGAGTTACCCCTTTTTTTTTTTTTTTTTGTTTGCTACAATACTACTATTTATCCATGTTTTTCTTGGTTTAGGACAATGAACAAGGCACAACGATATGATGATTATGATGATGATGATGAGGATAATGATGATGGGGTGCATGTTGAGTAAATGCAGCAATGGAACGAACAGCTTCCCTTAGACAGGCAGAGAAACAGACTAACAGACAGAACAATAAAGGGCGGGAGAATATACAAACAGACAAACAGACAAACATAGAAACATCATCATCATCATCATATTCTATAGTTTGAATGTGCATATAAAGATAGATAGAAGAACAGCCGCAATTGATGGCATTAGGCATTAGATAAGAAATCAGACATTTATACATGACACGATACAATAAAACTCATGAACTCATGCACTCTAGGACTTTAGGACTCATAGCTGGAACTGTGGAGGGAGGAAAAGACTGTTACTAGTATTAGTAGTTATTCTCTTCCTTTTTATTTCTTTTACATTCCATTCTCCAATTCCATCCATTCTTATCATTGTCTAAATACATTCTGCCATCAACCAGATATTTTTATAGATAATACATCAATTTTGCGTGCAAAGTATGATGATATCCTTAAAAAGAGAACAAGAACAACAAGAAGAAGAAGAAGAAGAAAAAAAGGCGCAGGATGTGCATTAAACATTTCTACTATACCCATTCCTTTTTCTTCATTTTCTATAATCTATACAATATCTCATATGATGTCTAACTAAATATATACAAGTATGTATTTTTATAAACAAAAACAACAAGGGTTGTTTCTCTGTTTCTCTGTTTCCTCCTCTATTGAGTATCTGATGAATTGCTATTAAATTAAATTAAAGTTTTTTTTTTTTTTTTTCTTAGACTTTCAAATGTCATCATTTGAAATATTGTATGCAGTCTGAGTTTCTTTAAATTTCATTGACATAAAGTTAATGTAACTTCTTTTTGTTAGTCCAATTCTTGTTTTCACTTGTTGTTGTAAAATGAATAAAATTTCCTTATTATTTTTTCCAAGGATTTTTTTTTTTTTTTTTTTTTAATAAATAATTGTATAAAAATTTCAAGGGGAATGAATCAAGAAAGAATATTACAATAGTGTTTTCGGTATTTATAATATTTAAATGAAATTTCAAATTCCTTTCTTTTTTCCTTTCCTTTGTTTAAGAGAAGTTTGAGAGTTTTCCTATCCTGGTGGACAAAATAAAATTAAATTAAATTCTTAAAATCTAGGAGACTAAATATTTGGTTTGCAAACAAATGCATGAATGAAATATATGAATGACCAACTGCTACTATTACTATTACTATTATACTTATGTATGTATGACAATAAATCAAATGAGTCTCATATTATTGGATATCTTAGCTTAGGCATAACAAATATCATAACAAAATGATAAAAATTATTCAAATTTTCTTTGTTAAGTCTACGATGGATGACTACTACTATTATAATGTTGATGATGGTGATGATGATGATGATGATGATGATGGTGACCTGCCTAACCTACTTCTTTCATAATACTTACTATATTATCCATTTTCTTTCCTCTGTACTTATGTACATTTAAATATTAAAAAAATTCCAACAAACAAACAAATGAATGAACAAACCAAAATTGCGTTAAAGGTATTTTTATTTTGTCGCACCTTCACTACAACGAAATCGCCACCTTTGGAAAAACGCCTGCCAAAACTTTGCTTTTTTTTCAGGAAGGAAATGAGGGAAAGTATCAAAATAAAATGAAATGAAGAAAGGCAAAGGCAAAGGCAAAGGAAAAACAAAATCAAAAAGCAACGACTTTGAAACACATTTGCCATGAATTTAATTTAACATAAAAGCGCATTTTATTATTTATCCTCCATTCCATCGAACTGAAAATATATACACACACACACACACACACACAAACACACCTTATGATAACCAAGACCAACCATCATAGCAAGTAGAATAGAACCCAACTGAACCCAGGTTAGTCGCCACGCCACCACGAACAATTCCACGATAATCATACATACATATTTTGGTAGACGAAATTTATGAGGCATGCTCAGCATTTTATTAGATTTTAACTAGCATAATATATATTACTGTTACTCCTCAAGGGTATGAACGAAAAAAAAAAATGTGTCACCAAAAAAAAAAAAAAAAAAAATAAAATAAAAAACCCCGAAAAACCAACCTCTTGACTTGACTTGACTTAAGTATCCTCTTTATTATTATTATTATTATAATTTTTTTTTTTTTTTTTTTTTGCTGGCGTCAAACTTCAGACACAAGAAGAAGTAAGTCGCCAGACGCCAGACTTTATTTTATTTCAAATGCTGCTTTACTTATTCTATGTTAGTATAAACGAATACTTAGTAGACTTGATTCAATCCAATCTGACCGACCGAGGAGACCCTCAAACCTTTATTCTTAGACCAGTTGGTCGGTTGGTCGGTCGGTCTCTGACTTATTGTGAATTTTAACGCCAAACGTTCGTCAACGACAAAGAACAACGTGCTAAAAACATTAAATATGTTAATTAGTTTCAACGCCCCGCATAGAAAGATTCGTTAAATAAATTCTATAAAAAAAAAAAAATAGAAGAAAAAAAAATTAAGGAGAAACATTTACACACGAAAAGCCACCAAAATCATTTTCGGACTTTTGTCCCGTCGTCGTTGTCGTCGTCGTCGTCAAGAATTCATTCACATGCCATTTTAAGCATTTTGATCAACGCCATTGCCATCATTATTCAGTCACTCATTCACTCATTTACTCATTCACTCATTTACTGATATACTAAGTATCATGATTATGATTATGGCAATGGCAATGGTAATGGTGATAGTGATGGCGATGGCAATAATGAAGATGAAGATTTGAACTACCCAACCCAGTTTGGAGGAACTGAAAATATCCTAAACATGCAAAGTTTCGTTAGTTTTTTTTTATTCATTCATTTGTTCCTTGCTCGCTGCTCGTTCGTTCGTTCGTTCGTTGGTGAATTGAAGTAGTCCGATTTGGTTAAAGCCGCGTCAAGGCGTACAGTAATGGCTTTGACAGCGCGTCATATGACCACCGACCATGCTTGGCACCTACACACACACACACACACACACACACACACACACACACACACACACACACACATACACACAGATACACTCATCAAATATACATACATATACTATACCTTTCTATGTGTATTTATGATTGTATGTATAAGTATATATTTCTACTTACTTATTATTAACACAAACTACTAATGCGCGAAATTCATTGTAGATTATTTAATTTTGTCGACATTAAGACACGACACGTTTAGCTCATTTAATAATCTTAATTTATTTATTCACTTCACAACATTACGTTAACATTATTACAATGTAGTAAAATATTAGAATTATGACACATTGATCTGATATTTGTAACGCTATCAAAATAATACTACTATTGGTATTGGTTAGTAAGATTAGCCAAGTTCAACCATCCATCAATCAATCAATTATTTAGTTATTGGAAATCGGAATAAGTTTCCGCTGTTTTTAATTAAAAATTGAACATTTATTGTGAAAGCATTGTCCCCATATTTCAGGCAATTGTATGTATGAATTCCGCGTTGAAAAAATTCCTTACAAAATCAAACCAATTTCTGGCTTCTTTCATAAAAAAGTGTAGTTCTCCTCGTCCAGGCCATGAGTCATCAATCAGATCGATGAGTGGTAATCAGTCGAAAGGAGCAATATCTAGTAAATAGGACCCTCCCATTGAAGCATTTCCAAAGCATTGCATTGATGAATTTTACAGCATTTGACCGAGGAAAGTTCACTTTGTCATATAATGGGGGCTTTTGCCGCTTGAATGATTGATGCAATTGCTTCAATTATTTGTTGGTCACATTTCTCAGTCCGTCGTGCTTTAGCATTAGCTTATTGCCATGAATACATATTCGGTTTGATTGAAGTGAAGTTGTAGCATGTCCTTTGAGTTGTTATAGTGAATTTAAACTTTTTGTTTCCCAACAGTTCTTTGATGAATGTAAAAAACATTTAGAGTTCGACGATTCTTGACTTGAGTTCATATGGAACCCAATTTCCTTATTCATAACCATGAGACTGTTTGAAATCAACGACTTTTTGAGCAACCTCCTCTTGAGTTTTAGATGAATCTTGGTTCCTAGTCATTCAGCGTTTTCAAACTTTATTCTCTGTTGGCAAGTTTTAATGTGTTTTCTATTGAGTTTTGAAGATTTCTGTGTGATTGCATTATCACATTTTCATATTGAATAAGAAGAAATGGATATAATAGAATTAGGATGCATGCATTAGTTCAATAGTAGTATCAGCTGTTCTGTTCTTAAATCTTAAGCCAATCTTGTTTATTGTATCTTCTACTTAAGTATTGTGTTCCATTTGATTTTTGTCTAAAATAAAGATTGATTGTTCACTTTTCATTTTCTCCCCTCATAATTCTTATATTTTATCTTATTGCGTTTTAATTAAGAAATAAACTAGGAAACTATTTAGGACACCACACAAACACACACACACGCACTCACACAATTTTTCTCTCTATTCATTCCCATTCCATTCCATTCTAGTAATAAGTAGTAGGTAGTATTAATCAATAATAGGCTAAAAATGTACGGGTATTTTACACTTTGCCATTAAGAAGAAGGACAAACTCTCTTAAGTCATCCAATTGAGTAGAGAGAGTAGAAGAGTCATTGAATACAATACGTTAGAGTGAAATATAATAGAATAGAATAGAGTAGAGTTGTGTCGTGTCGAGTTGAATTGAGTTAAGTTCAGTTGAGTCATTTGAAGTCATTGAAGCAAATACCAAATCTGATTGTATTTTACTGCGTATGAGCAGCGGATAATAGCGTTGCTGATTAGTGCCAAAACAAGATTAGCCTGCTAAGTAGAGCAAGAGTCCTGCGTAGCATTCAACAAGATACATGCACATACTATTCATTGTAGATTCTACATGGATACACCGACATAGACACACTTCTTTTGTGGTTGGCCGCCTCACGTACTGCAGCATTTAATGTGTGGCAACAACAACAACAACAACAACAACAAGAACAGCAGCAGCAAGAGCAGAAGCATGTGGTGAGGTAACATCAATAGATTTTCCTTTTCTATTTTCTTTCATTTTCATCGTTGGTCTTCGGCGCTTGATAACAACTTCATTTCAATTTCATCAGTCTTTAGTCCTCAGTGTAAGGAGTAAGGAATTTTCATGAGCAACAAAAAAAAAAAAAAAAAAATTAATAGAAAATTATTTACTTGGTTTGGTTTGGTTTGGTTTTATTCTTAGATTTTCTGGGCGTTTGTCTGGGTTTGCCTTTCTTTCATTTGTTCATTCTTTCTTTCTTTCTTTGTGAGCACACGCGAGTTTACCTTCTACCTTTTAAGTTGAGTGCACGCGTTCATTCCTTTTGATGCTCATGAAGAAGATGATGATGATGCTGCTGATGATGCTGGTGATTCTGGTGATTCTGGTGATGCTGCTGATGCTGGTGATGTTAATAATAGAAGCATCAGCAGTTCCTTTTTATTGTACCTGCGTCTGTAATAAATAAAAGAGCAAGAGATTTGGATCCATGGGTGGGGCTCATTGGGTGAATTATTAAAGTTTTCCTTACCATCCTCCTCATTTTTTGACACTAATTTTCTATATAAGATTATTTAGGCGTTTGGAAAAGCAGAAAAACTATATTTGTATTTAACAGTAGACAATGCGAATCTGTATTCTTATATGCAATAATACACGTATATATATTTACATATAAGTATGTATATCCTTGAAGGATTCTATAGTTTGTTCAGGGTTTCGGTTACACGCACACTTAAAGATTGACAATAGAAAACGACCAAGGCAATTTTGGTCTTGTTATTGTATTACCTTTTCCAGCATCTCTTCATCATTCCAATCATAATAATCATCATCATCATAATCATCATCATTACTAAATGCACAGCATGAGTTTTGTATCTATTTTTGTTTGGTGGCAGTGGCATCATCATCATTGGAATCCAGTTGAGTTGAGCTCAGCTAAGTTAAGCTGAGCTGAGTTGAGTTGAGTTGAATTGTGTGTTGAGATAAACTGATTTGACTGACATGTTATTGTTGTCTTCTGCTCATTGTGTGTGCCGCCTTCCTGTGGTGATGGTGGTGATGGTATAGTCATCATCATCATCATCCTAGTAAGTAGTTGGTGGCGGCGGCAATTCAAATGGTTTCAGCTTATCCTGTTTATAATTGTTGTATCTCTATAACTAATAAATTTGTCTTCATCTGTCGTCGAGCTCATTCATTTGTCCCTCCGTTCCTCCGTCCTTCTGTCCTTCCCCTGTCCCTCTATGTCTGTCTATCTGTCTTTCGTTGTAGTCTTTTGCAGTTAGTCATCGTCAGTCGAATGTTTAATCTGAACTCTGAATGAGCACCACAGGAGACAGCTGCAGCTTTTAAATAAAATTCAATGGATGAATACGCGAATTTAGAGCAGACAGCAGAAGATCTTAGGATGAAGAAGATGAGCATGAGGTGGGTGGGTGGATGAGGAACAGGTATTCATTATTCAGCTGCATACAATCAATGCGTATGAGTAATAAATTTTGTATGCAAAAAATATAATTTATGATAAAATTAATAGAAAATTTGCTATGAAAATAAATTATTATAAAAAAAAAATATTATAATTATTATTATTCAAGCAAAAACTTTTTCAAATGATTTTTTTTTTTTTTTTTTTTTTTGAATTTTTTTTTCCAATAAATAAAGGGAATATTTTTAACACTTTTTCAAATTTTTGTAATATTTTTTTTTTTGAAAATATTTTAGTTTTGTGTCAATCAAAACCCGCATAAAAATCAAAAACATGAAATTCTTTTAACTACTTCTTTTATTTACTTTTACGCACATTTTTGGGTTGAGTTGGATTGAGTTGAGTTGGGTAAATCAGACTTAAGTTGAGTTGAGTAGAATAGAATAGAGTAAAGTAGTTTAGGGTGTTTATACTTAATTCCCTTGAAACGGAAGTGCAATATTTGCTTGAAATCAACATAAGAAATTTTATCGCAATGCAAATAATCAAACAACAAAAACATGATGAAGATGATGAAGATGAAGATGTTGATGTTGATGCTGATGATGTTGATGTTGAGCAAAGAACAAATATAGTAGTAGTATAAAGAGACAAATAAACAAAAGAAAAAAAAAAGAAAAAAAAAACAATAAAGAAATGATGATGATTTTTAACAAAGATTTACGAGAGACAATACACATGACCCAATGGAAAATGATTCAATATTGGCGACAATTAACTGAAGACATCATTCACTTAATCACTCACTGACACCAATCATCAACTAAAGTGACTCTCTCCATTCAATGAGACTTGGGTTAAGATTATTTATATCAAAAAAATATTTAAAAATCAACAATTTGATCCAATTAAATATTAAATATTATGTATTTACTATTCATTCTATTTCTGAAAGTGCAAAGCAAACTGTACATGACAAATTTTACCTAACAAATCTAAAGACTAAACTCATCAGTTCCTCAGATTCTTCTTTTGTTTGTTTTAACTAACTTTGTAAGACTTGTATGTAATATACGTAAGATATAGGTATCTTACTTTTCTTACTGTCGTAAACCTCACGCATGTAATAAACTAAAAAACCTACAGAGGACAGACACGCTGATCAAGAGTATAACTATATAGTTTATGGCATCGCCGATGTCTCCTTCTGTGTGTTACAAACTTCATGACAAACTTACAAATATTCACAATATTCACTGCGTGAAGAGTATAAAAAATTATGTCAAATTTGTCTATTCAAATTCTTACAATGAAAAATTATTCAAATTTTTACTTTATTTTCATAAATTTAATTTAAAAAAGAAAAAAAAAAATATCCTAATTTCAAGTTTCTTATCAATTCATGTAAATTACATGATTTTTCATAGATAAATTACATGATGTAATTTTCAAATCTTAAATGTAAGATACATTGCCGTGATTCTTACCAGATTCTATGTGCATTAATATTAACCTAATTAATTTTAACTTTCATTATAAATTGTTGATAAAATTCCATTTTGTATCAAATTTTATCATTATCAGTCTTATCTTTCTTTCTTTCTTTCTTTTGTAAATTCCATTAGATTATGATGATGATGATGATCATGATCATGATGATGTTGATAATTTACTTTGATGATGATGATGAATTTAGAATTTCTTGAAGACGACTTAGTTGACATTAATCGCATGAATTTTGAGTTAAGTCTTAGGTGACAGTTGAACACCTCAAATATGCTACCACATTTTCTTCTCTGATTTCTTCAGATTTTTTGTTCTTATTGTTGGATCTTGAAATAATAGAATTCTTAAGTAAAGATGACTGAGACTATTTTTATAGTATTTAAGATTATTGTTTAAGTAAATCAAATGAATGAACAAAACAAAAAACATCATCTTCATCGAGATGATGAATTAAAGAAAGGGAGAGGAGAATGTGAAGAGAAGAGAAGAAAAGAAAAGAAAAGAAAAGAAGAGGCGGTTTAAATATTTTCCATCCAAACTATTTGATTTTGCTTAAAGAGATCAGACAACACTTGATCTCATGGGTTTTTCTTTTATATTTTTTTGTGTACTTATTATTTATCAAGAAGAAAGCGATATCTCAATCTATTTCATATTTATCATTTCTACTATACAACAACATTATTGTCAAATACTAGAAAAGATTGTCGTCTACTGCCCCTGACTAAATGACTCCACTGTCGCAACTTTTTATCTCTAAGTTAAACACTTGACAAATCTTTAAGAACAACAAAAAACAGCAGCAGCCACAACTACTTACTATCTATTTATCTATCTATCATACATATTGTATTATGATATTGTACAATATTTATTTGTGTGTGTCATCCAATCTATTCATCTAAGTAAGTATTTGATTCCATGGCACTGACACTGGCGCTGGCGCTGGCGTTGTCCTCTGTTCTGACTTTTATACATAAATACATTTGGTCATTTGCTTTCGCTTTTACTTTGTATTTTTCTATTTGTTGTGTATATGTTTTTTCCCTTTTTATTATTTCTTCATCATCTACTAAATTCATTCATTCATCGTCATTTGTTATACAAATATTTTCACTTAATGTGAAGTTTGTTTTTTTCTATCTACTACTACAGTTTTTTGATTCTGTTTTGTTGTTTTGCTTTTTTTTTGGGGGCGAATGCACTACTCTACACTACACTCCACTCCACTTCAATCTATTCTATTTGCCTTTCTTTAGAATTCTAGTTAAGATTCTGGAGTCTGATCTTGACTTTATAATACTACACATATTTGTATCTCATACCGCCGCGCTACTGTTTGTTGTTACTTACCGTCGTCAAATGCCGAATCAGGAAGATTTGTTGGCTGTCTGCCTTTCATTCCTTTCCCTTCCCTTCTATTCTATTTAATATTTTCATAGCATTTCTATTCCCTTCCAATGCCTTTATCTTTAGCGCCATTTAAGCTATTTAAATTTGTTTTTTTTTTTTTTTTGTTGTTGTTGTTTGTGACATTTATTTATCAACGGAAATTTGTTTAGCGACGCGACGCGACGCAACGCAACGCAATTCAACTTTGTTTGACTTTGGGTTGCATTTGCATCTTTTATTTGAACATTTTTTGTTTATTGTTTTTTTTTTTTTTTTTTGTTTTTTGTGGTTTTTCTTGTATCTTCAACAAATAGAAATTAATTCGTAAATGGCGCTTAATTGTTCTCAAGTGACAAAATCTTCAACATAAACAAATGAAAATTTAAAATTTCATTTAAGAGAGTATCGAGATTTCTAAGTGGGTAAGTAAGTGAGTGAGTGAGTGAGTGAGTGGTGAGTGACTAAACATGTAAACAAATTTATCTTCTCCTTTATGATGAATGAATTCATAAATATAATAAATTTTAACAGACTCTCACATAAAATACTGACTTAGTATACTGGAAATTCAACTTTAGTACTCAGTATTCAGCATTCAGTGTTTTTTTTTTTTTGCAAATAAATCATGTAATTAACAACAGAAATCAAAGTTGAACTATCAATTCAATTCCAATTGAATTCAATTTCATGGAATGAAATCCTATGCAATCCAATGCAATGCAATGCAATTAAATGTATGTGCATGTGTGTGTGTGTGTGTGTGTGTGTGTGTGTGTGTGTGTGTGTGTGTGTGTGTGTGTGTGTGTGTGTGTGTGTGTGTGTGTGTGTGTGTTGGGTGTAAAGGGGGGAAAATAAGATAGAAATTTATAAAGCGCATAATGAACAATGACATTTTTATTGACTGACAAATGTCAAAATTCATTTAACGTGCGAAATGATAATGATGATGATGATGATGGTGGCGACATTAAACGCTAAAAAACTCGCTTGCCATCTTGTTTGTTATTATTGTTAGTAGATTTATAACACGCAATATTGATGTCACTTGTTAAAAACAACAACAACAACAACAACAACAACAACCTCAATAAATACTCTTGTTGTCATTTATTATTGTATATATTTTTTATAAATGGTAATTGCTTATAAAAAAAACGCACCAAAAACGCTATTGATGTGTTTTGGGAAAAACAAAAAAAAAAACGCACGAAATTTTTATAAGCATTAAATATCGCACCAAAAACGCTGAATTCATATGAAAATCGCTTAAAAGTCGCATAAAACAAACCGCTCGAAAATCGTTGCTGTTTAAAACGCATCTAATTTTTCATATGTAAAAATCGCATACAAATCGCATAAAAACCGCTCGCTAATTATGAAAATTGATACTAAATAAAAATCGCTTGCAAAACGCTTGGAAAAAACCACTGTGTGTGTGTCAAATGCAATTTTGATGTGAATAAGTTAAAAGAAATTTCGATTTGTACTACTTAGTATCCACAGAAGAAGATAAAGAAAGAAAGAGCATAATAAGAGATAGAAAAAGAGAAAGAGTGAGTGCGATTTTATGTATTTTTTTTTTTTTTTGTTAGTTTTATCTTTATTCTCATTAGTTAGTAAAGGGAACAGGGAGAGTGGGTGGATGTGTGCATTGTTCTTGTTTGTTAGTACATATTATAAATTTTGTTGTATCTTTTATTGTATTGTTATTGTTGTTGTTGTTGTTACAGTTACATGATTTTTGCGTGTCAAAAGTTGTTGTTCTTAGCGCATTCATTCGTTTTAGTTACCCATACACCTACCCTCCCTCCACCTCATGGCCTCATGTAATATAAACTAAACTCATTCAACCCAAACCAACCCCACTAACAGAACCTCATATCACATCACATCTCATCACCTCACCTCAGCACACTTCAACTAATCTAATATTGCATTCTATTACCATTTATGTATTGTATTTGAGTGAATATCTTTTGGTTGTTGTTGTCATCGTTTATTTTCTTTTCTCTCATTTGTTTCACTTTACCTTGCTTCCTTCCTTCCTTCCTTCATTCGTCTGCTTATGTTCTTAATATTCTTGTTTTAGTTTTCATTTTCATTTTCATTATTTTTAAATATTTCATAATGATGATGATGATGATGATGATAATGATGAATTTACATAAGTAAATATGTTTATACAATTAATTCAATTACCTAAAGAAAAAGTTTAAGGAAAGGATTATAATCGCCTGATGCAACAAATATACATAGATATATTGTACATATTTCTATGAAGGCGTCTTGTCAAATCAATCAAAAAAATGTCATCATTGAAATAAAGATTGATTTATTATGAGTTTCATTAGGAGTTCCATGTTAATCTAGTTAGCTCAGTCAAGGAGCAAAAAGATCCAAATCCAAAACCCCTTTTCAATTCCAGGCAAGTTTCAAGCAATAACAACAACTTATTTTAGATGTAAAATGCGCGCAAACATTTGATATTCTAATATGAATGTAGTTAAAATAATTTTAAGTCAACACAATAAAGACAGACACAGAGACCGAGACAGAGACAGAGACAGAGACAGAGAGACTTAGTATGATGTGATCAGTATAATGGATTGGTTCATTTATGTATCCCGATTAGATACAGAACCGCCTTCAAAGTATTGCACAATACACTAGTCTAAAATAAAAAAAGGTAGCAGGTAAAAGAAAATGAGGAAAATAATGAAAATGATATGAAAATTCAGTAGCGCATGCCATGCAACAAAAAAAAAAAAAAAAGGCAACCTGAATTTAAGAAAGAATTCGAAAAGACGCACAAAGAGATGTGGGGAAAACATTTACGAAAATTACCCATAAAAGATGAAAAAAAAAAAAAAAAAAAACAAAACAAAAAACAAATAAAGAATAAAAAGAATAAAGTAGAATAGAATAGAATCGAATCGAATGAAATAGAATCGAGAATAAAAGATACATAAGAGTATAATAATAATAATTTGTAAGTAGTATTTGTGTTTGTGTTTGTCTTCTTTAAATGTGTTTATGTTGCGATTATGAGGCGATTACATGGTGTTCCGAACACATAATTTAATGTTTAAAAGAATTAATACAAAACCCACTACTCACAACACACTACTATCACTACTAGTCACATGTCTATGTCTATGAAAATACATGTGTAGATACTCGTAATACAATAAGAATAATAATAGGAATAATAAAAAAAAAAAATAATAAATTATTTGTACTATAAGAAGAATTAATTAAGATAAAAAAAAAATAACAAAACAAAAGAAAAGAAAAGAAAAGTTAAGGTTCAATATTATAAAAAATTTAATTTGATTTACTTTTTTTTAAAGAAAATTTATTGATTAATATAAATTTCTTGACTTAACAATGAAATAGAATTACGACAAATTAAATGAATTTTTTTTTTAAAAATAAATTTAAAAAATTAGTATTTTGTTTGTTCATTTATTATGCGCTGCCATTCCATTCATTTGATTACATTGAAATTTTGCATATGTGTATGATTGATTCCCGGCTTGAATATAGGATATAGGTTTTGGTCTGGATATGTGTCCCCTTTCCTGAGATCCTGGATATTCAAACAACCCATAAAATTATATTTACAAAAATGTAACTAATAAATATTACACTTTAATTTTCTGATACTCAAACTATAACAGAAGGAGAATATAGTGATACTAAGAAAAAATCTTAAGACGATGCTGGGCCTGATAATCTCTTAATTTCCTTTAAAACTCCTAGTTGGAGCATAGGGCCTCCACAAGGCTTCTACATCGCACACAATTCTGGGCTATTGTTTTAGCGCCATCCCATGTGATGTTGTCATCAGCTAGTTCCCCACAGGATTGACTTTCTTCAAGTGTTCTTTCCTGATAATTAAGTTTTTTATAAAATTGATTAAATTGATGAAAGTACAAAATCAAATTAAGATTGAATTCATTTGTTTGTTTGGTTGGTTGATAAGTTTACTGAATCTTGGCAATAGCTAGCGGGGCATTTAAAAAGAACGATTTCAACTATTGATTCAGTTCTGTCACTAGAATACTTTATTTGATTTGTAGCCTACAGTTTCTCGAACCTGAAGAGGACTTTCTCGAAGGTCCTCAATTGGACGCTCGTTGTTCGATTTAGATTTGGTCTTGATTGATTTAAGCAAACAAGAATTCAAATGGTTTTGAAGTGAATAACAACTGGAGAAGCAATTCCGATAATTTCAATCACATTTGTATATTTTTAATGGAGACACGTGTCGTCGTCATCGTCATCGTCATCGTCATCGTCGTCGTTGTCATCGTCGTCATGTCATTTGTGGTAATCACTTTGAATTGTCCCACAAACACTTTTATTTCTTTTCTTTATATTTTTTTCATTTTCATTTTTATTATTATTATTATTTTGTATTTTTCTATTTTTCTACTTTTTTTTTTTTTTTTTTTTTTACTATTTCTCAATGTTTCTTATTCCTTTTCCACTTACCAATTGCCACTTACCACTTGCATATGGTTAAAATGATGGTCTTTAGTTGGTTTGTTGGTTCATTCAATTGTTGGTTATTCATTTGGTTGTTTTTGTTGGTTTGGTTTGGTTTGGTTTCGTTTGGTTAGTTGGCGCAGTCAAGTCAGTCATAATTACCAAAATATTAATGAATTATTTGGAAAAATACAAATACTCATGTAGAACTCATGGTGGAACACATGGAAATTATGTCTTTAGCTGTGGCATGATGAGTGATTATTATTATTATTGTTGTTGTTGTTGTGGTTGTTGTTGTTGTTTGTCCATAGTCCGCCGTCTTCATACATTTCTTCTATATAAATGCAGCTGACTGTTGGACAGACTACTGACCAAATGAGGCGAGTACAACGACGACAACAGCAACAACGACGATGATGAGTATGTTAAGTTGAAGTTGGTTGGTAGTGGCTTAGCTCTTGGTGGGCTCAGATACAAAGCATATAATAACTGGCGCTTCTTCATATTTAATAGCTGGCGCCAATGGACAAATCGACAGACAGACAGACAGACAGACAGATGGACAGATGGACGGTTTTATATTCATAATATAAAAATACATGGGTTCGTTGGTTAGTTGGTTAGTTGATTGTGATGGAATGATCGGATGGGATGGAATGGAATGGGATGGGATGGCATGGTAGGATGGTATGGTTTGGAATGATTTGGTTTCGTTTGGTTTGGTTTGGTTTGGTTTGGTTAATCAACAATTTTGGACATTATAGTACAATGATGTTGCATGTTTAATAGCAGCGCGCTTCTGCTTCTGCTTCTACTTCTGCTTTTGATTACTTCTGACTTCTGACTTTCTGACCAATTAGTATGCAACTGTTACACAGATGATTTATTTCAAAATTTTATACACACTCACATACAAACAGATAAATATACTTGTGAGTGAGTGGTGAAAGGATCCTTTGTTTCAAATGCTTACAAGAAAAATTAACTCTTTTTCTTTCTCTGTTTTGTATTAGGGAAAGCAGCAAAGCAGTTCAATTCAATTCAATTCAATTTGAGTTGTGTTGTGTTGAGTTTTGTTGAGTTGAATTTGGTTTGGTTTGGTTAGTTTTGGTTAGAGTTCTGAGTGACTTCCATGCTTGCTAATGATGAATATTGGTTGCATTTTTACACGACTCTCATTAATAATGAAAATTATGCGATTATTATTAATAATTATGACACGTATTTCATTATATTTCAATTCATATGATGATGTATCTTTTATAGTAGAATATTTTTCCATAGAATTATTTAGAATTTATGTTTATTTAATTTTCAACAATATGCATTTTTTGTTTTTTGGGCATTAAATTTTGGATATTCGAGACTGATGATTGACGCCAAATAAGAAGGTGGTGATGTCTGATCAACTTCCTTTTTAAACTTATATGTACATTCATTTATAAGTGAGTGAAGTAATTTAAAGAAAATATTCTAAATTTTGTATAATCATAATAGTTTTTTTTGAGATGTTGAATACTCTCTCAAATTCATGTTCATCATCTTCACAACTACAACAGAAGTCTTAGTATGGAACATGCATCCTTTGGGCCATGAACCGAATTGCACAGTGTCCTGTCAAGACTCCAGTCATCATCCCAATAATTTTTTATGAAAGTTTAGAACCTCAGTGATCCGTTTAGGCCAGAGTATCCTAGCAGCAGTACAACCAGGCTCATTCGCCCACATACTGTCTGCTAGCTCCAATATTGAAAGGAAGTCTTTTATCTGTAAAAAAAAAATACTAAGAGATTAAACTAAAACACATGATTGTTGGAATTCCATAAGAGAATCTGAAAATATTAAGCAACTATAATATTTTCCCGGCTACAGTCAATCATATCTATAGAATATAGAATAGAAATCTACATACTTATATGTGTTACATGTATCTATGTATTGGGAGCTTGAATGAATTCTGTTCTGTTATGTAAAAAGACATTTATTGAGCAAAATTGGTACCATATTTATAATACTTTTTCCCACCTTTTTGGCAACATGGCAATACAGCGTAGAAAGAATGTTGGTGATTTGTCAGAGATCCAATCATTGATACATTTTTCGTACTTTTCGTACTCAGCATTTCGGAACTGCAGATCAACCAAGCCATGCTACATGGAATCTAAATAATTGGTAATAAGAAGGCGCTAAACTAGGTGCAGGCAGAACTTTCTATTCAAGCTCCAACATTGTATCCTTCACAACTCTTGCAACGTGTGGCCGGCCGTCCTTCTTCTTATTCTTATGCAATAGAATGATTTTGAGTCTATTGCTCGCTAATACAACAATGCATTATTCAAACACTTCAATTGTTGTTGTCACAGTTTCGTTCGGTTTTAGTAGTTCGTAATACACTACACCGCACACAGCACAGCATAACTTTATGACCATGAATCTTATGCTTCGGTGTCGATGTGTATAGTATTTCTGGGTTAACCCATGACTATTTGCGTTTGGCCATGTTAGAGTAGATTCACTTTTCATTGCCGTTTACAATACACCACAGAAATCTATTCTGTTTTACCTATCAAACAATGACACTGCGATGTTCAAGCAGTTTGCAATCGAAATTTTACTCAATTCATATGGGAGTCATTTTCCCTCTTTTTTTGGATCTATTCCATCGCATGTAAACATATGGAAATCGTTGATTCATCAATTGCTAAGCTGTCTGCAAGTTGCTTGAGAGTTTAAGCTGGGTCTCTATCCAATAAGTTTTGGAACTTTCTTGGTCCTCCAACGAAATCCATACTTTTAAAACATTAAAACCACCAAAACCGACAATTGCATGATGCAATGATAATGGAGCAGCATCTGCATAAGTTTAGTTTCTAAAAAAGTTTGATGAGCAAATAACAACAGAAATGAATATCGAAAATGCAATTTTATAGGCTTTACACCCAAAACGTGAATCGATTCTATATTGAATCGATCATTGAATCGGACAACAACCACAAGGAAAATTAACAATTGTTTTTGTAGAATGTGAATCGATTCAGGTAGATTCAATAATGGAATTGGCTGTGAATCAAAACAGGGATGGTAAATTATAGATGGTGTCTTTCATTTTCGATAGATTTCCGCTCTTTGTTTTCTTTCAAAGCAAAACAAAAAACAGATTCAGAATCGCCAATCTGAATGCAAAAACGATTCACATTGAATCAGTTTGGTGTGAAAAGGCTATTAGTTATTCCATGATTAGCATCAATTGACTATACGATAAATGGAAATCTACTATTTTAATGTTAAGAAATGTCAAAACCATCGAATTGCTAGCAGATTTACATTGATATTTCGAATTTTGAATGTTATTGATTAGAAGCAAAAATGATAATTGATGATTGAATGCATTAAGAGAGACAAAGTGACAAAAGTAATAAATAACTTAATTGAGTTAAGAAAGAATCTTATAAACTTATGATAGTATTAAGTAAACAGATGACAGTAGTTTTTGATTAAATAAAGTCTACTTACTTGTCCTAAACTTGTTTCTTCTTAACTTAATTAAATTAATTTGTATAGTAAAGTATGTAGTTAATTATTTAGAAGCATTTAGATAGATTATGGATACATCGATAGATTAGAAAAATAATATTAAAATATTAAGTAGAGAACAGAAGAGAAGAGAAGATGTAAGTGTGGAATGGGGAGTGTGACATTTATGCATGATTATCAAATCATATTGTCTATATATGTACGCGTGTATGACTGAATGAATGACTTTTGTTAGTTTGAACTGAGACATGATAGAATTACAATAAAAATCAAATTAAAACAAATAATAAAACTTTGAACACTTAACTAAACTAAATAACTAACTAACTAACTAACAATATAATGATAGTAGTTTTACTTATTGATGACGATTATAAAGCAATTTAGAAAATATATATACAACTCAACTCAACTCAGCTCAACTGAAATGAAATGAAGTGAAGTGAATTGAATTAAACTAAAAAGCCCCAAAGCCTTAAACACAATCACAATCACAATCACAGTCACAGACACAAGCATAGAACAAAAACTAAATTTTGTATTTAGTAGAATAATAATAATAATAATAATAATAGTAGTCAACCAGCCATGAGAGTGTGAGAGAAGTGTTGTGAAGAACTATACTAGAAGTGATTATTATTAAGTCTACGCCTCCAGCCTTAAGGGTCAATTTAATTTGTTTAAGGTGCCTTGGACTTATTATACTCAATGTCTGTCAGACCATCAACCAGTCATCAGTCATCAACATATTGAGTATCAAAGTACTATGGAAAAATACAAATGACACCACAAACTACTACAACGACTAATTAAGCAATATGCAACATTTATAAATATTTAAACACACACACACACTCAATTTGAATCAAGTCAACTCAACTCAACTCAACTCGTTCGCATCGAATCGGTGGTCTTAATTAATAAACTGAACTGAACTAAACTGAACTGAACAACAACTACTACTACTACTACTACTAGGCAACAAAACATTATTTGTGATTGATAGAAATACTTACTATATGTATTTCTTATGTGTTTCGCTTATATACTAGATTAAGATGGCTTTTATCAGTGATAGATAGGTGAAAAATATAATCATAATCCAGAATCCGAATGCGAAGAATTTTTATTGCCATTGATCGATTGACTCACAGAAGAAAAGAAACTTCAACTCTCTTGTAAAGATTAATATTTTCTGAATTGTGTAATTAATTAATTTTTAAATAGTTTAAGACAAATTGCAATTAATTGTACCAAGTATATGAGTATACTACATATATTCATTTTGATGTAACTCAAAAACCAAAAACCAATTGAATAGAAAGTCCTATTTAGACAAAAACTAATTGATTCTATTAAAAATGGAGTCCGTCCTTCTTTTCATAGTTTTTATACTCCCTTCACGGGAGTGAATAGTAAGTTTAAGTTTATCATGAAGTTTGTAACACACAGAAGGAGACATCGCAGACCACATAAAGTATATATATTTGTGAGACGAGTTGATTTAGCCATGTCCGTTTGTCCGTCGGTCCGCCTGTTCGCACTCCTAGTCCTTCAGTTTTTGAGTTAGAGAGTTGAAATTTTGTACATAGGTTTCTTTTTATCAAACACCGATCAAATTTGGGAATCAGCTTAATCGGACCACTAGGGGGGGTACCTCCCACATAAACCCCCTTTTAAATAAAAGTTCTTATTAGAAAAAGTTTTTTGTTTTTTTGTCTTATTGAACTGAAATTTGGACACTATAAGTTTATGTTCCATATCCACCAACCATATAAATTTCATGATCCTAGGGTTACCAGCAGGGGTACCTCCCATACAAATCCCCTTTTAAATAAAAGTTCTTATTAGAAAAAGTTTTTTGTTTTTTGACTTATTGAACTGAAATTTGGACACTATAAGTCTCTCTCCCATGGCCACAAACCATGACCCTCAAGACCCTCGGACTACTAGGAGAGGTACCTCCCATACAAACCGGGATCCACATGAAAGTTCTTATTAGAAAAACTTTCAACTTAAAATTTGGACACTTTAAGTGAGTGTCTAACCCATAGCCATTCTATTTTTAATTTCTAATTTCAAGACTCTCGGGGCATGAAGAGTATTACAACTTCGGCATAACCAAAGTTAGTCTTAATATTTTTTTCTCTTTAATTGCTTATAGTCATTTTCTGCCTTGGAATTGAAGGACATTTAACCTGATACAGAACAATTATACAATATTATATATATTGTATTACATATAATTGTAATGAAGTTAGTAGTTTTTGATTTTGCATTTCCTATATTTTCATATATTGTTGAGTAATAAATGTGTGAATTTTTTAATGCATGCAACATGTGTTGTTATACAAATAATACATTGTACATTTTATGTATGATTTGATTGATCAATCAATCAATCAATTAATCAATTGAACAAAATCATTAACATCATTTTATTAGTATTATTAGTATAGTGATTGGTTGATACCCTGAAACAATTATTGTTAATTGTAGAACTATTATGTTATTGTCTACTTTAATAATAAATCATTGATTTGATGATTTCCATTCATTTATTTCTTAGAATTAAGGGACTTAATCATTCGCATTCACTTACTATAAGTCCTTGAGCACTTCAAATATATGTTTAGTCCTGAAAATCCGGACATCCGGAAAGCGAGTGAGTGAGTGACTGAGTGATTGATTGAGTAAGTGAGTGAGTTAATAAGAAAAGAGGACAGTGATAGATAATAAATAAATAAATTTTCATGTGACTTTGCCACACTTCCTATTATAACATAAGTTGTAACTCTTTTTCCTCTTATTACTCAACAAATTTCATCAATTCTATTCATATTTACTTAGTCAGTCAGTCAGTCAGTCAGTCAGTCAATCAATCAGTTAATCACACGGTGGTTGGTTCACTTGTCTCATCATTAAATGTCTCTTTTTGCATTTAACGCTCAAATTCACTTATTCAAAATGCAGGAAGTTGCATTGTAAAACGGAAAACGGATGCCACAACTCGGGCTATAATAAATTCAATGGGTTAAGTTTCCCCATGGGGGTGGTCTGGTTAGACAGGCGAACAAACCAACGGACAGGTAGTTGGCCATCATCTTTTTTTTTATCTCTTTCTACTACAATGAATATATGAATGAGAGCAGCATCATTGTCATTAATATTGACATCGGCATCGGCATCACCATTACCATTACCATTACCATCAATGGCATCATCATTATCATCATCATCATCATTACTCAATGAAAGTACCTTACATGTTATGATATTACACCCTAGGCAAAGAAAGTCCTTGTCATGGCGCTTGCTGCTGCTGCTGCTGTTGCTGCTGTTGCTTTCCAATGCCTATTTTCTTTACAAACTTCACTCATTCATTCATTCCCTCACTCACTCACTAACTCACTTAGCCATTATTGCTATCTCTCTTAATCATTCTCTATTGTATAGAGAGTGAAAAGGTTTCCTACCAGTACCATCATCACCATTATAAACTTTGTTGTCCTTAGTATTGTTGGTGTTGGTATTGTTGCTGCTGTTAGTGTTGGGCTCAGCGTGCTAATTATGTGCCCTCATTCGCTTTGCACTCATTTCCGCCATTGTGCAGCCATTTTTTAAAGACACTCACCAACATCATCAACATCAACATCATAATCATTCTCCTGTTGTTGCACCTCCTTATGGTCTGTCATCACTTCTAGCAGCAACATCTCCACCATCATCACCACCACCAACATAATCATCATTTTCATCTTCTTGGTTGTTGTTGTTCTCGTCATTATTGTTCCTCATCATCTTTATTTATATTTAATTTTTCATATTTTCCTTACTTTTTTTTTTTGTTTTTGTATTTTTGGTCTTCAAGTGGCTTCAACACATGAAGATGAGAAGTTGCATGAATGTCGTGTCGTCCACCTCCTTGATATCATCATGTATGTGCACACACACACACACACACACACACACACACACACAACCATAATAAGTATGTTTGTGTCTGTGTCTGTGTGTGTTATGGTTGCATTGTCGCTTGCCACCTTAAAGCAACTCAACTCAACTGAACTCATTTCATCGTCATCTTCATGTTCATCCTCATCCTCATCTCAATTCTTTTTTCTTTTATTTTTTTTTTTTATACTTTGTCTTTGTTGGTGTTGTTGTTGTTGTTGTTGTTGTTCTGTTCCTTTATGCTGCATTCCTTCTATTGTATATTATTCTTAAGTTCTTGTTTTTTTTTTTTTTTTTTTTTGGTTATTTCTTCCATATTTTTCCATATTATTTCATTGCAATGCAAATCTACCTTTCTTTCCTTTGGTAACAAGTTTGTTTTGTCTTTTTTTTTTATTTTTTTTTTTTATTTTTGCATTTGTTGCGTCTTGGTTTTGGTGTTCGTTCCTCCTCATTTGTCTTTCTTTATATGGTGTATGTGTGTGTGTGTGTGTGTGTGTGTGTGTGTGTGTGTCTGAAAAACAATGGCAGACTTTAACACAAACACAAACACACACATACACACACACACACACACACATATTCATATGTATGTGTTAATGAGAGAGTGTGATAGTGATGGTGATTTTGTTACTGTGCGTGTGTGCAACTTGACACCACTTTTGAGGTGTGCGCACATAACTTTGAATGAGTTGCTGCATTTGCTGTTTGTTAAATACATATGAGTGAGCATAAGCATATGAGTTGCATGAATGTACGTACATATGTACATACTTACATATTTGTGTGAATGTGGTTGTCTGCATCACACCTCCTCTTTTAGCGGCAAGTACTGCCCTTTTTTTTTTTGTTTTTTTTCTTTGTTTTTTTATTTCTGCTTTTGTTGCCACCTCTTCACTCATTTTATTCTTTTGTTCAACCCAAAAAACAAAACAAAACAAAACAAAAATTGAAAAAATTATAAAAACCAAACGAAACTTAACATTATTAACTTGTTCATCATCATCATCAACATCATTATGAGAAACATCATCACACAATCATCATACAGAATCAAAAACTAACAATCAACAAAAAATTGTTGCTGCAACTAAATACTTGCAATTTTTGCTTGGTTTTGTTGTTGTTGTTCTTGTTGTTTGTTGCTCTTTTCTTACTTTACTTATGTTTTTGTTGTTGTCATTATTATTATTATTATTATTATTGTTGTTGTTGTTGTTGTTGTTGCTGTTAGCTGCCATGTTCGTTTTTTTTCTGTTGGGTTTCATTCTTCATTTTTCTTTTGTTTTTATTATTTTTTTTTGCATTTTTTTTTTTTTTCGTTGTTTATTTTACTTTACTTTGCTTTTGTTTTGTTTTGTTTTGTTTTATTTTGTTGTATTTTATTGTGTTGCATGTCACAGGTGGAAGGTGTAAATTTTTTGTTGTAATACCAACATCAAGAACCATGTCATTTTGTTGGCTGCCCCTGAAAGGCTTCTAATTGGACAAACCCATTGGATATATTAGTACTTAGTAGTTGTACACATACCACCGACCAAATAAACAATACAACTAATATGTATGTCTGTACTTTTCATAATATTATCCAACTATATAGTACATATATACATACATAGATACATATGTATTTATCTAGTATATTGTATGTTAAATCTATCATTAGTTTATTTATGATTAAGATTCAGAAAACAGACAATGCAATGCAGAATGGCATTGTGAGAAGGAAGAAAGAAAGTCTCTCAGTCTTTCAGTCTCTGACCATCTAAGTTGTCTATTTGTATCTGTGATACACTAATAAGTTGAGCTTATTTTGTTTGGGAGTGTTGTTCTGATCTGTTGATCTGAGATTTAGCCAAATCATATTGATGGATATTTTTATATATTTTGTGATGTTGTGTCTCATCTTTATTACAATACACATACGGAAAACAGTAAATACATTAGTAAGTACAGTCGAATCCCGATAATTTGCAATTGCAAGGGAACAGCATTCATTACGATTTACAGGGGTTTTCGAATTATTGAGATTTCGATTTAACAATGTTGTAAAAAGAAAATTACATTTACATTTCAGTTGATTTTCACATATTTATTATTTGTCTAACTTTATTATTAATAGTAAAATAACAACAGAAACATAAAATAATATTAAGAAAAAGATCAACTTTTAAAAGCAGTTTGTAATTTTTGATTGCTTGAAATTCTTTTCGCCTTTTTCTTCAATTGAGTTTTCCAAACTTTTTACATAATTAAAAACATTTTGTTGGAAATCATTATATTGAAGTTGTTGAATGACGGCAACTACTTCTGTCAGCGTAGCGATACGATTTCATAGATAATCTATGTTCAATTTGCTCGTCTTGAAATAAATTTTCGCAGAAATCTTTATTACAATCGCAAGCACGGAAGCAGTTTTGTATACAATCTGTGTTGACATTACTCCACTCTTTATAAGCAATTTGCATTGCCATAAAAAGCATCCACTAGATCTCTCATTCCGTTTACCGGATGAGTGATTAACTCATCCAAACCCTAATTTGACTTACATTTCACGATAAAATTCGCTGGTTGTCTAACGACATTTGCAAATAAAGAAAAAAAAATTAATTAATTAATAATAAATAAAAAGCTTACATTTAATCTATTTTTTCTCATCAATCCTATTAATCAGATTAATAAGCGCGTAAGGCGACAAAATAGTCTAACATTTTTTTTTTATTTTATTTTTTTTTTTTTTTTTAACCTTGTCAAAAAAGGTTTTAAAATTTAAATTACGATTTATAAGAGGTTTTACTTTCATTGAATTGCAAATAAAAATACTAATTACCGAGGGGACCAAAATGTATGGAATTTTTACGAATTAACGATTTTTATTTTTTTTCAAGGAACCAGCAGTTTGTTACGAATTATTGAGGTTTACGATTTAACGGGGTACGAATTATCGAGATTCGACTGTACATACTATGGATGAATGATATTACGAATAACAGAAGGAAATAAATTTTACATTACTCAAGTAGTCAGCAGCAATTCAGGTTGATAAATACATACATATTTTTATTATTATTATTTTATTTTTTTTTTTTGTGTGTGTGTGAGGTAGGGAGGATGCCCTTCGGACCTATAGTCCCCGTTGTGACTACGTGTGTGGTGTTTCCACTAAACCTCCCTCCTCACCCTGGACAGTATACTTACTCTGGAACTGCTTTATGTATTACTTCAGAGTAGGCGTCCAAGGTTTCCCTCTAAGATTCAGAGCGCTCTTCCGTTGCCCTTCGAGGTCAACTCTATTATATTCACCTACATCTAGGTTCCACACATTGGGCTGTAGGTATTCAGTATGCGCTGTAACTCAGGGAAGGCGTGACTCTTGCCGAGAGTCCCCCTGCCTCCCTATATATGAATAATCATGGATAATAATATTGTACATACATAATTCCAATTCCTTCATAAAATCACAAATCAAATTTCAAATTGAGCTATCAGCAAAACCAGCAACAACAACAACAATCATCATCATTATCATCAATGGCAGTTTTAACATTATCATCATCATCATCATTATCATTATCATCAATAGAACAACTTTTAATGCTGATTGCAGCAATTTAACACTTTGAAACAATTAATGAACCCAATAGTATCACAGACACCATGACTACCAAGCCATGCCATGTCATGCCACGCCACGCCACGCCACGCCATCATTCCATTCCATGCCATGCTATGCCACACCACATCACATCACACTAAGGGGCAAGTATCATTAAGATTATATGTATGTAGTACAATAATTCAAACACTCACACTGACAGAGATGGAAATGGAAATGGAGAGAACAAGAGAATAGATAAGTTCACAATTGACTTTTAACTGCTGTTTGCTGGGATTACATTACAAAATCCAAATCAAATCAATTGAAATGAAACCAAACCAAACCAAACCAAACCAAAGGAAAGTAAATCAAAGCAAAACTCATTAATACAAAATAAGAATAAAATGAAATTTGCCTTTCGCTGCCGCATTTATTATGGATTTTTCCAATTTAATTATTATTTTTTTTTTCATATTTTGATCCCTTAAGTGGCAAACACATACAACCACACAGAGAGAGAGAGAGAGAGAGGGAGAGAGAGAGAGAGAGACAAATACCCATTGTGAAGTGCGCTAATGTCTTTGAAGTGTTTCGCACTCGGATATTTGTGTATTCGAGTATTTCGAGAAACAAAAAACCCCAACAATGAACCACGTTTAATTGGATTTCTGTGAACAATGTGATTTTATTGAATGTTCTAAGTAATCTCACAGGTTATTTTTTGTTGAAAATAATCCTTACCATACAACCTCATCATCATCATCGAGAATTAGAATCAGAATATCTTATACCTTATACTATAAGTAATCCACGGATTCCAATACAAATTTTGGCTTTGTCAAAACTCCACTTTCTCAAAGACTTGAAGCAAGAATTGTGAACTGATGAGAGATGAAATTTGATTTTTAATTTTTTTTTTTTATGTAAAATTTATAACCCTTGAGAGCCCACAAATCATGGCTTAAGAAACTCTGCTTGTATAAATTATTGAGAATCCAAAGTTATTAAGCTAATTAAGATAGTTGAAGGAAATGAATGAAAGCTTCTCATTGAGTGAATGAAATTTGGTTTGGATTTTCACACACATAAGAAATCATTGAAAATTATCATCATCATCATTATAATCATCATCACCGTACAATTTTGGCAATCCTCTAAGCGCCTCTTGTTCATTGCTCTGCCCCACCACCAATCACCATCACCACCACCAATCACCGCAACCACTCAAAAATGTATTAATCATAAATCTTAAATATATAATGATTTCTTTTCTTTTTTTTTTTATGCTATTTTTCGACATTCGTGATTCTTTCCTTTTTTTTTTTTTTTTTTTTTTTTTTTTGACAGACTACAAACTTCAGACTCGACATTTCGGAGTTGGGTAACAATTTAATTGTTTCTTGCCTTTTGGCAGCAGCTGTTGATGTTTGTGTTTAAGTTGTTAAAGCTTCTTAAACCAAACTCTAAAATACAAATTTAAGTAACCCAAAAGAGATCGCACAAGTTGTAAAACTAATCACTTAAGGTCAAAAAGAGATCATTCATTGAGCCCTTGGTCAAATCAATGAATGATGGATCAATGAATAAATGGATGAATGTTTAGTTTGTTTTATCAATTGAAAAAAAAAAGATAATCCAATGACTTAGTTTAGAGTGGTCAATAATAATAATAATAATAATAATATTTGGGAAAATTATTCAATGATCCCAACAGCAGCAGCAGCAACATCATCAGCATCACCACATTTTAATTGTCTTGTTTTGTGTTCCATATAATATAAGACACGAACATTCAGATCAGAACCTCATTAGTAACAGTCATAATATCATTATCATCATTATCATCATCATCAACATAATATCAATCATTTGAGAAAGTAATGAAGTAATGCTAAATGTCTCACTGTCAATGAGGAGGAGGTCAGAGAAGAGAGACAAATGAGACCGTGCAGACATGGTCAGATCAGGCAAATACTCGTAGTAGTAAATCTCCCGCTGGTTAAAAAATTTTACTTTAACCTTTATCTTCATCGTAAAAAAACGATCGTTGTATACTCATATTGAAACCATAAGCAACCTGTTTATTGAAACTAACTCACTCACTCACTTACTCACTCACTTACTCAGTCATCCATCTATTCATTCATTCATTCATTCAATGATCTCGAAAATCTCTTATGATTATCTGTGACTGAGTGTGTGTCTGAGATTGTATGATTTGTATGTATTCGTGTTCGTGTTAAATACTAATTTCAGTTCCCACGAAATTTTTTGACTAAATTAACATTTTGTTTTAATTTTTTCATCTTTTTATCTTGACCAGAAGCATCATCGTCATCATCATCATCATCATCATCATCATCCACAGCCATTTGTTTAAACTATCGTCACAATTGGCAAAACTCTTGTGACTTGTGACTCTCTTTTTTTTTTTTTTTTTTTTTGTTTACAATAATATTTTTAAAGAGATGAAATAATGTTGTTGATGATGATTATCACAAAATCACTTGCTCCCCCCAAAGCATTTTACTACCACTTATGATGATTATGATGATGATGATGATGATGATGATGATGATCACCTGAATCAGGAAGGGTAAAAAGATACATTTAACTAATGTGAACTTAATCATTTCATTTGTGTGATCATAATTAATGATGTGAGAATTGACGATGGACAACGACAGAATACCCAACTGAGATGATTGGTTTGTGTCGTGTCGTGTCATGTCATGTCATAAGCCTACATTGGGGTTTATGATGATCCGATTTCTAACTAGTTGACCTTTAGTAAACATTGATTGCATGCTCTACTTGACTAACCCGATCCGATACGATCCGATCCGATCCCATTCGATGCGATCCGATTCGATTCAATTTGACCAACCAATTTGTGGAAACAGATGATACTATGAAAATCATCTATTAGTAGTAGTAGTAGTAGTAGTAGTAGTAGTAGTAGTAGGTTGTTATCTACCTGCCTACCCATCTATCTGCCTACGTACTTACAAAATATCGTACAAAACAACAATAACTCATCATCATTCATGTCCATAAGATCATTAAATCAAGATCAGACAATAATAAACAAGATCATTATAATTTTGTTTATTTCTTTTGGTTTTTTTTTTTTTTTTAAATTATTTTTGGGTATATTTCTATTTGTGTAACTCCCTCCATTTGTCGCCCATGGCAAATATGATTAAGTATTTTGTTTTATTGTTTCAAAAATATTCTATTTAATATTTCATATTTGTTTTCATTCATTGTTATTGTTTTTTACTGACAACACATAATTACGTTTCTTAACATTTCGGAAGGCCCTAAGTAAATAGTATTATTTGTACTATGTGTATCCAAATTCAAAGTAAAACTCATCCAAGGCATCATTTAAATATATGTATATACTTAATTAAATGGTAAAACCATTTTTTGTGATCCCTTTTTTGTTTAAACTACTGAACCGATTTTTTTTATAAAAATATACCAATTGAAAAGTATTCTTCGCTAAATGTGTACAAATACAATTTTTTATTAAAATCGTTGCAGTGGTTTAGGTATGGAAGGGTGTTAACATATAACAACAGACAACTGTTGATGTTGTGAGCGCAGTAGAATGGAAGAATAGAGAATAGTCTCGGCCTAAGTTCATAATAGAATAGAACAAACTATACACGTATGGTATTAGTTATCTTTTAGCTATTGAGAATCAGCATTGTGTAAGTTTAATCCACATGAGGGGGGTGCACTGATTAACTCGGTTTGACAATCAAATATTGACGAGCACTACTATGGGCAAAGCCCACTAAAAATCAGGCACATCAACAAACTCACGTTTGGAAAGGTAGCCTCACAAATCAATGTCTAATGAGAAACTATTCGAAAAGATAGATAATCCAATTCTATATATGTTTAGATCTATCTAAAGTAGGGAATAATGATAACTGGGATTCTTTTTTTTTTTCTAAATATTTATCAGGGTATTAGAGTATCCAAAAACGTAGTAATGGAATTTATCCAGCATATTGGAAAATCTATAAAAATCTGGGATTTTATGATATATTAAATGGAGTATACATATTTCCTCTTCCAATCTTTAGGCACTTCTTAGTTCTTTTTTTCTTTCTTGTTTTGTTTCTGCTGTGTCATATGGCATAATGCTGCAAGCCAATCACATGCAACAACTAACAACATTCTTAATTTTGTTGCTATTAGCTGCTGCTAGCAGCAATGGCGACAACCGACAACATGTTGCAAGCCAAGTCCCCATCATCTTAGTCCCATAGCCATATTCATTGTCATTGTAGTAGATAGTAGGTGGAGACAACAACAACAACAACAACAACAACAACAACAACCACAACAACCATAGAAAAAACTATAAACTATTCACCAACCTCAATGGGAGGACATCGACTACTGTGTATTAAGTTAGTCACACAGGCAGGGAGTCTGTCTGTCTGTCTGGCTGTCTGTCTGTCTGTTAGGTGGGCAAGTGGGCAGGCGGACGAGCGTTCGGGTTTAGCTATGGCCAAAGTGTTGCTGTTCATGTTGTTTCGAGCCATTTTTTCTCTCCTAATACAATTACAATAGAAAAAAAAAAAAATAAGAAGAAAAAAACAGAGAAGCAGAGAAGATGAGACGATGAGACGAGACGAGATGAGATGAGAAGAAAAGACAAGAGTTAGAAGCTCTTGGCTAAGCCTAGTTGTGCTGGTTATGTTGGTTATGGTTAACGTCGTTCACTTATATATAAAGTTACAGAGGTTAAAAAGTTTTTTTTATTTTGCTCAATGCTCACGCTGGGCGGTGGCGTTGATGGCGTCGATTGTTTCTGCACGCCCACTGTTTAAGACCCGCTGGGTTAGTAATACACATAGTAAGAAAAACAACAAACCGAACAATAGTGGCCACCACTAGAATGGATTTGGCTTCAACGGTGGTGTGGTGGTAGATCACAACAACCATTTCAATTGTGTATTGTAGTGTGCACTGCTATCCATATATTTATCGATGGCGCTGCCGTTCGTGAAAACGTGGTGACGTGGTGACGTGGTGTATTGAAGAAGTGGTGGATGCGACATATGTATTCCAGCACATTGTCATCATCACAGCAGAGCAGAGCACAGCACAGCACAGCACACCATACCACACCAACAGTCATGAGGAGGTTGTCTCTGTGCTTATTCAGCACAGGAAGCGAAGACAATGTCATCGTTGTCTTCACCATCACCATCGTCTTCGTCATCGTTGTCCTCGTCCTTGTTCCTTCTTCAATGCAAAGTAATCATGTTTTGTTGTTCGTTTGTCAGTTAGTTGTTGCAACAATATTTTTCGTTCGATTTCTATCGATGAATTTCATTTGTGTTCTATTTTCTGATTGCAATCTTAACTGCTGCCGCTGCTGCTGTTGCTGCTGTTACTGCTGTTACTGCTGTTACTGCTGTTTCTGCTTCTACTACCACTTTTGTTGTTGTTGTTCTTCTTGTTCTTGTTCCTACTCCTGCTTCTCTGTATGTCTGTATGACTGTTTGTCCTACTGTCTTTCTTCAGTTGTAGCTCATGCCAATTTGTTGAATGTGCCTCAAAAACATAAACAACAACATCAGCAACAGCAACAGCAACAGCAGCAGCAGCAGCAATAGCAACCAAAAATGAAATGAGGAACCTTTTAAAACCCAAACTTCGAAGACGAAGACGGTAACAACAACCACGACAACAACGACGACAATGACGACAATGAATCGAGTCCAAATTTTATGCAAGACTCCTCTGCCTTCCTTACCGTCATCGATAACTGAATTCAAACTCGAATGATAATAATGATGGCTCCAAAAAATGTTCTGTTCTGTAGTATGTAGTCTGTAGTAGTATAAACCAAACCGGTTATGTTCTTTTAGTTTCATCTCTTCTATTGCATAGTTAACATATTATCACAGTCCCGTTCCGTTCCGTTCCGTTCCGTCCAAGTCCTGTCTCCCCCACAATCTCACCTGCTGTTACCATCAACACACGAGTTTTCTACAAAAATTTCTTATCGAAACGAAGAAAAAAAAAGAGAGAGAATTTTATAGTGAACCCTCGATGAGAGGAGACTTAAAGCTCAACCGAAGTTAGTCTTTTATGATACTCATACTTAGTAGTTGTAGTTGTGATTGTAGTAAGAACCACCAAGTTAAAACCATTTGATGATGACAACTTTAAAAATGATGATCATCATAATGATGATGATGATGATGATGATAATGATGATGATGTTGACAAAAGCAGAAAAACAAATAACGAACAACAAATAATGATAATGATGATGACTATGATGATGATGATGATGGCAACGAAGGTCGTATGAACTAAAGATAGGAGTATTGCCACTGAGGACACCATAGGGCGCCTTGATCTTCACTCTCTTTTTCTTTGGACTTTATTTAGTAGTTAAGTTTAAACGAAGTTAGTAAGTAAGTAGCATGGTTTGGCTTGACTTGACTTGGCTTGGCTTGGTTGTGGATGACAATGGTGGTGGTCCATTGGGTTTGAAGAGCATTCGTGTGTGCGCGCGCGCTCACTTTTGATTCTTCAATGCTGAATCCTGAATGCTCTGAAGAGAACAATAAAATATTGTTAAGGTGTATGAGCTTTCCCTGCCTCATCTTCATCTTCATCTTTATCTTTATATTTTGATTTTGTTGCTGTTATTGTTGCTCTTCTCCATTTCCATTTCCAATTCCTTTACCTTCTCCATCTTCATCTTCATCTGCATCTGCATCTACTTATTATTATTTTGGCATCTCGAATTTGTTTGTCTTTGCGTTATCTTTGACTCGCTCACAAGCTAACTGCCTGGCCAACTGCCTTACTGGTTCGTTGGTTGGCTGGCTGGCTGGCTGGCGACTCTTGAGTATGAAGAAAGGAAGACACCGGTGGCGGCCGATTTCAGTTCGTGAAATGTGACCAAGAAATTTTTTAAACGATGATTTCAAGTTAAGATTTGAATGTTTCATCGTCGTCGTCGTCGTAGCTAAAGCTGCTGAAGTTGAAGTTAAAGCTAAAGTTGGCCGTTGTCGTCGTCGGATTGTCGGCGACAAAATTGATTCAATCCGCACTCCGTTCGCATTGTCGCACATGTTGCATTTTCGGTGGCTTGGGCATGTGTGTGTATCTGTTTCTGTCTGTCTGTCTATTTGTCTGTATGTCTATCTATCAGCCTGTATATTTGTATTTGACCGACGACCATTTAGTAGTCGTCTTCTGGCTTTAGAATTAAAAAAAAAGAAGCGGAAAAGGAAGAGGAGGAGGAGACTTGAGTTGAGCTTGAGCTTCAGTTTTTGTCCTCTTCTTATAGGTGTATGAGTGTGATATTTTATTTATTTATTTTTTGCCTTTTTTTTTTTTATTTTATTTTGTTTTGTTTTGTTTTTGGCGACCTGGCGCCAGCGGTATGCCTTTGTCGTCGCATATATGAGAAATGATCAGACATGAGAAACAAAAGATTTGCAAATGTCTTTAACGCTGACTGCTGTTTGCTAGTTGCTAGTTGCTTTTTTTTTCATTGAGATGAGGAGCAGAAGCAGAAGCAGAAGAATAAGGTGGTCGATTATATTGAACGTTATAGTATAACGATGATGTTGATGATGATGACAACAACAGGAGCAGCAGCAACAGCAGCAGCAATGAGACTTGTGAACATGTTTTGTGAACGCTTCAACGATGCCGATTCTGATTCCAATACCTGAGCCAATGCCAATGTCAATGAGGACCATGATGACATTGAAAAACCACCAAAAATAAACATATAAACAAAATACAAATGCTTTTGTTGTCTGCTTTTCAGCATAAAACCTAAAACCAAACCAAACCACGCTAGAACTAAAGAATCTCTCTTTTTAAGGCATTCAGGAGAGTTTATGCTTTCTTCCTTACTTCGAAAACATTGGCAACTTACATTTTTATAAGGTTGATGGTCTTAAGAGAGCAAAAGATTCCAAACCAAGTCTTATGTCATAAGATTTGGGCCAAAACTGTAAACAAAACCATCATCTATTGAAGAAAATTATGTGATGATTACGATGATGATGATAATGATGATGCATGCCACATCAACTTAAGCCACCAACACCAATATTAACACCTTATTAAAATAAAGAAGAAGAAAAACAAAAACATGAATTCATCTATGCTGAAAGTGTCTTCATCATCAGCATCAACATCAACATCAGCATCAGCATCAGCATCAACATCAACATCAATAGGAAAAGTAGCAACATTAACATTGTCTTACTTATCTTGCTGCTTCTTGACTAACAAGTTTCAAGTCATTCTTCACAACTAGAGACTTTAGTTTTTGTTTCATCATCCCCATCATCCCCATCAGCAGCCCCTCATATCATCAAGATCAGCATCTGTATGTTGGAGGGAGGCAGAGAAGGAAGGAAGGAAGTAAGGAAGGAATCATGACATAGCATAGCATGGCATAGCGTGGTGGCATGGTAACAAAAGCTACAAGTGAAAAACGCTTAAATAGCATTGTAAATGCAGCCAATTACATGTTAACGCTTTGACATGCGACTTTATAAGAAGTTGAGTTGAGTTGCTGGTGGATGCTGTAAGTTTGTTTTTGGGGTATGAAGATAGGCAACCTAACCAAGTCATGCCACCACAACAACATTCATCGACATCGTTCAACATTCAACGTCTGTCCACATGCATAACTCAGTCTAATCTGTATGTCTGACTGTCTGACTGTCTTTCTGTCTATCTGTTTGCCTGCCTTTTAGTTTGTTTGTTTGATCATGACTCTAAAGAGAAGACTCAAGACTAAAGCGGCAAATGAACAAGTGAACATCAGCAGCAGCAACAATAAAACAAGAACAACAAGCAAAATACAAGAAAACATAACAAGAAATTCATAGCTCCCATTCAAAGTTAAGAAAACAACAACTTCTAGCATCATCACTACCAAAAATAATCTGTGGCAAGTACACTACTATTTTGCATATGCGTAAAAAGCTAAAAGATTGGATGGATGGATGGATGTATGTAGTAGGTAAGCCAACTTAGCCACCTTAGCCAATTTAGCCACCTTAGTACACTCAGTTAGTCAAGTGAAGTGAGGTAGAGAGGTAGTGAGGTAATAAGCCACAACGAAGCCAACAAATCCCAAGCTTAACTCAACTCAACTCAACTGAACTGAACTCAACTCAACTCGACGATTTACAAACAATAATAAAAGTATCTATGTATCTCTATGCCGCACGAGTATTTCAAGATTCTTAATTAGGCAAGCAAGTGCCGCTCTTTTGCATTGAGAGTAAACTACAAAGTAAACCCGCCGAATGACTCGAAATAAAACTAAACTGAACTGATCCGAGTGGAGTGGAGTGAAGTGAAGTGAAGTGGAGTGGAGTTGAGTTGAGCTGAGCCAAGTCGGTCTCAACTCACCTGAGCTTGAATGTGAAGAAGTCAAGTTTTTAATAGCTTTAAATCAATTGTTCGATTTTGGGTTTCAATTTTTTTTTTTTTTTTTTTTTTTATTGTCTTTTGCCGACCGACACCAGTCAGTGTAGCACCACGGCGCATATCCTTACAACTTTCAACTTGCAACTTACTAAAATTGAACTTACAACCAAACCGACAGACGGACATATAGATAGACAGGCAGACGGACGGACGGACAGACAGACAGAGGAGCCAGTGAAATAAACAAATAAACAGCAGAGAAACAGATACAAACGTCAGAGCACAGACGACGACGACGAGGCATTGTTGATGACGGTGACTATAGATGGTGGTGGACTACTAGTGATGATGTGGATGTGGATGTGTGTGTGTCTGTGTGTGTGTATGTGGATGAGGATATTGGTGGTGGTGGTAGTTATAGTGGCGCTGGTGGCGCCATTATCAATGCGCGTTTATCGCGTTTAATTTATTTTAATTCAATTGTAGCGCGTTTGTTCTTTGCTACTACATACTTGCAATGATGCTGATGCTGATGATGATGATGATGATGCTGCTGGTGATGACCATCATGATGATGATGATGATGATGATGACACGAAATGCGCCAATGTTCGAACGTTCTTGACATCCTTCTTATTGTTGTTGTTGTTGTTATTGTTGTTGTTATTATTAGCCAAGACTCTTCTTCAGGCAAATAAGCAGCGCATGATTAAACTTGTTTCACTTTGATGATTTCGATGACCACCAATGGAGTCTTTTCATTCTTTCTCTCTTCAATATTGCATTTGTAATACCAAAATTTCCCTATTTATTAAATAGAAATTAATAATATTTTGGAATAGAATAATTTGTAATTAATCATATTATTGAAAAACCTATTATAAAAGTACTCATAGTATTTGTTGATCAATCTATTGTGTTACATTTTTATTGTTTTAAAATTCGAATTCGCTTTTTTGTGGTTGTCGTTCATTGCAGTTCATGTGGCAATGTATCACATTTGCTTAGTAGACGACAAATAGAAAGATGAAAACTTAAATCAATAAAATTGAAAGGTTTTGCAGTGTTCAACATTCAATTTGTTTGCAATATTCACAGATACTTTTACACATTCATAGATACTGCAATTGCTATTGATTTTGCTATTGCAAATGTGACAAGTTGTAGCACCAATTCCTGAATACTCTCTCCCCCCCTCTTCCCCTCTTCCCTTCTTCAATCACATTCTTTCATTCACTCATTCATCATTCACTCGTTCTTTTCCTTTTGTTGCTTTTTAGATGTGAATTTAGTTTAGTTGATTTAAGTTTGAGTATCTTTTTTCATTTTGTTATCATTAAACGCATTCAAGACAATCTACAAGTTTGTGAAATTTATTTGCGCATAAATTTTTATGTTTGCATGGGTTCCACACACACACACACACACACACACACACACACACACACACACACACACACTGGAGATGATCAACAAAAGACTTGTGGAGGACACCGAACATGGGACATGTGGATGCAGTTTCCCACCAACATCGTGGTCAACTCAGAACAGCAGTCAAAATATATTCTTATAGTCTTCTTCTTCTTCTCATTATTATTATTTTTATTATTATTATCCCATGGCTGTAATTGTCATCAACATTATTATTATCATTATTAACTTTAAGATGATGACCATGACAAAGATCATCATCATCATCACATTATCATCATCACATCATCATCATCATCATCATCACATGAATCTGCCATTTTTATTGGCAACTTTACTTTGGCGGTAAAGTTATTAACGTGAGTTTTTATGGCGTCAACGACTACCAACGCTGCCACTCAACTAACCTTCATCATGATGATAATGATGATGATCATTATGATTATCTTACACCGTAATACGCGTGTGAATCTCATTCCTTTTAATTCATTTGTATTCAAAAATCTCTGCCCTCCCGTCAGACGCCCACTTGTTGCTGATCTGATCTGATTTGAACTAATAGTACAAATCTTACATATTTTGCTGTAACAACAACTTTCTTTTTCTAGGCCCATCATCATATCAAATCATTGACTAACTGATTAACTCACTAAATCAATGTATCAATGAATGTATGAATGAATGAATGAGTGAATCAATGAATGAATGAATGAATTTATTTGCATATGTAAAAAAAAAACTTGAAACGGAAATTGTAGGTAGAGTCAAGTCAGTTTTGTTGACTTCGAATTCTTGTAGATTATTCATCGTTAGATTCGTTAGTAAGTACCATATAAGGTCACTTGGATTTCCGTAACTAATATATACAACAAAATATGTACATTGTATATTTTCTTTTGGAAGCAACAACAACTAACTGATTAACCGCGTTTACACTTCCTCAATCAACCAAAAAACCTATCAAGAAAACAAAACCAAATTTGTATATGAAAAAAAAAAAAAAACAAAAAAAAAACAAAAAAAAACAAAACAAATAAAAAGAAATCCCAAATTTAACAACAAACCTTTCCAAAATGAACAAAAATAATAATAAACATTTTGGTTAAATTTACATAATTTTACACTTAATTACAAACAAACAAAACTAAATACTAATGTTTATCTAGATACAAATTTAATTATCTAAACTAACGAACGAACGAGCGAACAAAGCTATTGAAAATTGAATATTGGAAAGAAGATCCCCCAACTTCTGAAATGCAACAGCAGCAGTAACAGCAACAGCAGCAGCAGAAACAATCAACACCTTCATAAATGTAGAAAAATTTAATGATCCAACTAAAGAAGATCTCTTTAATATTTATTGCATCTTATCTTTTACTCCTCTTTTAAATTTAACTCAATCGATCTCCATCGATGGATCGATCGATGGTTCATTCATTCATTCATTCATTCATTCATTCATTCATTCATTCATTCATGCTTGGACATACATAATTAATTATAAGAAAATTTTAACATTTTGTTTAATTAACTCAAAATCCATAAAATTACAATAGCTTTGTCTTTGTCTTTGATTTAGTTTTAGTTTTAGTTTAACATATTTTTCCCCCCATTAAACAAAGAGACACACTTGACCCTCTGAAATGAAGATCTGAAATTTGTGAGTGAGTGATTTGCCCACACACATATCACACACAACAGAACCAACCAAATGAAATCAAATCAAACTCATTTATACTTGCCACACACAAGAATTTACTTATTCAAAATCCCAAACTCCTCATACATCTAAGAAATACTAATGAGTTCTACTATATTTGTTTCTACTTCATGTCTCATACTACTACTACTACTACTACTACTACTACTACTACTACTACATGTTCTATTCAATTCTATTGAGTTTTTATGGCTTTGTCACACTTAACATATTAAATTGTATGAATATTTGTGATGTTTGTCCAATATTTTTTTTTTTTTTTTTTTTTTAATTTACAAGAAGTAAAAGTTATTTAATTCAATTCAATTCCAATTCAATTTCAATTCCAATTCAATTTAGTTTTATGAATCAATAATAGATAGAATAGAATAGGATAGGATATCATCATACCTCATAATCTCTATAGAAAGATTGTAGATATATGAGGGAGGTCATTTCTCTTCAGTGATTTATGTCAATCATGTTGTTATTGTGCTGCTGAATCTCTCAATCAATGGACAGCACTAGTATATGGTAAACCTAACCTAAGAACAAACTTTGATTGCAATCTCTGTATTCGTATTAAGTATCTTAACAGTTGTTAGTTGATAGAGGAGGACTGTCAGTGTTCATTGTGAGGGTAAACCTCAGGTATTTGTAGGCAGTCCTTCAGTCTATGCTCAGCTTAATTTCATTTACACTTTACTTTCATCATAAAATTGTCAATCTTTTATTTTTTAAATTTTAAATTTCTTAATTTTATCCAATTATTATTATTGATATCCAGTTTTACTGTAAACAAACAAACAAACAAACAAACTAACCAAGCAAACAACCAACCAACCAACCATTGGTGATTAAATAAAGTTCACATTTTGATTAAATTTAATTTCTTATTAATTTTTTTTTTTATTTTTTTTATTTTTTTTTTTAGTTCTTTGTTTATGTATTTTTATTTGTTTTAATTCAATGCGATTGCTTTGAACTGAACTGGATTGAGTTGAATTGAGTTGAATTGAGTTGAGTTGAGTTGAATTGGATTGGATTGTGGATGAAATTCAAGTTGGCGTCGGCATCATTGTTTGTTGTTTAATGCTTTTGAAGATCGCTACTGTTTGTTCTTTGTCTTTGAATTTAAGCTTTCACTTGTCTCTAATTTAAAATTATCTGTTCGATCTAAATTCAAAAGTGATTTCTAATTAACATAAAATATCTGTTTCTATTGATTTTTATATATTTTTTTTTTTTATGGTAAATTATGAAAAATGAATTATGCAAATTACAAAGATATCGTACAATAAATGAGAGAAGAAAGAGAGAGAGAGAGAGAAGAAAACAATATGAACGAACTATTAAGTTTTGAACCCTTTCACCTTTAGAGTAGAGTAGAGTAGAGTAGAGTAGAGTAGAGTAGAGTAGAGTAGAGTAGAGTAGAGTAGAGTAGAGTAGAGTAGAGTAGAGTAGAGTAGAGTAGAGTAGAGTAGAGTAGAGTAGAGTAGAGTAGAGTAGAGTAGAGTAGAGTAGAGTAGAGTAGAGTAGAGTAGAGTAGAGTAGAGTAGAGTAGAGTAGAGTAGAGTAGAGTAGAGTAGAGTAGAGTAGAGTAGAGTAGAGTAGAGTAGAGTAGAGTAGAGTAGAGTAGAGTAGAGTAGAGTAGAGTAGATTGAAGTTTTCTATCTGCTTTGCTTTTCACTATGATCATCATCTCCTTCTCCTCGTCGTAAGCCGGAATTTATTCAATAATCAATTTGGAAGCGCCAAAGACAAATACAAAGAATCTTAAATCTTAAAACACCAATAAAGTTCTGCACTTGGTTCATTTTGATTGTTGCATGCATGTACTACGTAGTATGGGGGAACCTTTTGGACCTTTGGTTTTTTGTTGATTTTTGTATACTGTATACTATTTAATGAGCGCCAACTTCATCGTCATCATCATCGTCATCGTTGTGTCTGTCGGAAGGCTGCTTCTTTGTATGGTCGAGTCATGCATTGCGTATGCTTAATTTATTGACACTTAATGTCAACGGTGATGATGCTGATGCTGCTGCTACTGCTGATGCTGATGCTGTTGGTGATGCTGCTACATGCCACAATCATTGTTGCCACATTTCGCTTGTTCCCTTTCCCGTTTCTGTTGTTGGTGGTGCTGGTGCACTCTTCAATTAAAGTCATCATGATCATTTCTTTGGTTTTTTTTTTTTTTTCAGTCGTTAGCCGGGTGGAGATTTACTGGAGTAGAAAGCAGAATGGGGGGGGGCAGACAATCATTTCATGAACTGTTTCCTTTTTGTACATTTTGTTGCTTTAATACTTGTCCATGTTGTCGTCACCATTGCCATCACCACCATCATCATCATCATCAACAAGAACAAGAACAACATTAAAACAGTAGCTGCACAAACATATTTGCCGCCACCACTATATCTTTTTTTTATTTTGGTCTGACTTCCGATGACTGACTTTGGCTTTGCCTCTGAATAGGACTCCCGCTTCTTTGGCAATGCGTGCGCACAAAACAAATAAATTTGTCTTGTAGTAATTGCTGCCTGCTACTCCTGTTACTGTTGCTGTTGCTGTTAAGAACTTTGCGTGGTATGTCTGTCCTTTTGACCACTAGTAAGACTCGTAACACTTCTCATACAACTTTTTCTTCTTGTTTGTGTTACTTTGTCACCCGCTTTTATTTTCTTTTTTCTTCTTCTTTTTAAACTCATTTACACTCTTCTTTAAACCATTTACTTGTCCCCGTTCTCCTCACAGCCATCGCCACCGTCATCGTCATAAACGTAATCTTCCTCTTCATCGAATTGCATCCGTGCGTGCGAGAGTGCGAGCGTGCGTGCTTCCATTTAACTCTTGGCCTGACCGACTCCTCTGTTCTCCACTGTCTCATCGTTTTTATCAGTTCCTATGTCCATCCATTCGTCCGATCTCATCGTTATCATCATTAACGCTAACGCGTTCGCTTTAAGTAGAATTTCATTAAGCAAAGGCGGCTGCGAATTAAAATTAACCGAAATAAAACAAAAAAACATTCACTTTTATTTTGTTCAATAAAAAGTCACCGAATGCAACGACATTCCTTTTTCCTTTTTTTTTTTCTATACCCTACAACAGTGGTTTATGTAGTCTGTGGATGTCATTCCAACAACCCTAGGCACTTTATGTGATATGTCATCATTAAAACTTAATATTTTAGTAACTTAACTTAATGGGATTCATCATTGGTTGCGCATTCTCTTTCTTATTTATTTATTTATTTATTATTATATATTTATTTGTTATATACTCGGATGTACAAAATATTGATAAATATCAGGGGTCAATTCTATAGTAATTCGAATAGAAAATAAAATGTCCTGAAACAATTCAAATAAAATGTTAAAGTTTTTAAACGACTTCAAAAAATAAGTATATGTAAGTATGTTTGCGATTTTCTCAAAAACTATAGTTCCGATTTCAGATAAAGTTTTTGTGATTCGACTGCATATTATTCTAGGAAGGTTTAAGTGTATAAAACATTGTCCTTGACTATAAGAAATCAGAATTATGGACTAATACATACATAGAAGTATGCCCAGTGAAATTTTTAATTATTTCGATATTGAGAAAACACTGATGCGGCAATATATAAAAATCTTGATTTTTTATTGTTATATGGACTTCATCAAAGTCGATACATTAAGTATATTAGTGTGTTCTATTTCTTAGATAGAGTTTGAGAGAGAGAGAGAGAGAGGGAGACTTATAAGAATAAATGATTATGTGACGTATGTAACGTATATCATTGTATTAATAAAAGAATAGTAGATCAAGGATCTTTATAAAAATTAATTCATTATTCATCCCGAAATATAAACAATATTTTTTTAAATATACGAGTATATTTTATAGAGTATTTGATATTTAGTAAGAAAAGGCAAAAGATAGAATGACAATGATTAAAAGGAAGAGTAGGTAAACAAAGGATGGGATATGGGTATGGATTGCATAGAAGGATGGATGGATGGATGGATGGATGAATGAATGAACGTATGAAGGGATGGTTAGTTAGTTGGTTGGTTGGTTGGTCAGTAGTAAGTAGTAAGAAATATAGAAATACTCGTATTTTGACTAAATATACTACAACAAGCTGACAATCGCTTAATGGTTCGCCTGAAAACATGAAAAAATACTCAAGTGTTATCGATTAATGTCCAAGTCTAGCAGCTACCGAACGATCGGCAAGGCCTTAGTGACCAACCTGACTGTCTGAATGACTAAGTGACTAAATGAATCGACGGATGGACGGACAGTTTTTTTTTTGTTTTTTTTTTTTATTTTTTAATAAAACAAATGCAACAACCAGCGGTTTCGATCGTAACTCGGCAAAGTACAAAAGATGCCGACAAATATGGCTAACACCAAAAACGATGGGCACTAGTTGAATTCAGTTGAGTTGTGTTGTGTTGAGTTGAGTTAAGCTGAACTGAGCTGAACAGAGCTGAACAGCAAGAGCGGAGCGGATCGAATCGAATCGGATCGGATCGTCTATACATAATGATAAACACATATATAAATAAGCCAAATTTATATTGTCATCAAGAAAACTAAGTGACTGAGCTGCGTGTGTGTGCGAATGATGATAATGATGATCATGATGTGGATATGGATGAGGATGATGAGCAAACACCTTTATCAGTGTTAATACACATTCATTCACTCAGTTAGCTACTCGCTTTTATGCTTGGCAGCAATGTTGCATGTTTTTATTTTGTATTATACGAGTATCTATCTACCTGTCCACCAATCCATTTGTCTGTCTGTCTGCCTGTCTGTCCATTTGTTGGTCTGACGCGCCACTCGCAAATAGGCCAAAAGCGGCTGTCAGAATTTCTGTTGTTGTCATCGTTACTATCTTCATCATTATTATGCATGATGATTATGATGATGATCATCATCATCATCATCATCTTCATTGGTGGCGGCCACCTTTGCTTTAATGTTATGGCTTAAAGAAAGTGATGGTTTGGTGATGGGGTGATGGTGTGAGAATGGTGATGGTGTAGTAATGATGGTGTTTGTGCTGATGTTGCATGCCACATGAAATGCATTCAACGCCACCCGATCTCAATGTTGTGTGTGCAGCTTATCGCGCAATGATGAAGGCAGTAGTTTAAGTCAACGATGCGCTTCCGTCGTTCCAAAGACAACTAACAACATTAGTAGTAGCAATAACTTGGCCCGGTCTGCTCTGATCTGGCATCGCATGGCATCGCATGGCATGGCATGGCATGGCAAGGCCTGGCTTCGTTGACTTTGTTGCTCACCAAGCGTGTCTTTAAGTCTTCATCGTCATCACTATCGTCATCATCATCATCATCATCACCATCACCATCACCATCATCATCATGAACACCATAATCATCATTATTATTATCGCATATTCAGTATTCAGTGTTGCAATGAAAGTGTTGAAATCATATGGCAAAGTATTTGTCATTGATAAGTTGACTAATAGTTTTAACAAAGTAAATACTTGCTCTGCTTAATATATGTACACTTACTTACTTAAAATCATCATCATCATCAACAACATCATCATGATCGTCATCATGATCATTTAAGCTTACGTACTTATCTTTTAGACTCACTCATTCATATAACTTCAAACGTTCCCTCGGTAGTTTGCTCATACTTTCATATACTCATACTTATGTTTACAGTTATGTTGTTGCTTATTAACTATGGTACTACTAAAAATATTACCCATATTTTCATATCTTCTAATATACAAATTTCTATTCTACGAGTACTACGAGTATCTAAATTGATTTAAAATTTATGAACTTTTTTAATGATGTTTCCAATGAGAAATTCTTAGTTTTCTAAATTAAATCTATTGATATAGTTTGTATATATGATGATGATGATGATGATGTTAATGATAATTATGTATATAATCTATAGATGAATGAGTCAATAATTATATTAGTTCTTATATAAGAAGTAATAAAAAATTTATAAAAAGTATTTAAGACAAATTAAAAATTAAATTAAAACAAACTCAACTTAGATGAAAAGAGGATAATCATAAACCCCATCTACTTACTACATACTCGTACATATATATTTACATATCTATCAATCGAACGATCCATCTATCACCTATATTCTATGTATATCAAATATAGAAGTTAATTTTTTAAAATTATAAAATGAATTGAAAATTCCATTAAGTATTCATTTTGATACTAAGAACTTTCTAAAAGTAAAGCAAATCAATTGATTTTGATGGTGATGATGATGATGATGATGATGATGATGATGATGATGATGATGATGATGATGATGATGATGATGATGATGCATGACAACTTGATCTTAATATGCTTTTAGTATTCTGTGAATGCCAAATGTTTGATATTAACACTTATCTTAGTACAACTAAGTATATTAATGCATATATTAATTGCTAAAAGGCCTTCAGAACTCGGAACTCTTCAAGAGCTTTGAATTACAGATTAATATTCTTTGATGATTTGTGTCGGCTATAATTGCTTTGATGTTGTTGTTGTCTCTAGAAATGATATCAATATTTATTTACCATATACAAAAACTTATACTCAAACTTACTGTGTATACAATTCACTGAACCATGACTAACAACTACTTATGATTATTTTGTCTTGAATTAAACTATAACATGATTTTTATAGTAGAATGAATACTCGTCTTACAAACTTATAATAATATTTAGTATGTTTAAGTAATAAATATTTGAAAACAAGTACACTAAATGATAATAAATTTTACAATATACTTATGTACATATAATGAAATGTCAATGATGATCTTGATGATCTTAATGATGATTTCGATGGTGGTGATGATGATGATTTTTGTTTTCAGTTGATTATGATCAGTTTGATTACTTGGCTCATTTGGTTGCTTACATGCTTGATCAGTCAAGCGCCTGCCAACAGCAGCAGTAACAACAAATTTAAAATCACAAAACAAAAAAAAAAGGAAAACAAAATGCGAACAAGAATAGCAAATCGTTTCGAAAATCAATTTCAAATGCATAATACAAAATACAAAATGCAACAGCGAAAACAAGCAAATCGAGCAAATCAAGCAGCAGTAAGTTGCAAATAAACAAATTGTTGAGTGCAAAATTTCATGTTGCATTGAGATACTTTTTACAATAGTAAATAGTAAATCGAAAAACCAAAAAAATCAGGCAAGAAGAAAAGCACATAGACGCCAACGCCGCCGCCATAAATGTTTCCCTTACTTGGCTTCACTTGCAGCCATAAATTTTTCTTGTTTTTTTTTTTTTTTTTTTTTTCATTTTCATTTATTTAACAGATTCTGTGGTTGCTCTCTCTCTCTGGTGGTGGTTTCAGTGGCTGCTTGCAACTTCATGACCAATCGAGTGTAACTGGATGATTTGCATAGCCCAAACACACAGCAACGGAGAAGATTTAAGCAACTCCTCAGCTTGTAATTTCGCACAGGCGTACAGGCACAGGCACAGGCGCATGCGCATGTTCCACTTAGCTTAGCTTAGCTAAGCTTAGTATTACTTCACTTTACTTGCCTTGCCTTGCCTTGTCTTGTCTTGGCTTTGCTTTGCTTTGCTTTCTCAATTGCCAATGATGCCAATATTACCAACAATGCCAATGATGCCGCCACTTTCATCAATGTGTTTTGGCTTTTTGTTTGTTTGCTATCTCTTTGTAACCATGATGTATCCATGTATCCATGTACATAAAGTATGTACGAGTATCTGTGTATCTCTCTGTGCGCATGCGCATGCGCGCCTCATGTCGAACAACATGCATCATTAGTTTTTCTTGCAGCAACTTCGTCGTTTTGTTGCAACTCGTCGTCGTACTTATGCAAAATACTTTGTCAGTTTATTGTTTTTTTTTTTTGTTTTTTTTTTTGTGTGTATCTTATTATTCCCTTCTACTTAGTATATTGTACGAGAATATTGATGTGTGTGTTGTTATTCTGGGGTCTGAGGTCTGAGGTCTGAAGTCTTGTTCTGGTCTCGTTTTGGTCGATCTTGGGTCGACGCCGCCCATTTTGTTAAGCAAATTTGCAATTGGTTGTTTCATGTTCGTTCTATGGTAGTTCTTCATGGTAGCTACCCGTTCTGTCTGTCCCACGATCTGTTGATCTGTCTGTCTGTCGTTACATAGTCAGTTGTTAGCACAGACTTGGCTGGTGTTCTCGATGGTCGATGGTTGACGCCAAAATGACGCCGCCGTTGCCACTAAACAAATGAGAAAGAAAAGAAACAAATCGTGATCGCCTTCTTTTGTATCTTTTTGCTGTTGCTGTTGTTGTTGTTGTTGTTGTTGTTGCTGTTGATGTTGATGTTAATGTTGCTTTGTTGGTTTTATGTTTAATGTTGCTGCTGCTGCTGCTGCTGATGGTGTTGGTGTTGTTTTTGGTTTTGGTTTTTCTTTAATACTTTTATTGTTTTGCTTTCATTTCATTTCATTCTATACACTCACACACACACATACACAGTATATAATATATTGTGTTGTTGATCTTTAAAGTGATTCAAACTGATCTGCTACTGCCAATAATCATTATCAAACTGTAGTGACTGTTGGCTGGTTGCCTTTACCATGTTGGCCTATTCATTCATGTCGTTTTGTTTATTTGTTCAATTGTTTGTTGGTCTATCAGTCGTCAGTCGTCGATTGTCGATCGGTCAGACAGACAGACAGATAGACGGACAGACGGACGGACAGAAGGACACACAGTCATTCAGTGAGTAAGTGACTGAGTGAGTGAGTCGCTCAATGGATCCATTGACTTCTGTTGCTTCTTTTCCTTTCCTTTCCTTTTCTTTTCTTTCCTTTCGATTCAATTCCATTCAACATTGTTGTGCTACTGTTGTTGTGTATATCTCAATCTCATGTTTCTTCATTAAAATGTAAATCGTTTTAATTAACATTTTTTCTTTGATGATTTTTCTCTTGCCTCACCTCCCTTCACTCAGCAACCTTCCTTGTTTCTAGCCTCTTTGTATATTCCTTGATTTGGTTTCGCTTGATCGCTCGTTTTTCCAATTTGGAATTCATTTGATTATATTTAAAATGTTTCAATTTGTTTGTTGCTCTTCTGATCATTTGTTTCATTTTAAGCCCCAAACCAACTAAACCAATCTAAATAAAAAATATACAAAGAACAAATAAAAATGCATATAAAATTTTATAATAAAGAAAAAAAAAAAAATGTATATAAGTAGATTTAAATTATTCTTTGAAACAAGTATCAGTTTATTTCAGTTGTATTAATATCAGGAGACTTTTGTTTCCCATATTCGATTATGAAATTCAATAATTTCTATGCTTAAGTACCAAGTTTCCAACTTAAATTCTAAACCAAAACTGATTACATACTCATAAGATCCTTGAAGGGCTCAGAGACTTTTAAATTTTTTTTTTTAAATAAAAAGAATTGCTTAGGGCATTGGAGAAACCATAAAGGCATTCGACTAAAATTTTGATATACTATGAGTAATGAAAAATATTTAAGTAACTAAAGTGAATAGTAGACAATTGTATAAAAAGTATCCTAAGAATCTAACAATGTTGCCAGAAGCGTAATACAATATTAAATCTATTGGGAATCTAATCTCCCTAGATTTAAGTCAACTGTCAGCAGAATATGTTAATAAATTAATAAAGCAATGAAAATTTATTAACTTGTGCACAACAAATCGATTTATTTAAGAAAAAAAAAAAAACTTTAAATCATGAGGATTTAAACTAGATTTTCTCAAATGAATTCAGAATTGCATAATTTTGAATACTATTTTCTTATTAAATAATCTCGATACTTCTGTAACAATAACTCCCGGACATCATCACCATTTGCTTTCCCGTAATCCATAGATTTTCCAAATATTTTGATTATCTTTTTATACGATTGGTGTTTCATCTTGCCGCCACCCTTTGGCATCAGACATAATTCTTTGGCCTTAACTTCTTTTAAGGCTTCTTTCACAATGTTCTCATGCCGCGCTGTATTAGCACCACGTACTATTAATCGTCCGAGACCAGATTCTCCATGATGGTATGCCAGAAGTAACATATACCTGAATTCTCCGTCATCGGGTATTTGAACTAAAGGTATTTCATAGATCCGATTATGTAGACTATGCAATTCCTTTAGGGGAAATCTCTTCTTTAGGATTTCTTGCCATTTAGCATTTAACATTAAAGTTGAGAATTTAGCTTTTTGTATTAATAAATGATTAAACATTACATTACCACGGAAAATTTGTAAAAAAGATTTCGGATTAAGTGTCATTTTATAACCAAAATATATTTAAATTCCAGGGAAAGAGAGAAAGTCAATTTTGTTATTGTTTATTTTCTAGTGTGTGAAATAAAATTTGATTAAAAAAAATTTCTCATATTTTGACTTAAAGAAACAAATTTACTTAAATTAAGTTATTGAGAATAAAATCATAAAAAAAATTGTATGTACACGCGAAGTAGTTCATTGTAAACTTTAGAAAAAACTAGCAAGTTGTTTTCTTTCTTAACATCAATGATTAGTGCGCCAAGCTGACATTCTATAGTCGCGGGTTCGATTCCCGTTCAAGTCTGGTTTCCTGCACTTTTCTAATTTCTTAAGAAATCATTTGACCATCTATTTTCAATTCGTTTCGTAAAATTTCAAACACAAATGATATACATATTTGTAAATATATTAAGAGTCGGGTGGTTGTTTGAATATCACCAGATCTCAGGGACGGGGACACATATTGGGACTGAAACTATCCTATGTTCAAGCCAGGAACCAACCAAATATATGTTCACAAAATTTCAATGCAATCAGATGAACGATATGGCAGCGCATAGCATACAAACACTAATAATATTTATATATAAGATAAGATTATTAACATAGAAATGTGAATAGAGAAAGAGAGAGAGAGAGATGGAGAGAGAGAGAGAGAGAGAGAGAGAGAGAGAGAGAGATAAAACGTACAAAACAAGGTGACTTATTCGGGATTGTCACAAAAGTCCTCTTCGCAACTCATGCTGTTTTCCTACTACTCTGCTGAATTCTTTTTCCTCCTTTTTGACTGCAGAATATACAGAATAAATAATATATGACATATTATTATATGTGATATTTGTTTAATACAATATTATATTATATGATAAACTATCCACACATATTTTGAGAACTTTTACTAAGTTTCTATGATAGCCAAATCGGAATTCACTTAGTTCGGATTGACTCAGACAATATTTTTTTGTGGTTATACTTGCAAAGACATTGTAATGATTTTTCAGTATTCACAAAATCATTAATAAGATCAATATAAAACAAACCAACTGGCAACTATGCATGAACAAATATTTTTTAATTTCTACACGCTAAGCGTTTACACTACATTTCAATGCGCATTACAAAAAAAAAAAAAAAAAAAAAAATAACATCGTGTTTTCAATGCGAGCTGAGTGAACCCGCTTCGTGAATTCAAACGTTTAGTTATGCGGATTGAATTAATTCGAATTTAATGAACTCCGATTTAGCTATCGTATAAACGTATAGTGAGATGATAGAAAATATCAATTGAGTTTTGTATGACATGAAAATATGACATATGTATCATTTTTTTGCTTTCCATGCAATGTCATTATCACAATGATGTTTTTTCATGAGTTAAACTTACCATTTTATCTTTGTAATGTCCAATTTGTTTATAAATTTTTCAACAATACATTTAATTCTGTCAACATTCTGCCTGATTCTGGTTTTCAGTGAATGACAAAACTCAGTAATGACAAAACTCAGTATGAAGAAGAAGAAAAAAAGTTGTAGTAGAAGAAGAAAAACTGTTGAAAAGCATAAAATTTCTTATTAATGTTCAAAATAATATTTACTAGTAAAGTAACTTGACTCAAATTATTCCTTCTTCGCATATCGCAATGATTTCAATTTTCCAACTTAACATTTGTTGTTGTTGTTGTTGTTGTTGTTGTTGGTGAAGAACATCACCTTTGTTAAAAAAAACGTTAAGCATTTTATGAATCCTCTCAAAAGCAATCGAATCAAATTGTTTGTTATCTTCATGGGTGGTGAAAATAAATAATAGTGATGGTGATGCTGATGGTGATCGTGATGATGATGATGATGATGATGATGATGATGCTGATGGTGACATTTACATTGTTTTATTCTAATATTTTTAAAAATTTTACCCAAAACCAAAACCAACACACACAGACACAGACACACAAATTAAAAAAAGAATCTTAAAAACAAAATATGTACATGTATTATTTAATTATCACTGAGCAAAAGGAGTCAATAAAAAAAAAAAAAAAAAAACTCACACACAAAATTAAGAAACATCTTTGCTTCTTCTTTCTAAATACTATTGTATTTTATAATTGGTAGGTACGATGAGTATAGTAGTATTATATATGCATAACTTATAGATCTCTCTTTGCCTGAGACTGAGACTGTGTCTCAGATTTAAAGATATTTAAAAAGATTTTTTCATTTTTTCAGTTAATTAAGACATGTGTTGACCACCACCATCGTCGTTGTAGTTGATTATGTTCTTCTCCTCTTTCCCTTGCATTTGGTTTTATTTTCTATATAGAAGTAGTAGTAGTAGTAGTAATATAATCAAAAATTAATAAAATATTATATTTGACTGTTTTATAGGTTTCTCTCTTCTTTTTTTCTTTCGTTTTGTTTTGTTTTGTTTTGTTTCATTTTGTATCTGCTGTTCTTGTATTGTTCTTGGGTTGTTTAATTTCTTTCATTAAGCCTCAGATATTAGTAGCTGCCACATTTTGCATAAATTTCTTATCTCATATTTAATCTTACATCTCACTCACTTGAACAAAATACCTACGTATGTGCACATACATGGTAGATAGTCAGATACAGATAACCAAAAATACATAAATAATTTGTTTAAAAAATATTTTAAATTAAATAAATAAATAAAAATCATTTGTGTTTTAAATACAAAAATTCGTTTGTTTTTGTTTCAAAATACTTCATTGTTGCCTAATTTGGTCTTAGTTATAATGATGATAATAATAACAACAATGATGATGATGATGATTATGATTATGATGACAGTAATAAGAATGAATAATATTAATGATTATTAACTTAATGCATTATTATATTTAGTACAATCATCCATAAATGAATCTCTCGACTTACTATGTACGAGAGAAAACTAATTGGTCTTTGTAAGCGGCATCATCATCACTTGTTATTGGAATTCCACAAGATCGATCAAATGTTATGTGATGTGATGTGATAAACTCTTAAGAACAACTTCAGTTCTAATTAGATAAATTCTTTTTACTTGAATTTGAATAAAAACTTAGAGAGGCAGAAAATACTTAAAATAAATAGATAAAAAAAAATGTGTTTAGATTATTTGATAAAATTCATATAGTAATTATTATCATTTAATCTATGGTTGACTGACTGACTGACTGATTGATTGATTGATTGATTGATTGATTGGATTAGATAAGTGAAGAGAGTAGTCTAACTAGTAATTTCATGTGTGTATGACAAGTATCAGACTTCCATCAGTCTTGATTGTAACGTGTTAATCATCATCACACAATCAAATCACATCAATTTCTTTTCTTGTTCTCAGAGTCTTTGGTTCCACATTCCATTGAAAAAGTAATGTTACAAGTGCCGAACTGCTGATGAATGTGGTTTTATTATACATACTCGTATATAAATACATACATAGTAGTTTGCTTGGATACAATTGAACATCATCATCATCATCATCAATATCACCATCACCATCACCATCAACATCAACATCACCATCATCTGCAATCACAACAATTTGCCTCATTGCAACACGTAATGCACGCGAACAAAGTGAGGTTGCAATTGTTGCTGCAACAATTGTAACCAACGGCACAAAAATTATACATAGAATGTTTAACTTGGAACTAACTCACTCACCACTACTCCTCCAACTTTAACTGCAATTCACCAACTTCAACTTCAACTTCAACTACTTACTATTACATACTTATATTGTTGTACGAGTATTATGACAAGAGAAGGAGGGAGATTCCAAAAGTCAAGTAGAGAAGAATCTGTGATAGGTTTGTTATTATTGCTACTATTATTGTGGACCATCATCATAGTCAGTCACCGAAACAAAACACTTAATCACTTTATATAGTCGTCGATAGAAGATGATCATGATCATGATGATTCGATTGATTCAATCATCATAAGAAAAGCGAAACAAATTTAACAAACAAAGAAATGAAGAGATGTGATATGGAGGGAATCATAAGGTTTACTTACACTGGTCAATACTTTGTCTTTCCGTCCGTCCGTCCGTCCTTCCGTCCGTCTGTCTGTCTGTCTGTTTGTCTTTATAGTAAGTAGTATTGTACGTGCCTTTTACTCTATTCAATGTTTTACCAAAAAAGGTGCGTCAATTTTATGTTGAAGCAAATAATCGACTGAACGATCGTTCGATTGATTGTTTTTGTTTGTTTGTTTGTTGGTTGGTTGGTTGGTTGGTTGGGATCCATCCAATGATTATTGTGGATTCAACATCATTATCATCATTACGTTCACTTAACTTTTTCGCTCAAATTGTTCAACGGTTTTTAGTTTGCGTGTGTCAATTGCTGTCGTTGATCATCACCATCACCAACACCAAAACCATCACCATCACCAGCAACACCACCATTACCATTACCATTACGATCATCGTCATCACCATCACCATCATCACCAAGATCGTCATCATCATGATCATTATCACTGCTTGATTTTGGCTTGTTTCTTGAATCGTGAACGAGCATTCATTGTTGGCATATTATCACATAATTTAACTGATTCTTTTGCCCTTTTTGTCATCGTCATTGCTTGTTGACAATTGTTTTTTTTTTTTTTTGTCCGTCTATTTATCTGTCTGTTTGTTTGTCTGTCTGTTTGTCACTCACTCACTCACTCACTCACTCACTCACTCACTCACTCACTCACTCACTCACTCACTCACTCACTCACTCACTCACTCACTCACTCACTTTTCTGTTTTAAGTTCGTCATCATCATAATCATCATCATCATGAATCGAATGGTGGATGGTGGATCTTCTTGTTGATGATGATGGCTTGTTGTTATACTTATTCTCTGTGTGTTGATTACTGTCGCCTTGTTGCCTTCGCTTGACTTGGCGTTTAATTGAATGATCACACTTTTGACTTTTGGAAGGCTCAAAACACTTTGCACTTGGCCAAAAAGGCTTAACGGCTTTTCACAAGCTTCACTCCACTTCCACTTCCAATTCCAGTTCCAGTTCCATTTCAATGCAATCTATACAAAAGTATCTGTACATACTTACAAACATACGAACAAACATACTTACAAACATACGAACGTATGTCAATATATTTGTATGTTGAAAATGAAGTCAAAGATAAAGTCAAATACATGAAGCATTACATGCTTCTTTATTTTTTTATTTTATTTTATTTTATTTTTTATTTGTTCCATCACTCGCCGTTTCTTTGTTTTTTTTTTCATTTATTTGTTTTGTATGTTTCTTAGTTTCTTCTTCTTTGATGAGTTGGATGACATAAAATTGCTGTTTAGTTGTTGAGATTTTGCCAATTGGTAAACATTTTTCCTTCTTAAGCGTGAGAAGTTTACATTTTAATATAAAAAAAAAAAAAAAATCACAACATTAAATCAGAAAAAAAAAGAAAAATAATTTAAATGTCAATTTTTAAGCTTTTCTTCCAATTGGTTTTAATTTTATTGTTGTTGTTTTTTTTTTTTTGTTTTTTTTTTTTGGAAAATTAATTTCTATTTTTAAGATAAAAGGTCTTCAATTATCACAGAAATCTATTGAGTAAGGATTAGTAAATATTGAATATAATAAAACAAGAAAAAGATTTTCCAAATCTCTTAAGATTTGGTTTATTCATGAATTTCTTTACAAAATGATGGCACTAAATATGATTAATTTCATTCATAAGTCTATTCATTTTGTTTATCTCTTTCCTCTATCAATATTCATTCGAATTACATACACTTACTACATACTTATTTTTATTTCTTTTTTAAAAAGAATGAAATTTAATAATTTTTTTACATCCTCTTTTTAGTTAGAAATCGATTTGTACTTACATAAAATACAAAAAGGAATTACAATTCCATTATAAATTATAATAATAACACTTCATTAATGTTGATGATGATGATGATGATGATGATGATGATGGTGATAATGATGATGATGACAATGATAGACACCCAGATGTTGATCTTTTTGCTATAGAACATTTGTATGTACTTAGTACTAAAGTATTGTGTTGTTTATTGTGTTTGATAGATTTTTAATCTATGACTTCTTGCCTATAATAACAACCAATACTTAAAGTGCATTCCAACTAGAATATATACAATATATGTATGTAATATGTATATGATATGATTATGGCTTAAAGCAAAATCCATGTTAGCTCTTTTAACTTCCTGTAAAATACACACAGTAATTTTTGTTATCGAAAGAAAACATTGCTACTTACATAGTACGATTATTTTACATACTCACTCAGTGATTCAATAAATCAATTCAATTTACAATAGAATATATATAGTAAAGACGTTTTAATCTGTTATGTATGGAGAAATTCTTTAACTTCTGGGATATAATGAGGAAACAAATATGATATGTTGTGATGTGATGTGATGTGATGTTGTCCAAAATGTGGTAGCAAAAATTACAACATGCAACAACGACGTCAACAATTTTCTACTACATACAACTGATGATGTTAATAATGATCATAATGTAATTATCATTACTGATGATGGTGATGATAATGATGAATCAAATATGTTTTAAGTAATAAAAGAAAATCATGTTGTGCAAACACTGCATACACAATCACTGGGCACAAGCCCCCATAAAATCCAAGTATTCAACAATATTAACTACACTTACTGAGCTCTGATTGACTGAATGAATGAATGAATGAATGACTGACTGACTGATCCAGTGAGTAACTGACTGTCTGATTGGCGTCCATGTAATCGCACTTCATGTCTAATTAGACTTGTTTATACCATTTTCAAAAACACAAGAATAAAAGCAAAAAACAAAATAATTTTTTTTTTTTATTGTCATCGTCGTTTGTCTGTTGTTGAAGTGAAAAGTGGCAACAAACAAGAAAAATATACTAAAAAGAGAATCAACAACTGCGACAATTGTTTAACAACAACAACAACAACAACAACAATAACCGATGACGATGACAATAGTTTGCTGTTGATCGTTTCTACTACTTACAGCAAAATATTATTGTAATGTTGCTTGCTGTTTGTCTGTCATCAATTCTCACTTATCTACTCAGTCAGTCAGTCAGTCAGTCAGTCAGTCAGTCAGTCAGTCAGTCAGTCAGTCAGTCATTCAGTCATTCATTAACTCACTCACTTTCTGTCTCTGTGTCTGCCTTTCTGTCTGTCTTTCTGTATGTTTGTTTGTCTATTAGTATATTTCTCTGTTCTCTGTTTTGTTTTATTATTGCAATTTTTATGGTTATCTTCATGGTTATTTTCATTTAAATCGCAATTCAAATTCGATTGAATGAATGAATGACATTTTAAATGACAATTTTTCGCCTTTTACAATTCATTTATTTTAACTTAGCTCAGTTAAACTGAGCTGAGCTGTGCTGAGCTTTGCTTTGCTTTTGCTTTTGATTTTAATTTGTTTTGTATTGCTACTACTATTTTGACTATTTATCATTATTATTGTTGTTTTCTCATTATTATTATTATTATTATTATTATTATGAATTATTGTTGTTGCCTCATTTATAAAATTCACAAATCCATAAATGAAAATGACAACTTGTTTTTTCTATAACAAAAAAATTATACATATTAAATTTGATTTAATACAAACTATTAATTTTCTAACAGATTTGCTTGATTGATTTGAGCTAACTAAATCAAACAAAATTTTGATACATAAAATTATTGGAAGAGGTAGTAAAGCTACTACCGAAACAATCTTGAAATTAATTCAAACATCACAGTTTTATTAGAATGCCTCATTTTCTCCATAACTTTGACTTGAGATAAATATAATAAATAAATATAATATATTAGAAAGATTTGCAATGATCTGATAGATTATACATACGAGTTGCCATATTTGTACATTTTTCTCAACATAGAAGGATAAAATCAAATAAATTGAATGATCAAAATATTATATATTCTTAAATTTATTGAAATATAAAAAAGTATCCAAAATTATGTATTTCATTCGTCTATTTTGACATTTATATTTAATTACTTTAGTTAGTAGCCGCTAAATTTATTATTATTTTGGATGAATTTTGCTATCTTTTCAGTCTAAGTTTGCGGCACAGATATCTCGTACCAGGTTTTTTTTTTTTTGGATGCAATCCCATAGTTGGTTTAATTTTTGAAATATGTCGGTCCGAATCCTTCTTTATAGTTCTGCCCATAGATTTTCTATGGGATTTAAGTCCGGAAACTGAATTGGCCAGCTGAGGAGATGTGTCTCATCGCAATGTTCTAGCTAATCGCCCAGGTAAATTAGCATTTTGCAATCGTCACCAAACCGTTCGAGAAGAGATAACATTGCTGATATCAGTGCTAATAACTCTTATGGATTTGAAGTCGTCTTTTTTTGCAAGTATGACAATGCGATTATCAATGATTCTGAAAGTCTTTCCTAGGTCTTCCAAGGGTTTCTTCTCTTTGTTCTGCTCTTAGAGCATTTGGTATAAATTTTAATGAATGTCTCATATATGGGGCGAGGAGTTTTTTCATCGTCTTCCTCTTCTCATTCGAGCAATGCTTATTACGGTCCATCTACGAATTAATTTTCTTTTTATTTGCAAATTATAAATAAACCTTTTTTTAAATCAAAATCAAACAGATCAATAAAAAGCAAAGATATTAAAAATGTATCTATTATTTTGACCAGCAAAATAAGGTGCTTTGGAAGGAGTCCCCAGCTTTTTTGCTTGTCCTCAAAATCGTTCCAATATTCAAATCTTTTTTAAAAAAAAAAACAACCAATTCTCAGTGCTATGAAAAATAATTTAGATTTGTTAATTGTTAAAATTGATAATATATTAATGAATTTTAATTAAATAATATAATTTGTTTGTGTGTGTGTCTGTGTGCTAATTATTAATTTATTCTTAATATAAACTCGTATTATTATGAATACCTACTATTGCTACTGCTATTGCTATTGCTATTGCTACTTACTACTAAGTACAAAACTAGAAGTACAAAGTATTTTCCATAAACGATAAATGAATTCATATGTCAATAAATTTAAACAAAATTGGTAAAAATAATTTAACAAAATGAAAAACAATCACAATCAAAAATAATACTACAATAATAATAATAATAATAATACTAATAATAATAATAATCATTTTAACAACAATTTATTGAGTAAAATGAATAATGATTTTTTGATTATGGCTATATAAATGTTAATCATGATAATAGCAATGATGATGATGATGATGATGATGACGATGACGATGATAAGTGGTGATTTGCTCAAATTGAACTTTTTAACTGAGAATAAAATGTTGTTTTCATTTTTATAATCATAACAATTTTTCAATAATCATTTCATTTTTCATCATCACAAGTTAGTAAGTAAGTTACTTATGTTAGTGAATTGATTGTCCCATCGACTATACTTAGTAGTACTTAGTAGTATTGGGTTGCTCATGAGTGAGTGAGTCAACAAAAAAAGAGTTGCTCACTAAATTGAGCATGTGAACATTTTCCTTCGCTATTGTTCTTTTTGGCTCACTTGTTCTTTTTGTTCAGTTGTTCTTCTTAATCACTTATTCGTTTTGCTCATTTGTTCTTCTCACTCACTTATTCTTTTTGCTCTGTTGTTCTCAAAATTTCTTTTATAATTTTATATTTTATTTTGTTATTTAATATTATTAATTGATTAATTAATCACTTAATAATCAATTATGCTGAAATATAAATATGTAAATAGTTTATTTGAATAAAAATGTATATACTTAAGTGACCAAGTGAACAAGTTGACTCACTTAAAAAAAAAATGAACGAGTGAACATGTTCACCAATGTGAGCTGTGTTTACCCAACACAAGATTATGGCAGCTTTGGCCTTGCATAAATGGAAGACTTTCTTAGATCTCATCACAAGGCACACTGATCTCTATTTTAGATTTGTTCAAGAATTTAAACCAAATAAAATCGACCAATCTACCAATCAATCAATTGATTGATTGATCATTTGAATTCAATGGGAAGAAAATTGAAAAATTGCATGGAAAAAAACGTATGAAATAATAAATTTGTATGCATACAAACTAAATCGGAAATACCTATGAGAAATTGTAAATATATTTATTTTTAAAAAAAAAGTGAGAGAGGGGGACTAAGAAGTATCCATGTGTGTGTGTGTTTAACATGGATCTGGACCACCATCGAATGCTGCTGTGACACATTAAATTCTATTACGATTATTTGTTAAGACGGCAGCACAGGTTCTTAATGATGATAATGACGATGGCGATGTCGGCGCGGCAGTGACAACAATGATAATGATAATAATGATGATGATGATGATGATGACGATGATTTAGCCAGCAGATCATGCTAAAATTTCTCATGAGAAAATGAATATAAAACAAGTTGAAAAGTGAATTGAAGGGGGGGGGTTAACGAAGACTTTCGCACCACACGTAAACCCATAATCCCATAATTAGTGTTTCAGCTTATAGTCTGCTACCACTTGTACTAAACTACGAGAGAGAGAGAGAGAGAGAGAGAGAGAGAGATAGAGAGAGAGGGACGCTGTTGTCAAAAGTCTGGGGATAAGCCAAACAGAGTAGACCTGTTGTGAGGTGATTAAAAAAATGAAAAATTATGTGCCTTAAGACCGCACACAATTCTCATCGTCATCGTGTCATCTTCAAAGCAAAACCAATCGAATTTTTCAAAAAAAAAAAAAAAAAAAAAAAATTACAAAAATAAAAAATAAAAATTCAGAAATATAAATAAAATAAAAACCAAACAACATGAGTTCCTAAAAACTTGGCAATCGGTATCCCAAGACTACAACAAATAAGCCCAAGACCAAGACCAAGAGCAAGAGCAAGATGATGATGATGACTGGAGTGTGTAAATAATGTCGTCAGCCGTTTAAATTAAGTGGGCAGCAGCAGCCTTAATTCTTTTCTTCATTTGTTCGTTTGTCGTTGGTTGATTCCAACTTCATTGTCGATCCGATGGATGGTCAGTTAGTTAGTTGGTTGGTTGGTTGGTTGGGTCTTGCTTTCATCCATTCAACCATACATCCGTCCATCCGTCCATCGTTCGATCGGTGGACTAAAGGTGCTTAACTGTTAATTAGCGTACACGACAGCGGCATAAAAAAAAAAGAAAAGAAAAAAAAGAATATTTATTTTTTATACGAGTATATGGCAACAATTGGTTGCTGACTACGGTGGCGGCGGCGGCTATGATAAGTTATTGGAATAGTAGGGTGGAATGGAATGACTTTGTGGCACCGTTGAAGTGTTCCCACCAAAGTCTAGAAGACTTACAATTTATTAAACAGTGTGAGGTTCTTTTTTTCTTAATGAAAGCAATTAAAAACAGTTTCATGCTTATAAAGAATCGTACATATTTGTATATTTATGCAAATACTCGCCGCCTACCTTACTACTTACTATGTATTGTATATTTGTATATAGAATAGATATTAATTGGAAATTGATAGTACTAAATGAATGGTGACTCATCTTTTCTATACTGAGTAAGGATATGAATGAAGGATCTATGTGTGTGTGTGTGTGTGTGTGTGTGTGTGTGTGTGTGTGGTTGATTGCCAGAAATATAGATAAAAAAAAATCTTTAAAGTTCAGATTATTTTAAATCTTAATGTTGGAAAATTATGTTAACATTAACAAGAGACATTGCTTCCAGCTTTGAGAGATTAGTAAAAATTCCAAGAAATTTTAATAAACAATTGCAAGGATTTGTATTGTATAATTTTGTTTAGATTTCTTTTCGCATAACTTTATCTATTGATGAATGGAATTTTCTTTAACAAAATCTCTTTTTTTTTTAGTGCAATTACTCAACTCATTTTGATTGGACTGGGTTGGGTTGGGTTGGGTTGGCTTTGGTCTCGTCCCTTCCGGTTTGATTTGATTTGATGCGATTCGATTCGATTCGATTCGATTCGATTGGATTGGATTGGGTTGGGTCTATGATGTTTGTCTATAATGATGACAGCATTGAACACATTATAAAATTATGTAAATTTTTGACTACATCAATGTCATCATAATTATTATTATGAGTATCTAAAGAACGAACGGCCATCACAATAAACGAATGACAAGAAACAGAAATGTGATGATGATGATGATGATGTTGCCGGTTGTTTTTGTTTTTGTTTTTGTTGTTGTTGTTGTTGTCTGTGAGCAAACTTGTAAAATTACACTTCAAAATGGCGATGGATGGCATCCATGCCGCGTGTGAGGTCTATCGATTATTGTTATTATTATTATGAGTAGTTTTACAAAGAAAAACAACAAAACAAAAATGAGACATAAAACTCAATTTAAAAAATAAAAGAAAAGATTTAAAAAAATACAAACTTTCTTACAACCAACAACAACAAAAGTCGTTTGCATTGCAACATTATTGCAGCAACTAATCTGTTGCTCATTCTTAGCTGGAACATTGTAAGTTGTAAGCAATTGAGTGAGTGAGTGAGTGAGTGAGTGAGTTAGTTACAAAAGCCAAGGCCTGAAGGTGCTTATAGTGGTGCTGGTTCTGGTGGTTAGTAGACACTTAACTCACTCAATGCAACTTTAGTTTAAGAAACAAAAAAAAACAACAAAAAAAAAAACAAAATTAAAATAAACTATGCGGGCTACTCTGATCTGGCAGAACCAGGCCAGCTCAGCTTAGCTTAGCTTGGCTTGGCTTGGCTTGTCTTGGATCTGGTGTGGTCTAGTCTACCTTGGCTTAAGTTGTCTTGACTTGACTTGAAGGCAATTCATGCATTCATCTGGGCGTTTTCTGATTGCTGATTTTGCTTAATAGTTTAGTTAGTTTTATAAAGAAGCTTTTAGCTTGAGCTCAAATTTGATTTGATTTGAGTTGTGTTGTGTTGTGTTGTGTTGCGTTGAGTTGAGTTGAGTTTAGTTAAATTGAATTGAGTTTGAAGAGTTGATCCTCAATCAGTTTAGTCAGAGACTTAAATAAACTCCTAGTACTATACTCGTATATGTACAAGTTATGGTAATTAAAAAGGTGTTCCTTCTTTTGAGCGAAGCCAATCGAATGAGCAGCAACAATAATAATAACACAAAATTGATTCACTATATCCAGCACTTTTGTGTAGTAACAACTATGACAATGACGATTATGACGATTATGACGATGATGATGATGACAACGACGAATTAAGTTAGTGAACTTGTCGCACACTATGTGGGGTCCCACGTATTTCTAGGCTTGGATCCAACAACAACAACAACAGGCAAGTAAGCAAGCAACCAAGAAAACATGGCAACATGGCAACATGAATTCAAGGAGGAGCTCCATCGATCGATCGCCTTTGCTTACTTACACTTTGTACACTAAAATATCATTGTAGTATCAAGAGAATGAGTTCCTTTTGGTTGAAGCTTGAAAATTGAATTGTGGACACAGACAAAAAATGCTTAAGAAATATCATATTTATGACAAAATTCAACAAAAATTCATGAGCAGCAAAGGCAACGAAGACAAAACATGATTTTTTTTTTTTTTTTTTTTTTTGTTGTTATTTTTCCATTCATTTATGTTGAATGAAGAATGCCACACACAAAATCCTTATAGTATGTAGTAAAGCTACATTGGCCTGGCATGGCATGGCCTGGTCTGGCCTGGCTTGGCTTGATTTGGTATAGTGTGGTGTGGTGTGGTGTGGCCCTGGCGAGAGGTAAAAATGTGGTTTAGACAACAAGCTTCATTTTCTCTTTATATAATACTTTTTCCTTTGTGGGTGGGTGGTCGATTGGTCGTCAACTTTTGACGCTGCCACTGCCAATTGCCACTGGTTATTTGCCAACATCAGCAACATCAACAGGCAACCAGCAACATTCAACAATCAACATTCAACATTGAACATGCAACTTGGACGACGATGTTGTTTCAGATGATGATGATGATGATGATGATGATGATCATATCTTTAACTATTACTAGACTTTAGCAGACTACTATAACACGCTTAGATACAACTTTTGAGATACAGATACTTACTACTTGTATATATATATATATAGTACATTGTATACATTATTCGACTTATATAGACTTTCATCTATTTAACAGGTTACAATTTCAATACAACAAAAATGTTAATGTTTTCTTTATTTGTTTTTCAATTTTAAATTTTTTTATTTTATTTTTTCATCAATTTTTTTCTTTTTTATTTAAATTTTTTTTTTTCATCAAATTTAAATTTTTTTATTTTTTTTTTTTATTTAATTTTTTTTTTTTAATTTTTTTTTTTTTTTTTTTGTTTTGTTTTTTTGATATTTAATTTGGATCGCATTTTACTTAAATTAAACATTTTTACTAATTTATATATATTTATTTTTTTCTTTCTTCTCCCAACCTGCTAACTTAACTTCTTATTTCTCTTGAACAAAACGAAATGTAGACTATACTCAATTCAATGCATAAATATCAGCCGCGTTTTCATTTGGTACGCGCCAATGATATATTGAAGCTTCCGTATTCAACGTTCCGGACATATGTTTTCAAGGAGACGGAATTTATAGCCGTGACTGCATATCAAAATGAGAAGGTAAGTGTTCAACTAATCTATTTAGTAATTCAATTAAAAAAAAAAAAAAAAAATTCCCACAACAGATTTATGCAAATTCATAACTACAAAATCTGATTCATTCTTTTCAAATTATTTAAGGTTTTTTTACGAACAAATTCTCCTCAATATTCTATAGTAAATTTTAATAAATATTCATTAGGTTATATTTTCTTTCAAAATTTATTAGAAGATTTAAAATTCAAAATATTTATTACAAATATTTTAAGGATTTCCTTGCATTTGAAATGATTCGATTTAGGATTTCCAATGATTTGTTTAGATTTTCTAATATTTCGATTATGAAATTCTTTAAATTTAAATATAATTTATTAATTAATACAAATTTCTTTGTTTTAAGAAATGTAGATGATTCTATTAAGATTTTCAGAATTTTTTTTTTTTTTTTTTGAGGTTTCCAATGATTTGTTGAATAGTATTTGCAAAATCATAATTTCATAATTTCTTTTTTATTATAATGGAGAAATTTGCTTGGACTTTTTATTTAGATTTGCATAAATTTGATTATAATTTTGTTAATTTGTTATTGTGTTGTTTTATTGTTTAAAAAACTTATATGTATTTATTTTATAAATTCTTTTTTATAACAGATAACTCAACTAAAAATCGATAATAATCCCTTTGCGAAGGGTTTTCGTGATACTGGTGCTGGTAAGCGTGAAAAGAAGTGAGTATCTCTAAAGTATTAAATAATTGTAAATTGTAATCACTCAATCAATCAACTAATCACTCCCTCAGTCAGTCAATCAGTTAGTCAGTCAGTCAGTCAGTCAGTCAGTCAGTCAGTCAATCAGTTAGTCAGTCAGTTCAGTCAGTGAGTTTATCAAATAGTTTAAGGTTTTATCGAATTCTCGATTATTTAAGGTTTATAAAATGCATTGTCATTGAAAGAATTCACATAAATTAAGTTATTATTATACGGAAATGCACAAAATTAATAATTAAGAGACAACAATCAAATGTTATTTACGAAATACCCATCAAGAGAGATAGAGAGTCTCTGAGAGAATGAGGAAGAAAGAGAATTAGTAAGACAATAAAAACAAAATAACAAATAGGCAATAGACAATTGACAGACTGAAAGACAGAGGGACAGAGGGATAGATAAATAGAGGGAGTTAAGTAAAATAACAATGACAACAACGACGACGATGATGATGACGATGAATACAATGAAGTCCAGTTCCGCCTAGGGAACGCCACTTTCGTATAACGTTTAACCGCCCAATTCTCCTCCTGCTTTTAATTTCTCATTGTGTTCGTTGTTCTACTCTATACTTTTTTTTATACTAAGTATGTATAAGCGTTGAACGATGACAGCTTGGTTTGCCTGCCTGCCCGCTCGCCTGCCTGCCCGCCCGCCTGCCTGCGTGCCTGACTTCCTAACTGAATGGATGACTGAGTGACTATCCATTGCCTAGTGGATTGCATGTGACGCTGGCTGTCACATCAATGACAGTGCGGTATGTTCACCAATGATGATGACGATTTTCAGTTACAGGCTAAGGCAAAGAATCATGAGAGACAGATGGGCAGAGGAATAGACAGACAGACTTACTGACTGACTGACTGACTGACTGGCAGATAGCAGCGAGTGAGCAATATTTGATTTCTATAAAATTGCGTGCCAACAACAGTTTCTCTCATAGAGTCGTTGTCATTGCCCGCTTGTCTGTCTATATGTCCGCATGACAGGAAGTTATAGAGTCATGCATTGCTTTGATTTTGACTTGCTTTGGTTTTCGTGCCGCCGCCTTTCATGAGTGGCTCTGACTCTGACTCTGGCTTTGGCACTGGCACTGGCACTGGTACTGGTACTATGACTGGCAGTGGCAGGAGACAGTAGTATCAGCAGTTGAAACTAGGACAGCACATGTCAAGTCAAGTTGGCTTTTGCCAATTGCCGACGCAACTTTGTCCATTGAAAGACACTAAGATACTAAGACAGACAGACAGACAGACAGACAAACAATAGTAGATTCAGTTCCCGTACCAAAAAGTTTTTCTTATTTGACTCTCAGATAGTTCGAGTGAGTCTGATATTCATATGCCGAATCACGCTTAAATGAATTGTATGTGTCAAATGCGTTGACAGCAACAGAAGCAGCAGCAGCAGCAGAAATCCTCCCTCTTATTCTTATTCAATCATTTACTTAACGGAGACATCATCATCATTGTCGTTGTCGTCTGTCTTACATCCTCCTGCTGGTAATGATACTCATGATGTCGATGATGATGATGATGATGGAGATGGAGATGAAGATGAAGATGAACTTGTCATGTCCATGAAACAAAAGTCTATCAACATAAAATTGAAATTGATTTTTAACATTTTTGTCATTGGAAAAAATACAACATGCCATTTGATTTGAGTTGAGTTAAGTTGAGTTAAGCCGAGTCAGTGCCACTGACTCATTCATCATTTGATGATGTTACACAAAAATCATTATCAACACTACACTTAACTCATATCATGCCACCCACCATCATCACCATCATCATCTTCAGGACTCTTTGAGCACGGAAACCGCCACCAATTGTAAACATCCTTTTACAAATCAATGTTATTGTTGTGTGCGCAAATCATGGAGAGGATGTTTGTTTAAATGGAATGAAGCTTCATTTACTTTCAGTTAGTCAGTCAGTCAGACAGTCAGTCAATCAATAACAAACAACATGACCATGCCCCTGGCTATATTTCCATTTACTGTCCATTCTACTATATCATCTCATCTCATCTCATCTCATCCCATTCCATTCCATTCCATTCCATTCCATCCAATCCCATTCGATACTATGGTATTCTTGGCATTCTTGCATATATAGACGACTTGTATTTGATTAACCTTCTGCCAAAAATCAAAACAAAAAATGGAATAGGAAACAGAAAACAATTATAAACAGTTCGTAAGAAATTTCTGGACTCCTCATCCTCATTCTGGTCTCTTAGTTCTTAGTCCTGTAGATACCGTTATTCGACATGATTTTCCGACCACAAAATGAAGTATGATGAGCTTGAAATACGCGTGAGCGACAGGAAATTGAAAGCAATCCATCAATATGGATTACAACTATGCAACTACTATGTTATAAGGGAACTTTGAACTAGTCATGCTGCTGCTGATCTGATGATCATCATCATCATCATCACAACATCTACAATGAATTGTTAGTGACATCTTCTAGTCATCATCTCATCTATTCTCTTGTACGAGTACACAGAATACAAATGTGGGTGGATGGGGCAATTTGAAGTAAAAAATCTTGACAGTTCACTTTTCTATTCTATTCTCACTTCTCACTTCTCTTCTCCTTTTATTTATTTGTGATTTTTCTGTATATCTTTGTTTGTTTATATGTTTGGGGGAAATGGAATACATTGCGATGCCTGATGATGTGATAGAAAATGAATGAAGTGAATAGAATAGAATGAGTATTAAGTACAAAAGCTAATTAGTTCAGCCCCACACTTACACCCACACCCACACCCACACCCACAATCTGTGTTCTGTGCTGGATATTTTTTATTTGTTGTATTCTGTTGTGTTGACGGCACAACACAAATTAATCAGCGCTAATCATGGCTAAGACAAATTAAGTATGTGGTCAATGAAGCGTACTCGATTGGTTATATAACAATGAAAGTTTAAGACTTATTTCACTTTAGACTTTTGTATAAATAAACTTTTTAAGTAGGATTTGACTATCAAAAAAAAAAAAAAAAAAAACAAAGCTTAATATTTTTACCACAATCATTATCACAATCCTCAGAAAATTCTATAGAAAAAAGATGATGGTGATGATGATGGTGATGATGATGATGATGATGATGGTGATGATGATTCTTGGTTTGATGGCATAAAAACCAATAAAGCAAAATATATATATTTTTTTTTTTATTATTAATTTGTCTTAAAACTTTGTCAAAGTCAAAGACAAAGACATACACAATATGTCTTATAAAATAATAATCTGATAAAGTTTCTTTTACAAATCACTTACAAATTTATTTTAATCCTTTTTTTTTTTTGATAGACATGTTTTCGATAAAGTTTTCTTAAGTAGAATATGTAAAAATTGCCATGACAATTTAATAGAAATTTTGTTTATTCTTCATTCCTTTGGTTGTTGTCTTGACATGTGGATTCGGTTTGCGTTTGCGTTTGCGTTTGAGTGATGTTTGGTCTTAAGTATTTGGAAATCCTACTAATTAGAAACTTACCGAATGCACACACACAGAGTGAGTGAGAGAGAGAGAGAGAGAGAGAGAGAGAAATAAAACTTTGATTTAGTTTCACAAAGAAAACCAAGCAAAGCAATTAGTGCAATTTTGTCAAAGAAATACTTAATACTTATTGTCTATGTGATTAGAATGAACAACAATAAGTCTAAAATATATACTTTTGTGAGTAGTATATCATGATATCATCACACACTCACACACACACACACACACACACACAGAGAGAGAAAGAGGTATACACTCACACTCACTCTCACATACAACATGCACTTAAAAGCCACTTAATTGTGCTTTAGTCTTTTTTTTTTTTTTTTTTATTGTATTGTAGTATTGTACGAGTATCATTATTCGATATCAATAAATAACATCTCGACTTGAAATCATGATGAGGAGCATCATCAATGTAGCATCTCAACTATTACAAACATTTAATCCTTGCGGTATTATAGAATGCACACACAAACGCATCACCACACACAGACACCCTTATATTGTTTGCACTTTTTCTCTTCCTTGATGTCTGTCCTCCCTTCATGTGTATCACATGTATCAACAATAGTACATAGATATTTGGAAAAAGGGTTGACTTTATTCGTTCATCATAACAACGAACGATAAAGTTGATTGTGATTGTGATTGTGATGGAGATGGAGATGCAGATGATGTTATGAAGTCACACAAGAAGGATTAAAAATGAAAACCGACAATAAAAACAAAATATATTAGAACCTCAAAAGCATTTCTCTGTGCTGCTGTTGTTGCTGTTGCTGCTGTTGCTGCTGCTGCTGCTAATTCATTAGCCACAAAACACGTGACAAAAACATTTACCCAAAGTAAGTACTACGTACATAGTAGAAAGCCAAACGATGAATAGCAAAAGCGCGTTAAGGACTTCTAAAGAAGGGTTGCCACCCATCATTTGGCATTTAAATATAAAATGCTTAGCATAATTCTATGAGGCTTTTAAGCATAACAACAATAAACTCATCATCACCATCATCACCTTTGTAATCATTTTCATCATCATTGTCAGTTTAAAAGAAGGTGCTGGAGAAACAGAAGCAAGAGGAAGAGGAAGAGAAGGAGGATGAGGAGGAGGAGGAGGAGAATATGGTGAAACTAAAGTCAGAGTGACAATAGTTTATTGTCGCTATAGATGCATTCAACACACTAATTGGTCCTCAACTTAAGTTTTTTTTTTTTTTTTTTTATCATTCATCATCATCATCATCAACATCATCATCATCAACATCATCATCATCGGTTGGTGCATTCAGCAATTTTAGTTTCCGCTGAAAACGGAAATCGAATTAACAATATTGCGCATACGCTCTGTGGTATATAGTATATTATTTATAAAAGATACAATTGTGCTAAGCCGTGCCATTCTATTCCAGGCATGCTGCCTTCCTTCCTGAGTATGCAACACTCAGCCAAGTTGAGTTCTTATGTTATAAGTCAAACTAAACTGTGATGAGTTGAGTTGAGTTGAGTTGAGATGGGAGATGATGAGCCAATAAAGAACCCAACCGGGTCCAAGCAAAATGAGCCTCAAGCAAACGGAAATCTAAAGTGAAAACGTTTTAACAGCATCAAAAGGCATAAAAGCAAATCATGAGGCTGCTTGAAATCAAATTGAGGGTTGCTCACCAACACCAACATCAACATCAACACCATCATCATCACATTAACAATACAAAGGACAATTACTAAAAATGATAATAACGATGATGATGATTATAGGGTAAAGAAAAAGAAAAAGAAAAATAAAAATAAAAAAAAAAATGTTAACGCCACAATAAAATAAAAAAA
>JAWNKV010000977.1:0-10000 GCA_035041805.1 Amiota mariae | reverse complement strand
GTGTTGTGTTTGCGCCCAATTGTTGTTACAGGCAGGCGCTAATGTCAAACCGAGGGTCCGATTCGGACAAACTGAATCCAACGCATGTGAGCAGTTCACGGGCGCCCCTACATTTGGGTCATGCCGGTCGGCCACCGCATCTGCATCCGCATGCAGCAGCATTGCTGGACAATCAACAAGATGATGATGATAAATTACTAGATGTGGTTGGGCCTCCTCAGAGTCCCTTATTGCCTTTAAGTCATTCATTGCAACAAATGCATGCGCATCAGCATTCGGGTAAGTTTTCATTCAATTCTTCAATCCACAGGATGATTTCCTTTTTGAGTTTTTCGTTTTTTGTTTTGTTTTGTTTTGTTTTGTTTTGTTTTGTTTTGTTTTGTTTTGTTTTGTTTTGTTTAGAAAAACAACATACAATTAGACTTAAAATGAATTCTTATTTGATTCTGTGTTGTGTTTTATTTTCTTTTATTTTCATTTTATTTGTATGTAGCCCTTGCCGCTTGGTTTAATCATTTGGCTGGAGCTGGTGAGCATGCAGCCGCTGCTAATGAGGATGCTTTGCGTCGTCGCTTGCAATCGGATGAGGTTGAACGTGATGGCAGCGACTCGAGTTGCTCAGAAAGTGTTGGCGGTAGCACTGGTGGCGCCTTTCGTCCGACATCAATTGGTAGTCCGAAGGAGGGTGGTGGCAGTGGCGCGAGTGCGGGAGCTGGCAGCCTAAATAGCTCTGGCTCAACGTATCCAGCACCAAATATCTCAGTGGGACCACCGATACATCCGTCGCCGCATTTGTTGCCTTACCTATACCCGCATGGCCTCTATCCACCACCACATCTTGGCCTGCTGCATAATCCCGCCGCAGCGGCGGCCATGAACCCGGCTGGCCTCAATCCTGGTCTGCTATTCAATGCACAATTGGCGTTAGCTGCTCAACACCCAGCGCTTTTTGGTCATTATGCTGCCTCAGGACACACACCAGTTTCACCTTTGCAAGGTCTAAAGAGTCATCGTTTCTCACCGTACAGTTTGCCTGGCAGTTTAGGCTCAGCTTTCGATGCCGTGACGCCAGGTTCAAATGCAAATCGCAATAATAACAACAATAGTGGCAATGGCACCGATGCACTACCAGGTATGCTAGGTGCTGGTGGACTCGAAAATGGTCCACGCAGTCTTAGTTCAAGTCCCAGGCCACGTCCTCTATCGCATTCACCACCGACTAGGCCCATATCAATGTCTCCAACGACGCCGCCATCATTGCTCAAACGCAATAACTCACCATCGGAATTGAAGAGCATGGAAAAAATGGTCAATGGACTAGAAGTGCAACATAATGGAGGTGGCGCTGGCACGGTTGGTATTGGTGGTAGTGTGCTCTCGCTGGACGAGCGCCGTTCGCCGTTAACGGCTTTGCAACATCATCAGCATGCCGCCGCCTTAAGTGCTGCTCATCATTTGCATCAACAGCAACAACAGCATCTCCATCAGCAGCAACATCACCATGCTCAACATCAGCAGCATGCAACGGATCAGTGACAATTACTGGAACGGACCAGCGGTAATCTCGTTGATGATCATGATATTGATGACATTGACGATGATGAACAAGACCGCTCGTCCGTCATTGATCTTGATGATGTTTGACCGCAAGGTGAGCAGCTGCAGCAACTATAGCGCAATCTTCTATTCGAAATGAAAATGTATAAAGACATGGATGTGAATGTGGACATGATGACGACAAGAAATTCTAAAGAAAAAAGGGACCTAAGCGTAATTCATAATGATAACGATAACGATAACGATAATGCAGAAGATGAAGCCTTTATATGCCTGGTTGATATCAATGAACATGAACATGAACATGAACAAGATAATAATAATATAAATATTGTTGCTTATAATAATGGAGATGATGATGATGATGATGATGATGATGATGATGATGATGTTGTTGGCCATAATGATGGCAACAGTAAGTTGAAAGAAACAGATTTTTGTTTAGTAGGCGACGACGACAATGAGGATGGTGATGGTGCTGATGGTGCAGACAATGCTGACAATGCTGATGAAGATGACAATGAAAATGATGAGGAAGTTGATGATGAAGATGAAATTAATGTTGATGTACTGCCGCCGTTGCAGCCTACTGCTGCTGCATCTGTCGCTTTGTTTATGGAAGAAGCAACGGCAACACCAATCAACTTACAACACCACCAACATCAGCAATATCAGCAATATCAAGACCACCAACAGCAGCAGCAGCAGGAGCAGCAGCAAAACCAGCAACAATTTTGGGTGGCAACAGCAGAACAAACTGGAACCAGACATGAGTACTATGAGGCCGCCTACGACTGGCGCTGTGCGGCGGCTATCATAGGTTAAAATCCAGAGACAAGGAGAAAAGAGTAGAGTAGAGAGATAAGTAGTAACGGTTGCAATGGCATTCAAATTCACCGGAAACGGAAGTGGAAGTGTGGCAATTTTATGCGAAGTTGCATTTGCTGGGCGCATCCTAGATGCCGCTTTAATATTCAAATACAAATTCAAATATTGTAATAAAACTAAGTAACTCTTATTTTTAATTGAACTCTTTATATTTTTTTTTTTATTTTTTTAATTAATTTTTTTTATTTTTTTTTTTTTTTTTAGTAAATGTTTCGAATTTCGAATAGAAATTGAACTTTTTTTTTTTTTCTTTATTTGTTTTGTTGTGAGTTTTCCTTATGTTTTCGATGATACTACAATTAAAAAAAAAAAAAAAAAAAACATTAAATTAAATCGCACGCGCTCTTGGCATGTGCAGCGTTTTTTGTATATAAAAAGAGGGGGAGGTCGATTCCCCCTATCCACACTTAGCTGTTATATAACTATATATATATATATATATGTATATCTATAAAAAAAATAATATATATTCGAGTATAAACAAAATGGCAGTAGCCACATGGGTTGACGCGTCTCTCAATGTGGCAGAAAGATATTTTTTTTTTTTGTGCTTAGCTCGTAGTCCTTGCAACATTGAAGCGTGAATCTCCCCATGTGGTAGTCATTTTTAATTTTAAATTTAGTAGAAAAAAAAAACAAAAAAAAAAAAAATTATATAAAGATTACATTTATAAAAAGAACGCATGCCAGGCGGTGTCGTGGTGCAACAAACATTTATAAATAAATAATATAAAATAAAATAAAAAATAATTATTAGAATTTAAAAAAAAAAAAAAAAATAAAATGCGTGCAAACAAATTAAAGGAAAGGAAAGTTGAATATTATAAGACAATTAGAAACAGAAAACTATACCCAGAATGATAACAGATAGACATCACAGTGTGGAATCAATCACCAATATGCATCACAGTGAAACCAGTTTTTTGAGTATAAATTTTGAAACAAATGCATAAACAAAAGAATAGAACTAAAAACTTATAATTAATTATATATTATTAATTATACATAAACAACAACAACAACAATTATTATTATTATAATTATGATTATTAATATTTTTAAGTGCAAGAAATAAACAAACAAAAAAAAAAGACATGGCGAAAAGCAAAAAATTTATATACAAAAACAAAAAATATTATTAATATATAACAATTTATGTATATATATATATATATATATATATATATACGAGTATATGTATAAAAAAAAAAATCAAAAAACAAAAATACAGAAAATTAAAGAATATAACAAAACAAAATTTAAAAAAAAAAAAAAAATAAACAAATAAATAAAAATAAATTATATATATTTAAAGAAAGGAATACAAAAAATTTATAATAATAAAAGTAAAAGCAACATCAAAGATGGCGCCCCCAAAATAAATTGCTATAACAAACAAGAGAAGAACAATTTTTTTTTTAAATTTTCCTTCTTTTTTTTTTTTTTTTGTGACCAAACTCAAAAAATTTACAATAAAAAAAAAACAAAAAAAATAACAAATAAAAATGTTAAAAAAGTAAAATGATGAAAATTAATTAATAATAAAATTAGTAATAATTTCATGTAGTTTGTAATATTTTGTCTGTCTGACTTTACTTTGTTGGAACCACTGTCACACACACACACACACACATACACCTATACACACACATACACACACACACACATACACCTATACACTCATGCCCACAGTGCACTCATATAGTAGTAATAATATATCTTTCACATGCTACACAACACACAAAAAGTTATAGTAACAATGGCATCCATAGACAAACCCTATGCCGAATCAAATATTTTGTACTTAGTTTAAAAGCATCCCCCCCAAATCACAATGGAAAAAAAGCTATGTAGACTAAATCTTGAGCATCAGAAGCATCAGTTTACTGAGGATTATTTTCCCAATTATTATGAATATTTTGCATCAATGCAAAAAATTAAGGGCTCCAAATAATCAGTAGACAAATAGATCCTAAGTCAAAATTCTTGGTTTTAAGCTAATTTGATATATCACCAAAACTGAGAATGTCATAGATTGTCCTAGGGAATGAGATAAGAGCAAATCAATTGATATTTTCTAGATCAAAAATGTATGTGTGTATACCAATATAAAATTCATGGAGTCTTACTAGTTCCTTCTACTCTTTGTGTGTGATTGGTATACAACATACTATAGACTTATGGAGAGACAGAGAAAAGAGGGAAAAATTAAAGAGAAATAATATCCAAAATTTCCAACAAAAATTCTATTAAATGGTAGCTGATTGATCCAATCCAATTTTATCGCATTCATTATATCATACATAGTATGATGAAGACTTGATTTCCATCGAAGCATGGTAGGAAACCTCTTCAGAAATTGTCTTGCAGATCCAATTTGACTAACAGTTTGGTATATTGTTATATTATTATAGAGTGTCAGCTATCATAAGCTGGAAGTGTTAGTGGGGTTTTACTGCACAAATTGCAATCATTTATTCTTATTAAAATTTTTAAATTTTTCCGGGACATTTATCCTTTTTCTTTATCCTTCAAATCACTATATAAATGTGTATGTGTGTGTGTGTGTGTGTGTGTGTGTGTGTGTGAAAGGAATTTAAAAATGAATAAAAAAACAAAAAAATAAACAAAAAAAGAAAACCCGAAAAATATGAAAAACAAAAGCAAAAAGTTGAAAACATTACGTTATTTTTAAGTTCTAAGACCAAAGAACATTTTTTTTTTTATTTTTTGTAATTAATTAATAATTTTATTTTAATTTTTTTTTTTCAATATTTAATTTGTATGGCGAAAATGATAGATTTTTTTTTATATAAATTAATTAAATTAATATATTTTTTTTTTTTATTAAAAAAAAAAAATGAAAAATAATTTTAAATTAATACAATTTTTTTTTTTTTTTATTAATATAAAATAAATTTAAAAAGAGAATAAAATGAAAATACAAAAAGAATTGTAATAAAATTAAAATGTTAAATGATAAAAGATGAAAGAAAAGAAGTTAAAGAAAGTAAACAAACAAAGAAAGAAAGAAAGAAAGAAAGAGGAATGGAAAGATGATAAAGAAAGAAATTCAGTTTCGCTGTTCATAAAAATATTTTGCATTCATTGCTGCTCTGACCGATGACCACATGACCACATTTAGTATTACTAAATACATAATTAAATTACAAAATACTTAGTTTTTGTAGTGTTTAAAACAAAAACAAATACTAAAACAAGAAGAAGAAGAAGAAGAAGGAGATACAAGAGAAACCCTCTATTTTTTTTTTTTTTTTTTTATATATATATATATAATTTAATTTTTATTTTATTTTTAATTAGTTTTCATTTTTTAATTTTTATTTTATTTTATTTTAGTTTTTTGTTTTTCAATTAGTTTTTAAGCGAAACATTCAATTCAATTCAACATATGTTCCTCGCGTAAGTTTAGCTAAAGAAAGGAATAGGAAGATAAAAAATATCAAGAAAACCACAACAACAAGAAGAAGACAACAAAATAATGAACATAAATAAACGGAAAATGAACAAAAAATGAACAGAAGAATAGAAGAAAAAATGTCGTTGTATAGAAATGTAAAGAAAAATAATAATAATAATAAAAAAAAAAAAAACAAAAAAAAACAAACAAACAAAAAGGAAAGAAAATTGATGATGATGATGATGATGAGAAAAGAAATATTAGAATTTTTTTTTTTTTATTATTATAAAATTAATTAATTAATTATTACTATTATTACATATGATTATATAAAAAAAAAAAAAAAAAAAACACAGTAAATGAAATACGCTATAAATATATAAAATTAATAAAAATGGAAAAGTGAAAAATTGAAAGAAAAAAAAAAAAACAATAAAATTATAAAAACAAATTCAAAAAAATTGTTTTTTAAATTATTATTATTTGTGTTTCTTTTTTGGTGATGATGATGATGATGATGATGATGATGATGATGATATCTCTGATTCTCTATGTTTGATCGGAGCAATCTACACTTTATTGTTGGATCTCTTTCAGAGAATCGACTATTTGAAATTATTTAACAAGAACTTTTTGTATAAAATATAATATCTTGAAGACCAATTTTCGACCAATTTTCTTGAGCAAATCGACCTAACATACATATAATTCATATATCTCCGATTATTTGTCTTCAATTCATCTGAATCTTCCACATTATTCGTGTATAAGAGAAAATATTCAAGAGATTTTACGAGATATTTATTACTTGATCTCTCTATGGTCAATCAAGAGTTAATTTGCTCTCCAGAAATTATGTTATGACTCAATTTTAATGAAACAACATAACATTGTCTTAAATATAATCATTCAACTTGTACTTGGTAGTATAAACAATTGGTAATTAAATATATTTCATTCGTATATTCTTCATTTCTATTCAATGATTTTGCCTTCAAATGCCAACCGATTTCTATCTCCTGATGGAAACTTTTCTCCTTGAAGATATGTGAATGATAACAACAACTCATTTTTTATTAGTCCCCCATGCAAAGGAAAAGGTTTTAGGACTTTAAATCTTGTGTCAGTTGAATATTAAATATACTTTTAGTCGCAACATTTTATTTTTAGCTAATAAATACTACAATGCAATGATCCAATGATAAATCGACATATAAGGATCACTTCGAATAAAACAAAGGTCAGTAGGAAAGGTCTATTAATGTTGATGAAATGAATGATAACTTGAATGAGTAACACAACAACCCACGATAAATTGATCAAACAAATTTGTTACTATGAGTCTTTCCATAATAAATTTGTACCATATTCTTCAATATTCAATTGTAAATGATGATAATTTGGAGATTAAATGAGTATTGGCAAAGTTCAAAATTGATGCACCCAGTCACAGATATCCGATAGCAGATAGCAGATAGCAGATCCATGTATATACATAAACGTCTAGTGAATTGATTAAATATGTATTAAAGATTGTTTGATTGTTTGATAGATTGATTGATGTATTAATTGACAAGAAATATATCAATGAACAAAATGCAAAGAAGAAAATGAAAATATTTAAAAGGAAATTAAAGAACATCAAAGTAAAGTATGAAAATTTTGTTAAGATTTGTCACAACAAAACAAAACAAAAACACAGAGCAATATTAATTAATAAGTTAATAATTAAAAAACAAAAAAAAAAAAATAATTGCAAATTTTTAATTCTAAAAAAGAAAAGGAATTTGTGTAATTAAACAAAAAAAAAAAAAAAGGAAAAAACATAACCTGAAATGTCAAACTGCTGCAATTGATTAAACATTTTAAGAGAGAAATCATTGAAATAAAATTTAAAAAATAAAAAGAAAAATAATTTACAAAAAAAAAAAAAAAAAACAACTGTGTGTTTTTAATTAATAACTAGCAGGCTCCCCCAGCGTGCGTTGCTACTCCTCAATAGGGAAATTGGAAATTTTCGCAAATAAATTCAGATGACTTTGTTTATTGTACGAGAGGTCATAATCAAGTGAACTCATAAGAAATTCAATACCAAAATAGTTAAGAATACCAACCAAGCACATTTCCATGTTGATCATTATTAGGCAATAGACTCAATCCAACATAGTTCTGTCAAATTATGATGTCAATATTTGAAAGTATTATTGATTAGAAGTGGAATTAAAGTTTCTGTGAGAAACCAAGGACACGCAAGGACACATCGTCACTATGATTCCTCCATCTATGACTGAAGCGTTAGGAATGTCTTCAGTCTTCAGCGTTGATATCTCCAAAGGTCCGAGGTACAACATCCTCGTACATTTACAATGTCGACAACGATTGCAGCCAACTGGAGATCTCTGAAACTCCCAGAAGCAAGGCCAACAAAGCAAATGACTACAAATAGTCATCATAAAATTGTGTACATTGCCATCTTAAATATATCGCATGTATATAGCAATACAAATTATTAAGAGCTCGTTGAGTACGATGACGAACCGAACATTGTCTAATATTAAGTGATGAACGATTCAATTTTGTAGTTGCATTTTTGTTGTTATTGTCAAATTCTCGCTGCTTTTTCTATTCAACAAATATAGGAAGATGTCGAGTGGAATTGTCAGTGATTTTAATATTTGCAGATTAATTGCGTATGTTTGCTTCGCTGTTATCTTAGTGTCCTTTGTGTGACTCGAGCATCACAAAACAATCTTAGGTCTACACAACAACATTAAATATAATTTCGAAGTAAATTTCCTTTGATGGCGACTACCTTTTCCAGCAATCGAACACCTCCGTTTAAGACACATCATCTGTTGAAATAATAATAAAGCGAAACTTGTCGGGCAGACTTTGTCAATAGATTTGCTTATAATTATTGGTCATTCTACACTTGGTTAAATTACCATCAAAAAATAATCATACTACAATAATTTACAGATGCATAGTCAACATTTTAGAATTTTGTGTTGTTCTTGGTACTATTGGACTATTATAGTACTACGGCAGCAAAAATTGACATGCCCACAATCTCTATAAAATCTTTTCTCGGTAAATTGATAAGTTTATTTTATCCCAATGGTCTTAAATACAAGGTGAGAGCAACTACTGGTAGTATGACTGCTTTCCGTAAGTCATGTGGTGGTGTACCAACATTTTGTTTTGACCCTTCTATTCTGCCATAAGAGAAATACTCATGCATTTTACCTTCGAGGCAATGAGCTGCCATTAGAATCCATTCATGATCAATGATTGATCCTTCACAAATTGATTGCCAATAATGATGCGACCATCCATGTTATCATCGGAAAATGGTTTATCCTTAGAAGAATAATGGTACCTTATTCATATCAGAAGTTTGTAAATGAATTTCTTTTCTTCATTATCATTATGACAAGATGAGATTTTATTCATTAAATAATGTATGTATTTTCCGCAATAATTTACAGGTCAATAACATCACCAACCAATTTGAAATTGAGTAAAACGCTTGTCGCAAGCATACGTTCTTCTGTACCATTTCCATTGCATTAAATTCCCAATAATTCGATTAATACTCGTACAAAATTAAAACAAAATAAATCAGATCCAAAATCAAGAAAAATAACACTACGCCTTTCTTTCTGCGAGTGAATGTAAAATGTAAAATGTGTCATCGACTGAATCATTACTCGATTTCTAAGCAAAGGAAGTTAAATATAGAAATCTGTGAAATAAGTATAAACAAAAATGAACGAATTCAACAAAATATTGTTCAATAAAAAAAAATAAGAAAAACAAAATAAAAAGATAGGCAATTTTTCATTGAACAAAATATCCATAAAATAATAGAACAAAGAATCTTAGCTTACATCACCTTAAAAATGATTGCTCAGGTCCATTCAATACCATGCAATTTGAAGTAGAAGCTAAACGAGTACACTAGCATCACATTCTTCTGTTGCATTTCCATTGCATTAAATTCTCATTTATTTATTTTAATAGAATATCAAGCATTATAATAAAAAAAAAAAAAATTAATTGATTAAATAAGTGATAAAGTAGCAAGCAAAGTGGGCATGCATTGGTGAAACATTGGAAGAGAAAGCAATACGT
>JAWNKV010000976.1:0-15269 GCA_035041805.1 Amiota mariae | reverse complement strand
TTTCTTTGGTTAGATTTTCTTATTTTTCATAATTTATTTGTTTATTTTATAATTTATAATACTTGTTTTTTTGAACCAATATTTCTTTATATCAAATCGTTGATATCTTTAACTGGAATTAAGTTTCTGACTTGAAGTTTTACTCATTTTTTAGTGACCAACTGAGATAAAATTGAAACAATGGAAATGCAACGAGTTTCCTCCGTGCGAGCGTTTATCCTGCTTACTAATTTTTTATATTAAATTTTGCTATTATTTTTATTTTTGTTTGACATTTTTTTTATTGCTCACAAATTCTTATTTGTTTGTGTTATTTTATTCATAAAAATTAAAAAATGTTACCAATTGAGTTAATTCTCTCATTTAGTGAGGAAATTCTTTACGGGTTTTTATTTCTTTTGCAAAATGTTTATATTTCTGATACTTCATTTGTTTAATTTTCAATTTATGTTGATACTTTTATATTAATTGTTAACTGTTTCTGTGCCCAATTTCTTTTTATTAGTGACCAATTGAGTTAAAATACGCATGTAATTTAGGAATCCGTTAAGTGATCAAATTTCTTTTGATAGATTTTCTTATTTTTGATGATCTATTTGATTATTTTATAATTTATAATACTAGTTTTTTTGAACCGATATTTCTTTATTTCTTCCTATTTACTATTGCGCATAGCCATATAAACGTGCATCGTATATGTCCTGCTTATAAAGTACTTTAATAAAATCTGATACAAAATTTCCCTTCTAGAGCTCACTTGTATCACATTGATGTGACTTTTTTTTTTTTGTCAACTTTGGCATTTTAATATTATTTTTGTATTAGTAATTTTGTAATGGTTTTTTTTCTTTTTATTTTAAATAATAATGATTTTTTCCTTGTCGATTTTCTTTTTATTAGTGACCAATTGAGTTCGCATATAATTGAAAAACCCATTAAATGATCAAATTTCGTTGGTTAGTTGGTCTTATTTCTGATATATTATTTATATATTTTTAAATTTATAATATTGCATTATTTTTTAATTTTTACTTGTAAAAGTAAAATGGTTTATTTTATTTATTTCTTCTAATGTTTTGTTGAAAGACTATTTATTGCCTTGGTTATTTGTATTTACCATCTAATCGTAATTCCTTAGTCGCAGATGGTAAGGTTATACCGGCCCTTTGCTCCTCTGTGGAACCATAGGACATTTATACATATATAATTTTTTTTTTTTTCTGATTTTTATTGGTCAACAATTTTTTGTTTTCTTTGTGTTTCTACTTCTTTGTCCCTTTTCTTTTTGTTTTTTGAATTTTCGTAGCTATATTTGTTTTGCATTATGCTTTGATAATTTATAATTCTAATAGTGACCAATTGAGTTAACACGCTCATAAAATTCAAAAATCCGATATTTTGGTTACATTTTTTTATAATGGAATTTGAATTGTTTATTTTATAATTTATACTGATAATACTATGATATTTTTAAATCTGCAAGGTTTTATATTCGCAGCTGTTGTTCTAGCGCTTGAATGCGCATAGCCAAAGAAACGTACATCGTATTTGTCCTGCTTACAAAGTACTCTAATAACCTTTGCTGGTGGTGAATCAAATTTTGCATATAAAACTTGGAGACATACTAATAAATATTTCCAAATCATTAAAAAAGTAATCTTTGTCAAACATTTATTTTTAAATTGTGAATCACCTCGTGTTATGATTAAGAGATGGAAAAATGTTGTCGCTTCAAATGACAAATAGTTTATACTTTCAATAAAATGCTATATTGTTATATATTTTATCAATTTTATTCAAGTGCAATTGTCATCAATTCAGACTATTATTCACTAGAAATAAGTTTATACTTAGAAGAAGATTGAATCCTTGCCAAATGAAATCAAATCAAGTGAAATACGTACTTATGTATTATAGTTCAATGAATCTAAATTAAATGCTATTAAAATTATTGTCTTTTCTAATTTCAACAATAATTTACCAATAATTCAATTCATATTCATATGCTAAGTCATTGTAAATATTATAATGCAAATGTTTAGAGTGCCAAATCATTAATGAATTATTGAATTAATAAGATACATTAAGAATATTTGTTCCATTTTAGATGCACTTGCATCTATCTAATGAATCAAACGCAAAAGGTATTTTCCTTAAGTCATCTAACGTAAGACTCACAATGATATTAAATCGAATTAAATTAAATTGGAAAGTAGACAAAATATCAATTGAATATTCATACTTAATACTTTGTTACTCTACAATAGAATGTAAATACTTACATGTATCGAGATACATTAGTTTAGGAAGGCTTTACTTTGCTTTGATTTTGATTTTGATTGTTTTTATTGTAAGTAAATGAATGATATGCAATGCATATGTTTCTACTACTTATATACAAAAACAAAGATATCTACTATACTACGGGTATATAGACAATCATTCAGAGAGAGAGAGAGAGAGAGATAGAGAGAGAGAGAGAGAGAGAGATACATGTGGGTGGGTATAGTATAAGCACACACAGCATATTTTGATCGTTTGATATGAAAATAATTTCAAGAAACGCCTACCAAAACTCAGTCATTCACCACCATTGATAATGTCAAATATTTAGGATAACGAAATACTATAGAAGCTAATGGCAAAATGTTCAAATTTACGACTGAAAGTGAGAGTAAGTAAGTGAATGATGATGACTAAGTGAGTGAGTGAGTTAGTGAGTGAATGAGTGAATGGGTGAATGGGTGATTGAAATTATTTAAGCGTTAAAAAGAAAATATTGAAAATGATTGACGATAGATACTATTACTACTTAGCTTAGTATAGTACGAGTATGTATAATGAAAAGTGCTTTATAGATATACAATATTATTGCATAAACATTGATATTACTTATTCTCATTGAATTTCGTCATTGCAATTGAATCCTTTTTAATGTCTGAATAACAAATGATTGGTTATTAGATTTGTCTAATCAAAATTTTTAGATTTCATTGATTTCCTTACAAAATCCTTTCAATTTTATCTAAAAACGATCTAACAATATTGTATGTCTATTTGTATGTCACAAATATTCTCCAATCTATTAACAAAATTGTAATAAAAAAAGAGTTTTTGGTGATTCTCCCTTACCTATTTACCAGCCAACATTTGTGTTTTAATACAAGGGGTACTATGTATTTATATTTCGGGAATAGCAAATAATAACAAACATTTTGAAATGAATACGGCTTTATTGTTTTTTAAAATATTCACAATCAATGATCAATGCATTTTTGCATTCGTTCAAACCATTTGTCATAGCAGTTTTTCCATTCTAAAACATGGTTTTTGAATGCTTCAACTGCTTCTTAGGCGCTCGTAAATCGTTGACCACGCAGTTTACCTTTGATATTCGGGAACAAGAAGAAATCATTGGGTGCCAAATCAGGATTGTACGGAGGATGAGTCATCAATTTGAAGTTTTGACTGCTCAAAAATTCACCTATTTGACGAGATGTGTGAGAGCTCGCATTGTCATGAATGATGAGAATGATTCGTCTTTGGCGGTTGGTTTTGCGAAGTTCTCTGAAGACTTCCGGCAAACAAATGGTCGTGTAACACTCAGAATTGACCGTCCTACGTTGCTCAAGCGGAACAGTGGCCACATGACCCATTCGGCCGAAGAAACAAGCGACCATTTGCCTTGCAGTGCTTCGAGCGCGAACAACTTTTGTTGCATTTGGCTCATCTTGGAACACTCAAATAACTAATTTCATCGACACATTCTTGTTGAGACGCAATCCAAGTCGAAAATTGTGAAAAATTAATCAACAAAAACCTTCTCTTGAAATTTCCGTTTTTTGGCCAAATTGATTTTCTTAACTCACTGTAAACGAAACAAATAGCATTTGTGCATCAAAATGTTGTGAGCACGTTTATGCTAAGAAAATGTCAAACTTTATTATGGTGTTGCCAGATTTTAGCTATTGACATTAGTATTGCCAGATTCCGAAATATAAATAGTACCCCTCGTATTGAGTGAGTGGGCTAACTCTTTCATTTAGTACAAAAAACCTAAAACCCGAGTTATTTGCATTTATTCAGTCTTCTTGCCACCCGTCTTTGCTAGAGCGGGTTTTTGAGAACGCAACATAGCAAAGGCACAACAGAGAGCAGCCTGAGTCAAATCCTTGCGGTACTTTGAGCCGTTGAGCAAGTTCTTCAACTTTTTCAGAGAGCGTCTTTGGTCACGCTTCTTCAATTAGAAAGCGTGGTTGTCGCGAATGATCAACCAGTTAAGATGTGATCAAGTGATCATCTCACGTCCACAAAACCGTTTAACTGAGTCATTGGACTTTTATCTCATTGCCATTGGTCTGACTGTCCTTTTGTCCTACTACCCTACCTATCCTATCCTCTGCCTCTCCTCTCCTCTCCTCTCCTCTCCTCTCCTCTCCTCTCCTCTCCTCTCCTCTCCTCTCCTCTCCTCTCCTCTCCTCTCCTCTCCTCTCCTCTCCTCTCCTCTTCCTCTCCTCTCCTCTCCTCTCCTCTCCTCTCCTCTCCTCTCCTCTTCCTCTCCTCTCCTCTCCTCTCCTCTCCTCTCCTCTCCTCTCCTCTCCTCTCCTCTCCTCTCCTCTCCTCTTCCTCTCCTCTCCTACTTCCTCTCCTCTTCCTCTCCTCTCCTCTCCTCTCCTCTCCTCTTCCTCTCCTCTCCTCTCCTTCTCCTCTCCTCTCCTCTCCTCTTCCTCTCCTCTCCTCTCCTCTCCTCTCCTCTCCTCTTCCTCTCCTCTCCTCTCCTCTCCTCTCCTCTCCTCTCCTCTCCTCTCCTCTCCTCTCCTCTCCTCTCCTCTCCTCTCCTCTCCTCTCCTCTTCCTCTCCTCTCCTCTTCCTCTCCTCTCCTCTCCTCTCCTCTCCTCTCCTCTCCTCTCCTCTCCTCTCCTACTCCTCTCCTCTCCTCTCCTCTCCTCTCCTCTTCCTCTCCTCTCCTCTCCTCTTCCTCTCCTCTTCCTCTCCTCTCCTCTTCCTCTCCTCTCCTCTCCTCTCCTCTCCTCTCCTCTCCTCTCCTACTCCTCTCCTCTCCTCTCCTCTCCTCTCCTCTCCTCTCCTCTCCTCTCCTCTCCTCTCCTCTCCTCTCCTCTCCTCTCCTCTCCTCTCCTCTTCCTCTCCTCTCCTCTCCTCTCCTCTTCCTCTCCTCTCCTCTCCTCTCCTCTCCTCTCCTCTCCTCTTCCTCTCCTCTCCTCTCCTCTTCCTCTTCCTCTCCTCTCCTCTCCTCTCCTCTCCTCTCCTCTCCTCTCCTCTCCTCTCCTCTCCTCTCCTCTCCTCTCCTCTCCTCTTCCTCTCCTCTCCTCTCCTCTCCTCTCCTCTCCTCTCCTCTTCCTCTCCTACTTGTTGGCTTATCCAACCATTCCACAGTCGACAAAACGACCGATCTAACGGAACGGAAAAATTGATATCGTCAAAAGTAAAAAAGTTATTCATAAAAATATAATATTACCTATTTCGCTTGCCATCGATTCTCGACAATAATAATATTTTATTAAAATCTATCTGAAAAATATTCACCTTTTAATGTTGTCACTACATTTTGTGAGTTTCGAAATTGATTGAATTTTCTATTTTTTGAAGTTAACCGCCTTCAAACATTTGTGAAGTACGTAAGTATTTAGTATGTTGTAAAATGATTAGGAAGAGATTTCTAGTTTTTTAAGGTCTCCTTATGTGGAGATCTTTCAATACATCGGTATAGTGTGAATCCTTACAGAGTGAGGCTATTAGTGGGTTTGTGTGGAGTGGAGAAGTCTTATAAGTATTATATTTTCTGCTGTGGAAGTTTATTTTATTGATGTGTTCTCGGTCTCGGTAGAGTGTTGTATTGCTCATATACCACAAATCTCCAGATATGCAATAAAGAGCTTTATTTTGAAAGGCTGGGATCCTGGGATGTATATTTTACTGAGCGAGCGATAACAGTAACCACCAAACGATGGGGGTAACAAGAATATAACAGGTTGCCTTTTTAATAGTCATTTTGTGTATAAATTGGCTTAAGTAGTCTCTCTATGTTTAATAGATAATACAATATAATAAGTAGGGGACAATTGCCTAGAAACTGAAGTTGAGTTTTTCAATAGAAAGACTCATATTTACAATATTTGTAACAATGCAATGTCACATGAATTCGAAATGTTTGCTGTATAAATTCGTTTATTGTGTTGTCGACACACAATATTTTACCGCTATTATACTAAAAATAATAATAAGCATTTATAATATACTTACATATATTTCTTTCTTCTTTCTTCTTTCTTTATAAAATCATTCAAACGAAATCAAGTTAATTACAATTTAATTGTATCTTTTATACAGTGATGGTTCTAGGATTCAAATTTGGGGGGGGGGTTTGCCAACAAAACGAAAAATTATATTATATTTGGTATAATAAATATGACATTTCTTTGAACTTTTCTATGATATCATTAATAAATAATCTATTTTAGTATTGCATGATTGTTAAATCTTATAATACTAAATGTCTAGATGACATCAATCCACGACTGCCCAGTCCAATGTTATAAGACGACAAGGTTTGACTTGGCAAAACAACTTGTCAACTACTATTTCTTCAGTTGAAAATTTTGATTTCTTTATGAATGTTTGCCCAACGCTAAAACGTTAATTATGGGCTCAGGCATATTAACATGTAGGCAACATTCGGGAAAAAATTCAAGAATTTCTTTGATTTGATGACCTACAGTGCCTCAACTACAGTCTGAGCTCTCTTCAACTCTGTCATGGCACAAAATGATTTCTTATTTCAGCTCGGTTTCACTGCAATTTATGTGGCCATAGTACTGCATACTGCAAGTTAATATTAAAATGATGCGTGCGATGATGGGAAAAGCAATGATGCGAATGTTAAAATTATAATCTACCCGGTTGTGGGGGGCAAACAGCAAACACAAAAACCAGGACTCGCCACTGCTTGTATTGCAAACATTTGCCATCGTTTTTCATTGTCATTACTAATACATATTATGTTTGCTGATGGTTCTCTGATTGCGCGGAAAAATGAAAATTTGCCATTGTCATATGAACTACAATTGGCATCGACATTTTATTTGCTACTTGTCAAATTGTAATAACTGATGAAATGATGAAAATTCACTAAACTAAATGATTTAATTGTCTTTCTTTGTAATGTGCACGCATCATGCGCTCATTGTATCTTTCGCTAAGTATTTACTTTAAAGCATCTTCAATACTTATTTCAATGATTTACAAACGTAGTAGTTGATAAACATGATAAATAAAATAAATAAAAAATTAAATGAACCATGTTTTCACGTATTATCATCTATCTTAAGAAATCTTTCATGAAATTCAGGTGGATGACTTTTGCCTTTCATATGGAAGTCGCCAGTTAGATTAAAGTCTAAAGTTCAGATTCAGGTCATTGGAATATCATAGATAAATTTACTAAATGACATGGTGCTAACATCCAATATCTTCTGTTTATTTATGTATTATTGGCTATTAAATTAAAAAGACAACATATTGTTTTCATTAAAAGGAAGGAGGGTAGGTGAATGAATGAATGAATGAGTGAATGAGTGGGGTGTTTGTGACAATGACAACATTAACATTTCAAAAACCAATAAACTTTCTCTTTATGTATCTATATACATATGTATGTATTTATATATGAATTCCTGTTTTACTAATTTAATTGTTTCTAACCTCAAATTGTTTATTTTGTGTATTTTGTTTTGCCAAAATAGCAGAAAATTAGTCTTGAAGTTGAATTAACTGAATTCGGATAAGGGACTCGTCTCTGGTGCATGGACATCCTTGACAGCTTGTTAATTAAAAGCCAAATCATCAACATCATCATCATCATCATCATCATCATCATTACTATTGCCATCACCAACATCATCATGGGCAATGCCAGCAACAATGAAAAGTCATCATTGTGCGGCAAAACAAAAGAACAAAACAATTTTTTTTTTTTATTTACATTTGCTAACAAAATAAAATTAAAACCAAACAAAAAGGGAAAGTTCCAAGTACAATACAATAGAATGGAATGGAATGGAGGATGGAATGGACGACAACCAGCCAACAAAATAACTGACTGAACCAAACCAAACCAAACCAAACCAAACCAAACTGAATCATACGACGAATGCGTAATGTAAAAAAATGGGTAACCAGAAAATAGAAATGAATGCCAAACTCATTCATGTCAGTTAATCAGTCATTCAGTCAATCTGTCTATCTGTTTGTCAGTTAGTCAGTTATTTGGTGGAATTGTGTCAAGTGTTAAGTACTACAACTACTCACCTATCGTTGTAATTAATGTCAACGAGTAAAGAAATGCCGATGCATAGGTCCATTTGTGCGTTGGGGCAATCATTTGAACGCTACCAGATTGATAAATTTTCGATTGACGTACAGCACGCAGCAATGTATCCTGTTAATAAAAACATGGAAGAAGAGAAATAGAAGAAAATAAAGCATTAAAAATTGAGAAGGAGGATAATTGAATTGAGTGACATGCAAGACAAAGCGCATGATTTTTGATATCTAAAAATATGCAATAACAACAAAACAAATAACATCATCATCATCATCATCATCATCATCATAGGCATCATAGGCATTGATGATGATGACCTATCTACTATATAGCAATCCAGCTAGCTAGTTATCAGTCACAATCTCAATCTCAATCTCAATCAAAGTGTCTCTTCATCCTATGAATATTGATTAGTGCCTTTGCATTTGCCTTTGCATTTGTCTTTATGTTGATTGCTTGTATCCTGAGTTTCTAGTACACATTTTTTTTTTTTTTTTTTTTTAATTGGATTTCTGTTTTCAAATGGAACTCACTTGAAATAGTTGCACTTCTTGTGCGGCCAAACGTGTCCAATTCTCTTTATAAAGTATATTCAAATCTTCGGTTATAGACCAAAGTCGATCGACCGTTCTATAAATAGAAGGAAAACAAACAGACAAACATAAATACACAAAATAAATAATGGAAATTTTTATATCATAAGAACTATTGTAATATTGTAACTCAATTTACCTTGAACGTATTTCTGCATTTGCTAATTCGGTGCGTGGATATGGTTTCGATGCAGCAACAGCTGTCTCCAATGAGCTTGTGTCCTCCAATTCGCCTTCCAATGTGACAAATATAATCGATCCCACTGCCGTATAGAGTAAAACCAAAAGTAGAACACCTAAGGGAAAGAATAATAATTTTAAGGTACAATAAATTCTACTTAATCTTCCACGTGAGCGGGGATCCTGATTCATAGAAATTAATAATTTAGCTGACAAAGCAATATTCATTGTTATGCAAATAACTAAAGTATTGAACTAGAACTACTACTTATTATTATATTGGGTCGTGTAATATCGTGAAATTTGTAGTTGATATTATTGGCAACATTAACAACTAATTACTTTTGAACAGCTGAATATTATAAAGTATTAGTTCTCACATGGAACCACAGCTTCGCAGACATCAACAGTGTAAGTACTTGGCTCTTGTGTTTGTACTACGCAGGAAACAATAACAAAATGGTTCGACACAATCAAAGATAATTTTGTGCTGTAAAGATGGAGCTATGATTGGGTAAAATTACGCTTATGATTATTAAGTCTTCATAAGTGACGCTATAGCTAACATTGTTGTTTGATTTAGAGCTGTTTGTGTAAATACAAATATAGTTGCTAAGTTCTTTTTTTAAGTTATAGAAAAGTGTTCGAAATTGGCTAGGGTTAGTATCAGGTTTAAGAAATTTATGAAGAGAACAGTTAATAGATGATGGCAGAAGGCGGTGGGAGAAATATGAATATATTTTAATATCTTTTCTCATAGATATAAGAAAATTGTCAAGGTGCTACTACATTTATGGATGCACTATGCCTAGTGATGGCACGATTAATCGAAAATTTCCTTCAGATTTCGATTTAATTGTATCGAAAATTCCATTTCAATTAATGGACCAATGAATCGATTAATTCTTAAATTATCGAAAGATTATAGCTTCACAGCTAACTTAATACTTTTGCACAATTCGTCAATGCGCAAATAAATTTATTGAAACACACTTTATTTTATTTATTACAAAACTCTTATTTTTGGTTAGTTTTTTTTTTTTTTTTTTTTTTTTATAAAATGCAGCATAAAAATAAAATAAATAAAATGCTTTAAAAAATAAAATGACTTTTAATTCATGAACCAAATACTGTATGAATAGTAATAAAGTTGTATCGCTTGCAAGTTGAACTTTAGTTTACCCTTTTCAGGTTAAAATGAAATCACCCATCTAGGGATAAATCTCTATATTTTGTATGATGAAGTATTCCAAAACAACTAACTAAAACATAAAGTTTGACATTCGCTTTACTTCTACCTAAGATCTTAAAAGTTCTAATGAAAGCGTCTAATAATAAACTTCTAAAGCATATTTGAAGAAAGTAGCACAAATGGAGGATAATTCAAAAACTACTGGGACCACATGACAAGTTTTCAAATAAATAGAGAATCATCACTTAGAAAACAGTTCTGAGGTAACAGAATACATATTTTTTATTGAAGTCGCATAAAAATGTAAACAATTAATTTTTGTACTTCATTTATTTTTCATGATAAACGATTAATCGATCGATCACTTTGATTAATATGATATGATCAATTAATCGATTAATACATTTTTTCTGCCATCACTAAATATGCCTTCACTTTGTTATCAATTCAATATTCATCATACATAATTAGTAGAATGATGTGTGGTGCGTTCGTGTGTGTGGATTGATTATAATTTTTTGCTTAACAACACAACAACACAAAGTTCACTTAAACAATTTGATTGATAAATCAATATTATGTTAAATTGAATCACAAGTCAATACTACACTAATGGTCAAAATAATAAATAGGAATGAGAGACAGACAGAGACAGAGAGAGAGAGAGAGAGAGTTTGAATAAAAGACAAACATCAACCATCAACCATCATCATCATAAACATCATCAACAAACTCTATCCCAGTTCAACTTCAACTTTCAGAATACAAACAAAAGTTCAAAAGTTGACTTAATGCAAAAGATACACACAAAACTCTGTTGAGAATAAAATGAACTTGCAACAATATTATATCATCACAGGCCTGCACTACACACACATAAAAATATGTACATATGTGTGCTTTCTTGCTATCAATAACAAAAAGTGATAGTGAGTGGCACGTTGCACATTCTTGGATGCGGCATACTAAGCGTATGCGCAATATGCTTGATTGCTGCATACAAAACAAATTAAGTTGAGCTAAATTGAAATGAAGTGCAGTGCGGTGAATTTGAACTGCATTGTAATGCATTAAATTGACTTAAGTTGAGTTGCGTTGCGTTGCGTTGAGTTGTGTTGAGTTGAGTTCAGTTCAATTCAGTTTGGTTCCGTTCAAGTCTATTCACTTCACTTCACTTCACTTCACTTCACTTTACTTTACTTCAGTTCAGTTAAGTCAGGTTAAGATGAATGCTTAAGTATCTAGATACATTTGCAAGAAAAGAACCATCTACTTATACAATTTTGTTGTTGCATCAATTTCGGTGAAAAAAAAATCGTCACGTTTCTATCTGTTAAAATGCTTGTCTATTTTTTGTATTTTTATTTATTTTTATTTTTTTTTTTTTTTTGCCAAAAGTTAAAGTTGAAGTTTTATGTGAATGTGTGAATGTGTGTGTATCTATCTATGTAGAAATGTACAACTTAACAATGTGTAAGTGCATGGGTGTGTGTCTCTGTATCTGTATCTGTGTATGTAAGAAAGAATGCCAAGTGCCAAGTGCAAAATCAAGTAAAACGTATACGCCTTGTTGTACGAGACATTAACTTGAGTGCCTTTTAAAGGCCAATTGCAGCAACAATGAATGAACAAGATTCTCATGATGATAATGACAATGTTGATTTTGATGACGATGTTGTTGTTGATGATCATGATGATGATGAAGGAAATAAAAGTAAAACAAAACTAAAATAGACAAGGTAAAATCATTTTCATGTCGTAACTTGTTCTCACATGCTTTCCTTGTCATTGTCATTTGTGATTAGTCTCATGAAATGAAATGAAATGAAATGAAAAGTGAAATTGAATACTCTTCACACTCTTATCAAATATTCTTATCCTTAAAAATAGATCAACCAACAACCAATGCAGCATACAATATACATAATACTATAGATGACAAAACTATTGGACAATGAAAATATACTTGGTATCACTGATATTTGTCCTGCTTTCCATTTGAATTTCTTGCATACGTATGTAGGTCGCATTTATTAAATGTGTTTCAACATCTTAGCATTGTTATTATGTTAGATGATGAATGATTGTGATTTCATATTTTTGTACTAAAAAAGAACAGTTAGTTTTCTGTTAAATTTGTATGCCTTCCTCTTATTATTCCCAAAACAATCAATCTATTGCATATACCCGGGCAGACGTTGCCCAGCCTCTACTTTCCACAAAAATTAATACGCACTGATTGGCTGACATGATGAGATGTTTTCCTTTCCATTCATTTCATATTTTTTGGCAGTTCCATTAGGGTTTTTTAAATTTTTCCAAATTGTTCAATGTTCACCAAAACCGTATGAAAATCTGTTCAATAGTTTTTGAGTTCATCGCGATCAGACAGACAGACAGACAGACGCCACTCATGAAAATGCCAACCTTAGATCTCACAACTGAAAGGAGATTGCATTACAAATCGGCAGCATAATTTTTGTACTCTCAGATTCGTAAGAATTTGGTTAGAATGACTTCGTCATTGGCTATCGGAAAAATCTGAATTTTTTCCCTTGAGAGATACGTCCTTGTTCGAAGTATTGTAGTATTTGTAGTGTTTGTTGCCAGTAGTATTTATACATAGTAGTATAGCAACATTAAGTGCTTGTAAGTAGTATTGTAGTTTCATGCAGTAGTATTTTTGTTTTTCTTTTTTTCTTATTTATCTTCTACTATGTTGTATTTCCCTTGACTTCCTCGTCATGATGTCCTTCGTAGAATAGTTGTAAGTTCTTCTTTTCGTTCTTATTCCTATCTATTTCTTGTTTATACACACAGTATCTACGTATCTATGTAGTATATTTCTGAGACTAGTGTGCATCATAATATTATGTTGTCGTTTATTTGTATCGTGTGACATGTGTCGTGTAACGTGTGCCGATGTTTTTGCCCTTTTTGTCACTTAACTTAAAACGCGCTCAAAGGATGTTGAATATTGCATTACGTAGCCTTGCACTACTACTACATGACAGTAGTAATTGTTGTTATTGTACTCGTATAACACTAGAAACTTCATTATTTACTACTGTCATTGACTGATATCGTCCGTCTCTCACAGTTCACTTTGATGTTAATGGTTTTGATATTCTACTATTACATCGTGGTCTTCATACTACAAGGCCCAATAAATAGGCTTCCTTAGATGACAAACATTAGAAATTTAATTAACTCTTTGTCCCTTTTCTGAGCAACGACTCCTCTAGTATTTGTCATCATCGATATGTGATAATGATAATGATAATGGATATGGAAATGGAAATGGAAATGGAAATGGTGTGTAATGATGATGTAATGGTATCAAGAACAAAATGATATCATCTTCATAGGACCAAGTTATGTTCAAAGGGTTAGAATTTTGATATGTTTCACTTATAAACTTTTTATAAACAAATTTATGTTAAATGATGTTAAGTGGAATATTTATTGAATTAATTTCACAAATACGAGTATACGCAATAAAAAAGGTCTTTTATCAAATTTATTCAGATATTTGTGACGCATCTAACTAGTTGAGCATCGTCACATTTCCACAGTATGAAAATTCAATTTTTAAAATAATCAAAAATAGTTTTTACTCCAAAATAATTACACTGATCAAGTTATAGCAAAAAAAAAAGTAAAAAATGTATTCATTGGTTGAACATCTGATTAGGAAGTAAGAAAAAAGGTAAGTTACTTTGCAAAGTATCAAATAATAAAGTTTATTCACTAAGTTCAATTGTGAGATTCTTTTGTTTTATAACTTTGGTCTTTTTATATGAGAAAAACTGAAAAAAACGGAGAAAACTGGAACAATTGATGCCTTCAGGAATCTTGAAAGAAACAAAGAAATTAGAAAATTAGCCAAATATTGTAAATATGAATGTGACAAATAAAATGAATAGAATAATTTAATAAATCTGATTTCCTAAGTAATTGATTAAACTAGTCAAAAGACAGAAAACAGAAAGGAGTTCATATGATACCCTACGATTTTTTTTCTAGATTTTCATTTAAGTTGCACAATAACACAGTACAAAACGTGAACATTTTAACCAATAAGAGAATGTGAAACAAAAACATAATAAAAAACTATTAGTTGTATAATATTTAACCTATCATAAATTATGCATATTGTATAATTATAAATATTAGAAATAATGTCAACAGACAATAAAAAAATAAAAGGATAATCAGTGAAAACATTTTTTTATATTGAAACAAAACTACACTTTCGCTCCTTCGATTGTTCGCAATAATGCACCAAAACACGAGCAAATGCAAGAAAATGAAAACGAGGATACATTCAATGAAAAAGATAAATGCACAGATTGCCGTTTGCTGTGAACCGCCTCGCTATGTAATCCACCAAATGTTGGACAGGATGAGCTTTGCTATTAAATCTATTTAACGTTTGAAAACAACCGATTTATTAGATCTTCGACACATTCTTGGTATTTTCTTAGAAGTCTTAAAAAAAAAGAAAGGCAATAAAAAATAGAAAGAAATAAAGAAAAATCGGTATAAAAAATACTAGTATTATAAATTATAAAATAAACAAATAAAATTTGATCACTTAATGGCTTTCTCAACTATATGAGACATCCATTGACGATTATTCTAATTATAGCTCAAATATTTATAAATTTGAAAAACATCTACGAAAATGAGCTAAAGAGAAAAAATAAAATTAAATTACTTGTTAAAAAAAAGGAAACTATCAGCAAATAGAGAAAAAAAGAAAAAAGTACCAGTGGAAGAGATAATCCTCAATTGAAATAATAAATTAATAAAGAAAACATTTAAAAACAAAAATAACAAAGATGACAAAAAAACAGTCACATCAATGTGAGATAAGTAAACTCTAGAAGATTACTTTTTATTCCATTTTGTTCATGACTAGTAGCACACCCAGTTTTGCACGCCAATAATAGAAGGAATC
>JAWNKV010000975.1:0-19976 GCA_035041805.1 Amiota mariae | reverse complement strand
TTTGATTGTGTCGAACCGTTTTGTTATTGTGTCCTGCGTAGTACAAACACAAGAGCCAAGTACTTACACTGTTGATGTCTGCGAAGCTGTGGTTCCATGTGAGAACTAATACTTTATAATATTCAGCTGTTCAAAAGTAATTAGTTGTTAATGTTGCCAATAATATCAACTACAAATTTCACGATATTACACGACCCAATATAATAATAAGTAGTAGTTCTAGTTCAATACTTTAGTTATTTGCATAACAATGAATATTGCTTTGTCAGCTAAATTATTAATTTCTATGAATCAGGATCCCCGCTCACGTGGAAGATTAAGTAGAATTTATTGTACCTTAAAATTATTATTCTTTCCCTTAGGTGTTCTACTTTTGGTTTTACTCTATACGGCAGTGGGATCGATTATATTTGTCACATTGGAAGGCGAATTGGAGGACACAAGCTCATTGGAGACAGCTGTTGCTGCATCGAAACCATATCCACGCACCGAATTAGCAAATGTAGAAATACGTTCAAGGTAAATTGAGTTACAATATTACAATAGTTCTTATGATATAAAAATTTCCATTATTTATTTTGTGTATTTATGTTTGTCTGTTTGTTTTCCTTCTATTTATAGAACGGTCGATCGACTTTGGTCTATAACCGAAGATTTGAATATACTTTATAAAGAGAATTGGACACGTTTGGCCGCACAAGAAGTGCAACTATTTCAAGTGAGTTCCATTTGAAAACAGAAATCCAATTAAAAAAAAAAAAAAAAATGTGTACTAGAAACTCAGGATACAAGCAATCAACATAAAGACAAATGCAAAGGCAAATGCAAAGGCACTAATCAATATTCATAGGATGAAGAGACACTTTGATTGAGATTGAGATTGAGAATGTGACTGATAACTAGCTAGCTGGATTGCTATATAGTAGATAGGTCATCATCATCAATGCCTATGATGCCTATGATGATGATGATGATGATGATGATGATGTTATTTGTTTTGTTGTTATTGCATATTTTTAGATATCAAAAATCATGCGCTTTGTCTTGCATGTCACTCAATTCAATTATCCTCCTTCTCAATTTTTAATGCTTTATTTTCTTCTATTTCTCTTCTTCCATGTTTTTATTAACAGGATACATTGCTGCGTGCTGTACGTCAATCGAAAATTTATCAATCTGGTAGCGTTCAAATGATTGCCCCAACGCACAAATGGACCTATGCATCGGCATTTCTTTACTCGTTGACATTAATTACAACGATAGGTGAGTAGTTGTAGTACTTAACACTTGACACAATTCCACCAAATAACTGACTAACTGACAAACAGATAGACAGATTGACTGAATGACTGATTAACTGACATGAATGAGTTTGGCATTCATTTCTATTTTCTGGTTACCCATTTTTTTACATTACGCATTCGTCGTATGATTCAGTTTGGTTTGGTTTGGTTTGGTTTGGTTTGGTTCAGTCAGTTATTTTGTTGGCTGGTTGTCGTTTATTCCATTCCATTCCATTCTATTGTATTGTACTTGGAACTTTCCCTTTTTGTTTGGTTTTAATTTTATTTTGTTAGCAAATGTAAATAAAAAAAAAAAATTGTTTTGTTCTTTTGTTTTGCCGCACAATGATGACTTTTCATTGTTGCTGGCATTGCCCATGATGATGTTGGTGATGGCAATAGTAATGATGATGATGATGATGATGATGATGATGTTGATGATTTGGCTTTTAATTAACAAGCTGTCAAGGATGTCCATGCACCAGAGACGAGTCCCTTATCCGAATTCAGTTAATTTAACTTCAAGACTAATTTTCTGCTATTTTGGCAAAACAAAATACACAAAATAAACAATTTGAGGTTAGAAACAATTAAATTAGTAAAACAGGAATTCATATATAAATACATACATATGTATATAGATACATAAAGAGAAAGTTTATTGGTTTTTGAAATGTTAATGTTGTCATTGTCACAAACACCCCACTCATTCACTCATTCATTCATTCATTCACCTACCCTCCTTCCTTTTAATGAAAACAATATGTTGTCTTTTTAATTTAATAGCCAATAATACATAAATAAACAGAAGATATTGGATGTTAGCACCATGTCATTTAGTAAATTTATCTATGATATTCCAATGACCTGAATCTGAACTTTAGACTTTAATCTAACTGGCGACTTCCATATGAAAGGCAAAAGTCATCCACCTGAATTTCATAAAAGATTTCTTAAGATAGATGATAATACGTGAAAACATGGTTCATTTAATTTTTTATTTATCATGTTTATCAACTACTACGTTTGTAAATCATTGAAATAAGTATTGAAGATGCTTTAAAGTAAATACTTAGCGAAAGATACAATGAGCGCATGATGCGTACACATTACAAAGAAAGACAATTAAATCATTTAGTTTAGTGAATTTTCATCATTTCATCAGTTATTACAATTTGACAAGTAGCAAATAAAATGTCGATGCCAATTGTAGTTCATATGACAATGGCAAATTTTCATTTTTCCGCGCAATCAGAGACCCATCAGCAAACATAATATGTATTAGTAATGACAATGAGAAACGATGGCAAATGTTTGCAATACAAGCAGTGGCGAGTCCTGGTTTTTGTGTTTGCTGTTTGCCCCCCACAACCGGGTAGATTATAATTTTAACATTCGCATCATTGCTTTTCCCATCATCGCACGCATCATTTTAATATTAACTTGCAGTATGCAGTACTATGGCCACATAAATTGCAGTGAAACCGAGCTGAAATAAGAAATCATTTTGTGCCATGACAGAGTTGAAGAGAGCCCAGACTGTAGTTGAGGCACTGTAGGTCATCAAATCAAAGAAATTCTTGAATTTTTTCCCGAATGTTGCCTACATGTTAATATGCCTGAGCCCATAATTAACGTTTTAGCGTTGGGCAAACATTCATAAAGAAATCAAAATTTTCAACTGAAGAAATAGTAGTTGACAAGTTGTTTTGCCAAGTCAAACCTTGTCGTCTTATAACATTGGACTGGGCAGTCGTGGATTGATGTCATCTAGACATTTAGTATTATAAGATTTAACAATCATGCAATACTAAAATAGATTATTTATTAATGATATCATAGAAAAGTTCAAAGAAATGTCATATTTATTATACCAAATATAATATAATTTTTCGTTTTGTTGGCAAACCCCCCCCCAAATTTGAATCCTAGAACCATCACTGTATAAAAGATACAATTAAATTGTAATTAACTTGATTTCGTTTGAATGATTTTATAAAGAAAGAAGAAAGAAGAAAGAAATATATGTAAGTATATTATAAATGCTTATTATTATTTTTAGTATAATAGCGGTAAAATATTGTGTGTCGACAACACAATAAACGAATTTATACAGCAAACATTTCGAATTCATGTGACATTGCATTGTTACAAATATTGTAAATATGAGTCTTTCTATTGAAAAACTCAACTTCAGTTTCTAGGCAATTGTCCCCTACTTATTATATTGTATTATCTATTAAACATAGAGAGACTACTTAAGCCAATTTATACACAAAATGACTATTAAAAAGGCAACCTGTTATATTCTTGTTACCCCCATCGTTTGGTGGTTACTGTTATCGCTCGCTCAGTAAAATATACATCCCAGGATCCCAGCCTTTCAAAATAAAGCTCTTTATTGCATATCTGGAGATTTGTGGTATATGAGCAATACAACACTCTACCGAGACCGAGAACACATCAATAAAATAAACTTCCACAGCAGAAAATATAATACTTATAAGACTTCTCCACTCCACACAAACCCACTAATAGCCTCACTCTGTAAGGATTCACACTATACCGATGTATTGAAAGATCTCCACATAAGGAGACCTTAAAAAACTAGAAATATAAAACTCTTCCTAATCATTTTACAACATACTAAATACTTACGTACTTCACAAATGTTTGAAGGCGGTTAACTTCAAAAAATAGAAAATTCAATCAATTTCGAAACTCACAAAATGTAGTGACAACATTAAAAGGTGAATATTTTTCAGATAGATTTTAATAAAATATTATTATTGTCGAGAATCGATGGCAAGCGAAATAGGTAATAGGCAGCTATTTATATTTTTATGAATAACTTTTTTACTTTTGACGATATCAATTTTTCCGTTCCGTTAGATCGGTCGTTTTGTCGACTGTGGAATGGTTGGATAAGCCAACAAATAGGATAGGATAGGATAGGATAGGATAGGATAGGATAGGATAGGATAGGATAGGATAGGATAGGATAGGATAGGATAGGATAGGATAGGGATAGGATAGGATAGGATCAGATCCATAGGATAGGATAGGATAGGATAGGTACAGGTCGGATAGGTACGTAGGATAGGTCAGGTCAGGGTCCAGGGGTCAGGTAGGTCAGTAGGTCAGGTCAGGTCAGAGTCAGGTCAGTAGGTCAGGCGGTCAGGTCAGTAGGTCAGGTAGGTCAGGTCAGGTAGGTCCAGTCAGGTCAGGTCAGGTCCGGTCAGGTCAGGTAGGTCAGTCAGGTCAGGTCAGGTCGGTCACGTAGGTAGGTCAGGTCAGGTCCAGTCAGGTCAGGTCAGGTCAGGTCGCGGTCAGGTAGTCAGGTCAGGTCAGGTCAGGTCAGGTAGGTCAGGTATTCCATCAGGTCCAGGTCAGTCCCGTCCCATCCGGTCAGGTCCAGTCAGGTCAGGTCAGGTCAGGTCAGGTCAGGTCAGGTAGGTGGTCAGGTCAGGTCAGGTCCAGGTCAGGTCAGGTCAGGTCCAGGTCGTAGGTCAGGTAGGTACAGAGTCAGGTCAGGTCAGGTCAGGTCAGGTCAGGTCAGGTAGGTCAGGTAGCAGGATCAGGTCAGGTCAGGTCTGTAGGTCAGGTCAGTCGGTCAGGTCAGGTCAGGATCAGGTCAGGTCTCAGGTCAGGTCAGGTCAGGTCAGGTCAGGTCAGGTCAGCGGTCAGGTCAGGTAGGTCAGGTCAGGTCAGGTCAGTGATCAGGTCAGGTAGGATCAGGTCAGCGTAGGATAGGATAGCGATCAGGATAGGAGTCAGGATAGGATCAGGGATAGGATAGGATAGGATCAGGATAGGAGGTAGGATAGGAGTAGGATTAGGATAGGATTAGGATAGGATAGGATCAGGATAGGATCAGGTAGGTAGGATAGGATAGGATAGGATTAGGATCAGGATAGGATAGGATAGGATTCAGGATAGGATAGGATAGGATTAGGATCAGGATCAGGATAGGATAGGATAGGATAGGATCCAGGATAGGATAGGTATAGGATCAGGATAGGATAGGATCAGGATAGGATAGGATAGGAGTAGGATAGGATAGGATAGGATAGGATAGGATAGGATAGGGTAGGGTAGTAGGACAAAAGGACAGTCAGACCAATGGCAATGAGATAAAAGTTCAATGACTCAGTTAAACGGTTTTGTGGACGTGAGATGATCACTTGATCACATCTTAACTGGTTGATCATTCGCGACAACCACGCTTTCTAATTGAAGAAGCGTGACCAAAGACGCTCTCTGAAAAAGTTGAAGAACTTGCTCAACGGCTCAAAGTACCGCAAGGATTTGACTCAGGCTGCTCTCTGTTGTGCCTTTGCGTTCTCAAAAACCCGCTCTAGCAAAGACGGGTAGCAAGAAGACTGAATAAATGCAAATAACTCGGGTTTTAGGTTTTTTGTACTAAATGAAAGAGTTAGCCCACTCACTCAATACGAGGGGTACTATTTATATTTCGGAAACTGGCAATACTAATGTCAATAGCTAAAATCTGGCAACACCATAATAAAGTTTGACATTTTCTTAGCATAAACGTGCTCACAACATTTTGATGCACAAATGCTATTTGTTTCGTTTACAGTGAGTTAAGAAAATCAATTTGGCCAAAAAACGGAAATTTCAAGAGAAGGTTTTTGTTGATTAATTTTTCACAATTTTCGACTTGGATTGCGTCTCAACAAGAATGTGTCGATGAAATTAGTTATTTGAGTGTTCCAAGATGAGCCAAATGCAACAAAAGTTGTTCGCGCTCGAAGCACTGCAAGGCAAATGGTCGCTTGTTTCTTCGGCCGAATGGGTCATGTGGCCACTGTTCCGCTTGAGCAACGTAGGACGGTCAATTCTGAGTGTTACACGACCATTTGTTTGCCGGAAGTCTTCAGAGAACTTCGCAAAACCAACCGCCAAAGACGAATCATTCTCATCATTCATGACAATGCGAGCTCTCACACATCTCGTCAAATAGGTGAATTTTTGAGCAGTCAAAACTTCAAATTGATGACTCATCCTCCGTACAATCCTGATTTGGCACCCAATGATTTCTTCTTGTTCCCGAATATCAAAGGTAAACTGCGTGGTCAACGATTTACGAGCGCCTAAGAAGCAGTTGAAGCATTCAAAAACCATGTTTTAGAATGGAAAAACTGCTATGACAAATGGTTTGAACGAATGCAAAAATGCATTGATCATTGATTGTGAATATTTTAAAAAACAATAAAGCCGTATTCATTTCAAAATGTTTGTTATTATTTGCTATTCCCGAAATATAAATACATAGTACCCCTTGTATTAAAACACAAATGTTGGCTGGTAAATAGGTAAGGGAGAATCACCAAAAACTCTTTTTTTATTACAATTTTGTTAATAGATTGGAGAATATTTGTGACATACAAATAGACATACAATATTGTTAGATCGTTTTTAGATAAAATTGAAAGGATTTTGTAAGGAAATCAATGAAATCTAAAAATTTTGATTAGACAAATCTAATAACCAATCATTTGTTATTCAGACATTAAAAAGGATTCAATTGCAATGACGAAATTCAATGAGAATAAGTAATATCAATGTTTATGCAATAATATTGTATATCTATAAAGCACTTTTCATTATACATACTCGTACTATACTAAGCTAAGTAGTAATAGTATCTATCGTCAATCATTTTCAATATTTTCTTTTTAACGCTTAAATAATTTCAATCACCCATTCACCCATTCACTCATTCACTCACTAACTCACTCACTCACTTAGTCATCATCATTCACTTACTTACTCTCACTTTCAGTCGTAAATTTGAACATTTTGCCATTAGCTTCTATAGTATTTCGTTATCCTAAATATTTGACATTATCAATGGTGGTGAATGACTGAGTTTTGGTAGGCGTTTCTTGAAATTATTTTCATATCAAACGATCAAAATATGCTGTGTGTGCTTATACTATACCCACCCACATGTATCTCTCTCTCTCTCTCTCTCTCTCTCTCTCTCTCTCTCTCTGAATGATTGTCTATATACCCGTAGTATAGTAGATATCTTTGTTTTTGTATATAAGTAGTAGAAACATATGCATTGCATATCATTCATTTACTTACAATAAAAACAATCAAAATCAAAATCAAAGCAAAGTAAAGCCTTCCTAAACTAATGTATCTCGATACATGTAAGTATTTACATTCTATTGTAGAGTAACAAAGTATTAAGTATGAATATTCAATTGATATTTTGTCTACTTTCCAATTTAATTTAATTCGATTTAATATCATTGTGAGTCTTACGTTAGATGACTTAAGGAAAATACCTTTTGCGTTTGATTCATTAGATAGATGCAAGTGCATCTAAAATGGAACAAATATTCTTAATGTATCTTATTAATTCAATAATTCATTAATGATTTGGCACTCTAAACATTTGCATTATAATATTTACAATGACTTAGCATATGAATATGAATTGAATTATTGGTAAATTATTGTTGAAATTAGAAAAGACAATAATTTTAATAGCATTTAATTTAGATTCATTGAACTATAATACATAAGTACGTATTTCACTTGATTTGATTTCATTTGGCAAGGATTCAATCTTCTTCTAAGTATAAACTTATTTCTAGTGAATAATAGTCTGAATTGATGACAATTGCACTTGAATAAAATTGATAAAATATATAACAATATAGCATTTTATTGAAAGTATAAACTATTTGTCATTTGAAGCGACAACATTTTTCCATCTCTTAATCATAACACGAGGTGATTCACAATTTAAAAATAAATATTTGACAAAGATTACTTTTTTAATGATTTGGAAATATTTATTAGTATGTCTCCAAGTTTTATATGCAAAATTTGATTCACCACCAGCAAAGGTTATTAGAGTACTTTGTAAGCAGGACAAATACGATGTACGTTTCTTTGGCTATGCGCATTCAAGCGCTAGAACAACAGCTGCGAATATAAAACCTTGCAGATTTAAAAATATCATAGTATTATCAGTATAAATTATAAAATAAACAATTCAAATTCCATTATAAAAAAATGTAACCAAAATATCGGATTTTTGAATTTTATGAGCGTGTTAACTCAATTGGTCACTATTAGAATTATAAATTATCAAAGCATAATGCAAAACAAATATAGCTACGAAAATTCAAAAAACAAAAAGAAAAGGGACAAAGAAGTAGAAACACAAAGAAAACAAAAAATTGTTGACCAATAAAAATCAGAAAAAAAAAAAATTATATATGTATAAATGTCCTATGGTTCCACAGAGGAGCAAAGGGCCGGTATAACCTTACCATCTGCGACTAAGGAATTACGATTAGATGGTAAATACAAATAACCAAGGCAATAAATAGTCTTTCAACAAAACATTAGAAGAAATAAATAAAATAAACCATTTTACTTTTACAAGTAAAAATTAAAAAATAATGCAATATTATAAATTTAAAAATATATAAATAATATATCAGAAATAAGACCAACTAACCAACGAAATTTGATCATTTAATGGGTTTTTCAATTATATGCGAACTCAATTGGTCACTAATAAAAAGAAAATCGACAAGGAAAAAATCATTATTATTTAAAATAAAAAGAAAAAAAACCATTACAAAATTACTAATACAAAAATAATATTAAAATGCCAAAGTTGACAAAAAAAAAAAAAGTCACATCAATGTGATACAAGTGAGCTCTAGAAGGGAAATTTTGTATCAGATTTTATTAAAGTACTTTATAAGCAGGACATATACGATGCACGTTTATATGGCTATGCGCAATAGTAAATAGGAAGAAATAAAGAAATATCGGTTCAAAAAAACTAGTATTATAAATTATAAAATAATCAAATAGATCATCAAAAATAAGAAAATCTATCAAAAGAAATTTGATCACTTAACGGATTCCTAAATTACATGCGTATTTTAACTCAATTGGTCACTAATAAAAAGAAATTGGGCACAGAAACAGTTAACAATTAATATAAAAGTATCAACATAAATTGAAAATTAAACAAATGAAGTATCAGAAATATAAACATTTTGCAAAAGAAATAAAAACCCGTAAAGAATTTCCTCACTAAATGAGAGAATTAACTCAATTGGTAACATTTTTTAATTTTTATGAATAAAATAACACAAACAAATAAGAATTTGTGAGCAATAAAAAAAATGTCAAACAAAAATAAAAATAATAGCAAAATTTAATATAAAAAATTAGTAAGCAGGATAAACGCTCGCACGGAGGAAACTCGTTGCATTTCCATTGTTTCAATTTTATCTCAGTTGGTCACTAAAAAATGAGTAAAACTTCAAGTCAGAAACTTAATTCCAGTTAAAGATATCAACGATTTGATATAAAGAAATATTGGTTCAAAAAAACAAGTATTATAAATTATAAAATAAACAAATAAATTATGAAAAATAAGAAAATCTAACCAAAGAAATTTGATCACTTAATAGATTTCTTAACTACATCCCTAATCCTTTGCTCAACATGATAATTATATCTTCAATATTCTATAGATTCGAAATACAGCTACGAAAATTAGATAAAGAGAAAAAATAAAATTAAATTACTTGTTAAAAAAAAGAAGGAAACTATCAGCAAATATTAACACAAATTGCAGATAGAGAAAAAAAAGTACCAGTGGAGGAGATAATCCTCAATTGAAATAATAAATTAATACAGAAAACATTTGAAAACAAAAACAACAAAGATGACAAAAAAACAGTCACATCAATGTGAGATAAGTAAACTCTAGAAGATTACTTTTTATTCCATTTTATTCATAGTAGTCAGGAACACCCGGCTTTGCACGGCAATGATAGAAGGAATCAATAATGTTAAACCACATATTTCATTATAGATAATTATGACTTGTACTACTATATTATCCAATATAAGTTAACTAAAATAATTGTTAAACGACTATTATGTATTACAAAAAGACCAAACAAATTCCATTGATTAAAAAATTAACACTTTATGACTGCATGTTAAAAACATTTAATGAATATTCCAAATCATAAAAATAATCACATATTTATAATATCAACAGAAATTCAAATAATTAAAATAAACTAGGAATAGAAATATGAATTATATAACTGATTTAATTAAAGTAAAAAAATTAAAGAGAAAGGAAAAGTAAAAAAAGAGAGGATTGCAAAGTATTAAATAATAAAGTTTATTCAAAGTGTATGCAAAGGAGACAAATAACTCAATTGGTCACTAATACAAAGACATTGGGCATAGAAACAACAGTTCCTTACGAATGCAATTGTATCAACATAAAGTGAAAAAAAAAACAAATAAAATATCAAAAACATGAACATTTTGCAAACGAAATAAAAACACGTAAAGAATTCCTTAACTACATGAGGGAATTAACTCAATTGGTAAATTTTTTTAATTTTTATGAATAAAATAACGCAAATAAATAAAAATTTGTGACCAATTAAAAAAATGTCAAACAAAAATATAATAGCAAAATTTAATATAAAAAATTAGTAAGCAGAATAAACGCTCGCACGGAGGAAACTCGTTGCATCTCCATTGTTTCAATTTTATCTCAGTTGGTCACAAATGAAAGAGTAAAAATTCAAGTAAGAAACCTTATACCCGTGAAAGATATCAACGATTTGATATAAAGAAATATCGGTTCAAAAATACTAGTATTATAAATTATAAAATAAACAAATAAATCATCAAAAATAAGAAAATCTAACCAAAGAAATTTGATCACTTAACGGCTTTCTGAACTACATGCGACATCCATTGATGATTATTATAATTGTAGCCGCAATATTTTATAGATTCAAAATACAGCTACGAAAATTAGATAAACAGAAAAAATAAAATTAAATTACTTGTTAAAAAAAAAAAAGGAAAGTATTAGCAAATAGAGAAAAAAAGAAAAAAGTAACAGTGGAAGAGATAATCCTCAATGTATATAATAAATTTATAATCAATCAATTACACGAAACTATTTTTTTGATGCGTAATCATTTGTTGGTTTCCATTAATAATTAAACTGGCAAAGAAATAAGAATTTAGATCAATAAAAAAAAGTGAAAAAAAAATATATGGTAAAAACAATAACATGATCGAGAAAACGATAAAAACAAAAAACAAAGATGACAAAAAAACCGTCACATCAATGGGAGTTAAGTGAGCCCCAGAAGATGACTTTTTATTCATTTTTATTCATGACTACTAGCACACCCGGTTTTGCACGGCAATGATAGAAGGAATCAATAATGTTAAACCACATATTTCATTATAGATAATTATGACTTGTACTACTATATTATCCAATATAAGTTAACTAAAATAATTGTTAAACGACTATTATGTATTACAAAAAGACCAAACAAAATCCATTGATTAAAAAATTAACACTTTATGACTGCATGTTAAAAACATTTAATGAATATTCCAAGTCATAAAAATAATCACATATTTATAATATCAACAGAAATTCAAATAATTAAAATAAACTAGGAATAGAAATATGAATTACATAACTGATTTAATTAAAGTAAAAAAATTAAAGAGAAAGGAAAAGTTAAAAAAAGAGGATTGCAAAGTATTAAATAATAAAGTTTATTCAAGGTGTACATAAAGGGGAAATGGAACTCAATTGGTCACTAATAAAAAGAAAATGGACAAAGAAATATCAGTTAAAAAATTAGATTATCAACATAAATTAAAAAATAAACAAATAAAATATCAGAAATAAGAAAAATTAACTAAAGAAATTGTGACTACAAATAATCGAACACAACAATGCGCATTGAATATGGACTTGAATGGACTGGAGAAGGAATAAATTATCAAATATGATAATAAATAATATAATCGTAAAAAAAAAAAACAAAAAATATTAACTCATTTTAATTTCACGATACTTAATATTCGACACAAATGTGGTGATGGCTGTTTTATTTCGAATGATTAGAATTTTATTTAAAAAAAAAAATCATTATTATTTACAAAAAAAAAAAGGAAAAAAAAAACCATTACAAAATTACTGATAGAAAAATAATATTAAAATGCCGAAGTTGACAAATAAAAAATGTCACATCAATGTGAGATAAGTGAGCTCTAGAAGGGAACTTTTTATCTGATTTTATTTATGAGTAGTTTACCCGACTCGGGTTTGGACAGGAATGATTGATGGAATGATATTTATTATATTTTGTATTATGAGTCATAATTCAATTATAAATGTTTGACAAAAACTACTTCATTGATTTTAAAATATGTCTCTAAGGACAGAGAGTTTCTCAATTTTGATCGATTTTGTTGGTTCATTTTTATGAAATAAACGCTATATGTTTGTTCCTCACAGTAAAGCTTCTTATCTTTTACTAATTCGATTTTGAATCCAATTAGTGGCTTTTATGTGATGAGCACACAAACAAACAAACAGAAAGACAAAGTCTTCTATTTCATTATGCGTGTATAGATTAATTTATTTATTTGATTCAAATGTAATAGTGAGGATTTAAAGATTCTATATTCTTCCTCAAATTTGGAATAATAAATCCAATCTAAAAATTATGAAAGGCATGTAAAAAAAAAAACTTGATTATTCCAGACTACAGCAAGTGTCATCAATGAGGATTCTATCTAAATTAGTTTATCAAGTAAAAAAATATTTTAAAGGTGCAATGCTATTTTTATCAGCAATTCTTTATCTTGCTCTGCATAACACAAGAAAACAAAGCTTCATACTACTTACCTTCATGTGTGTATGAATTTTCTTATGTAAGTTTTAGTGATCGCCCGTGTTCGCCTTGACATTACGACAGACCCCTTCCAGAACAACTGTGAATAGTTTAGAAAATGTCGGAACTGGAAGACGAGAAGTAATGTAAGAGCAGATTCATTGTAATGAATAACATAAGTAGTTATTAGGAACTAAAATGAAGTAGATATGGTTGGTTGGTTGGTTTCCGTGGCTGGCTCATATAGTCCACTACGAGCCACAGAGTGCCGTTTTGATACCACTTCCTCGCCGAACGCAAACAGTATTACTAAATCCAACCTGTTGAATTTATGTATTTGAGTAAATCACCCGGACAGTCCGAGAGATTGTCAATGAAGTATTTGCCCAGAAACTTATTTCTAGTCTTTGCCAAAGCTGGGCATTGACATAGAAAGTGGGTGAGTGACTCCTCTTCCTCTTCGTTTCCGCAGCTTCTACAATGACTTCTAAACGGAATACCCAGTCTCTCCGCGTGTGTTCCAACACACCAGTACCCGGTAAGAGCCTTGCGGTATCCGAGCGTCTTCTGTTAATAAGTCTAAAAGACCTATTTTCGTTGTAACAAGGCCAGGTAGCACGTGCCACTCTGCAGGATTCAAGATCTTTCCACCGCCTGTTGCATCGGCAATATCGACCTACTGGTTTCTGTGCATTTCTGTTCGCCTGGTAGTTTCCATAGATTTTAAGAAAATCAAAAAATTCACAAGAATGACTCAGCATTTTTCTTAAAAAAAATTAAAATGTCAATATCTCAAAAACTACTGGATCGATTCGAATGACAGTTTTCAATAGTTTAGAAAATGTCGGAACTGGAAGACGAGAAGTAATGTAAGAGCAGATTCATTGTAATGAATAACATAAGTAGTTATTAGGAACTAAAATGAAGTAGATATGGTTGGTTGGTTGGTTTCCGTGGCTGGCTCATATAGTCCACTACGAGCCACAGAGTGCCGTTTTGATACCACTTCCTCGCCGAACGCAAACAGTATTACTAAATCCAACCTGTTGAATTTATGTATTTGAGTAAATCACCCGGACAGTCCGAGAGATTGTCAATGAAGTATTTGCCCAGAAACTTATTTCTAGTCTTTGCCAAAGCTGGGCATTGACATAGAAAGTGGGTGAGTGACTCCTCTTCCTCTTCGTTTCCGCAGCTTCTACAATGACTTCTAAACGGAATACCCAGTCTCTCCGCGTGTGTTCCAACACACCAGTACCCGGTAAGAGCCTTGCGGTATCCGAGCGTCTTCTGTTAATAAGTCTAAAAGACCTATTTTCGTTGTAACAAGGCCAGGTAGCACGTGCCACTCTGCAGGATTCAAGATCTTTCCACCGCCTGTTGCATCGGCAATATCGACCTACTGGTTTCTGTGCATTTCTGTTCGCCTGGTAGTTTCCATAGATTTTAAGAAAATCAAAAAATTCACAAGAATGACTCAGCATTTTTCTTAAAAAAAATTAAAATGTCAATATCTCAAAAACTACTGGATCGATTCGAATGACAGTTCTAAGATTATATAGAGAAACAGTAGAGCTTTAATCTGAATTCAACCGGAATCGAATCTGAGTATTGGAAGTGGGCTAAATCTTTATGAACGTACTTTGTAGTTGGGTTTTGACCTTTCATTGAGGTCAGATCAAGGTCAAAGTTTAATAGAGTAAAGCTGAACTCATAAGCTTTCCAAGGACATTACTCTCATCGAAATCGACCCACCCATTCACGAGATATAAGCCTGTAAACATTTTTGCATCGGCATTATCGACCTACAGGTTTCTGTGCATTTCTGTTCGCCTGGTAGTTTCCATAGATTTTAAGAAAATCAAAAAATTCACAAGAATGACTCAGCATTTTTCTTAAAAAAAATTAAAATGTCAATATCTCAAAAACTACTGGATCGATTCGAATGACATGTTCTAAGATTATATAGAGAAACAGTAGAGCTTTAATCTGAATATCTTCTTGCGATTGTAAAAGGCATGTCTACATATGCATATACATATATACATACATACATATATATATAATTGTGTATCTATGACAACTCACTCATAGCTGATAGATCCGAGAATGGACTGACTACATTACTGCAATCAATCAAACAATTCTTTTATATGTAAATATTCCTGACCAAAGTCATGCTTGAAACGTATTAAAAACAATAATATGACTGCTTCTTCTACACTGAGATATGTACATACTACATACATACATGAGGTTTCTGATCTTTGTGTTTTTTGTCAATCCTCCATTCTATTATGTGTCATGTTGTCTATGGAAAGTTACGTAAAAAATTTAACTAAAATTGCATAATTGAAAGAAATTCTGAAGACAAAAAAATTAATAAATTTTCAATATTCAAAAAATTGTAATATTTTTTAAGAAAAATATTAAATAAATGAATATAGTATATATAAAAATGGAAATGACCAAAATATAATAATACATACATACAAACATTAACATCAAAACACAATACATTTGTATGTATTTAATAATCAATGTCGTCGATTTGATGTGTAAATGTGAAATTATAGAAAAAAAAAAAAATAATAAATAGAAATAAATACAATTCAATAAATAAATAATAATTGTGAATGGAAGACATAAATCAAGAAAGAAAGAAAAAAAGAAGGATGGATCTATAGTAGGAAGAAGGAAAGAAACTAGCGAAAATTTCGTTTATTTAAATATATATAAATAAAAAATAAAAAAAAATAAAAAAAACACTTGAAATTATAAAAAAATGTGCAATTCATAAAAATCAATAATTTTTTAATTAAGGCAAGAATTAAATTAAAAAAAGAAACAATACATACATATATATATATATCATCCATTATATAGACGAGTGGTGTTGTTATTGATATTAATGTGTGTACAAATAAATATATATAGAAGAATATTGAATAATATTTGGATTTTCAATATGGAAAAGAGTCAAAATTTAAATGAAGTGAAATTACAATTGTTGAAACACCATTTATTTTATCTAACCTAACCTTAACTTGTGTTTTAAAGCACAGATTTTGATTAGATACTAAATATATACATATATATATATATATATATATGTATGTATATATGATATGCACACTTGAATGTTACATATGTAAATGTAAATGTTATTTGAGACAACTCTTTTTTGAATTTGTGGATTTGGGAATTGATGATTCGGGATTTGGCAAATGATTGGAATACTTAGTACTTTGGCATATCATGCTGCATGAATTTCTAGCAAAAGTATGTACAACAACCACATCAACATCAACATTATAGATTAAACAAAAATATTATTATAAAATATAGTTTAATTATATGCTTAAACAAAAAAAAAAAAATAAAAAAATTAAAAATGAAAATTATTAAAATATTTGCTGAATCATAAAGCGAAATTAGTGAAATTTTTTGAAAAAAAAAAAAAAAAATACAAAAAATACAAAATGAAGAAAAGAAGAGAAGAACCCAAATAATGAAATAAGGATACATACATATATTTTATAATGGATTATTTTTTGATGTGTAGAAAAATACAATAAATAAATAATAAACAAAATAAGTAGAAAATTGATAAAATTGGCGATTTATCGTATTTATTATTATTATTTTTTTTTTTGTTTTTGTTTAATAAGGAAATCATAGAGAAATGAATTTTTTTTTATTCCACCCACATACATATTGTATTTGGTATATAGTACATACTACTAAGTACATTTGACCTATAATAATAAAAAATAAAATTGTAAAAAATTATATTTATCTCACTTACTCACTCAATTTGTCACCCACTGACATAATAAAAAAATAAAAATAATTAATATTGTAAAACTCTCAAATCCATAATCCATAGGCAATTGTTTAAAAATAAATATATATATATATATAATAATAATAATAAAAATAAATGTATATGTTAAAAACAAAATTATGTATCCCCAATACAATAATATAGAAAATATTTAAAATGCCTCTATGCTGATAATGATGATGATGATGATGATGACAATGATGGTAATGAATGCCATATGCTGCAATGCAATAATACTTATAATATTTTTGACATTTCAATTAAGTAAGAGAACCCTGGACCTAATAGGTACCAACCAACCCTAGTAGTCGTACAATTGTATGTACATACATACCAATGGCAATGAACATTATGTACGTACATGGCTAACCATGTGTGTGTGATACTTATGATGAGTACTTCGATTCGATTTGATTCTTTTTTATTGTTAAAAGCTATCATCATCATCATCATCATGATCATTCTCATGATCATTATTATTAATGTTTGAGAATTTATATACAAATTCAACTAAATATAATAAATTCAATTCAAAAATCAGATGCAATATCTAATGCAATGACATATTACAAATATATATGTATACTTAAATACACACACACACACATACATACATACATACATACATAAATATATACATATATGAATGATCTATTCAAATATATTAGTACATACTATGTATATATGTATGTACTATATATGTATGTCAACAACAAAAACAACAGAATAGCAAGAGTTAAAATTAAATGAAATTATATTATTAATGTATATATAAATATACATATATATATATACATATAACATACTTTTATATATATATATATGTATGTATATGTATATTAATCCCTAATAAAAAAAAAAAATTAAATGAAATATATATAATACATATGTGTATGTAAAATATGAATTTGTTTGATTTTTTAATGATTTCAAAAGATATACACAACCTACGATAGACGGCACTTTGAAGAATTCAAAAAATATTGCTTCAATAATTAAATGGAAAATTTCATTTATCAAAATTCGAACCTATTTATGTATGTAAAGTACGAGTATATTACATAATTGAATGGAACAGGTGATGGGATGATGATCCACTACTAGAGACACACACCATTCTCAATCGATTGCTTGTAGGTGGTGATAAAAAGGAAGAAATGTCATTCATCTTGATCGAGAACCCGCGACTCTAGGATGTCAGCTTGGCGCAATAACCAATGAACCAACGATCCATTCGTATTTATGCATATATTTCCGTTGAAAGCTATTACATACTTGTTAATAGCGTTTCCACAGCGAGTAAGTAAAAATATTAAAGTGTTTAAAGAATTTAGTAGGATTTATAAGAAATACATATGTAAATATTTATTTTGTCCCTGCTACACAGCTTTGGCAGAGCGTTCATTCTTATATTCTTCACGAGAATGAATAGTATTATAAGTTTATCATGAAGTTTGTAACACACAGAAGGAGACATCGCAGACCACATAAAGTATATATGTATATTTGTGATCAGCTCGATGAGACGAGTTGATTTAGCCATGTCCGTCTGTCCGTCGGTCCGTCTGTTCGCACTCCTAGTCCTTCAGTTTTTGAACTAGAGAGCTGAATTTTGTACATAGGTTTCTTTTTACCAAACGCTGATCAAGTTCGTAAATCAGCCGAATCGGAGCACTAGGTGGGGGGGGGGGGGGTACCTCCCATACAAACATCCCTTTAAATTTATGTTCTTAGTAAAAAAAAGTTTTTTGTTTTTTGACGTATCGAACTGAAATTTGAACACTACTAGTTTCCGGGCCATATCCAACAACTATATAATTTTCATGATCCTATGGTTACCAGGAGGGGTGCCTCCCATACAAACCCTCTTTTAAATTAAAGTTCTTATTAGAAAAAGTTTTTTTTTTATTTATTGAACTGAAATTTGGACATATAAGTCTCTGACCCATATCCACAAACCATGAAAATTTCATGACCCTCGGTATGGGTACCCCCCATACATACCGGGATCCAAATGAAAGTTCTTGTTAGAATTTTTTTTTTTTTTTGTTTTTTGTATTATAGAACTGAAATTGGGACACTATAATATCTGACCTTTGTAAATTTCAAGACCCTCGGACCACTAGCTGGGGCGTATAGAGTATTACAACTTCGGCATAGCCAAAGTTAGTCTTTTTTTATATTTTTTTTGTTTTCTTTTTAAAGTAGAATATAATAAAAATGAAAATACACATACGTACAAAATATCAGAAACTCAAAACAAATCAATTCATAGCATAAACCTTAGTTTACCAAAGCTTGACAATTCCAATTTAAATAGGAGAAATGAACATACATAATTAGTTTTTACAAAATTGTATGAAAAATACAAGTGTTTTGTTCGAAAATATGTGTTTTGATCGAAAAATATATGTTCTGATTGAAAAATATGTGTTTTGATCGAAAAATATATGTTTTGATCGAAAAATATATGTTCTAATCGAAAAATATGTGTTTTGATCGAAAAATATATGTTCTGATCGAAAAATATGTGTTTTGATTCAAAAATATGTGTTTTGATCGAAAAATATATGTTCTGATCGAAAAAAATGTGTTTTGATTGAAAAATATGTATTTTGATTGAATATATGTGCCTTGGATCGAAAATTCGGCGTTCTTTCTGGAAATATTCATGGTGGAATGATCTTGGTTGAAATTAAGGGAAAAATGAACCCAGAAATAAAATAATCAGGATTTATTTTTTTATATTTTTTTTATTTGCCACCATTGCTTTCTTTGCCTTCTAGCAGTTGAATTACGATTTGGACTGACAGATGAATATATTGTATAAGTAATATAGTTAAACTGCATACTTTTAAAAAAAGGGCGTCAATTACCAGGCGAACAGAAATGCACAGAAAGCAGGAGGTGGAAATGTGCATTTTTGCATTTATGAAACTTCCCAAAAGTAGGAAATGGATTTTAGATGGTGTATAGAAAAGAACGCGTTTTTGTTCCGAGTCACACGTGACTTCCGCGCAATTTTTGACAACATTTTTTTTAAAACAAGGGCATTAAGTGTTTCATTGAGGTCAGATCAAGGTCAAAGTTTAA
>JAWNKV010000973.1:0-20326 GCA_035041805.1 Amiota mariae | reverse complement strand
TTGAGTTCATCGCGTACATAGACAGACGCAACGAGGGTATTTTTTGATTGGACCATTTTGTACAATATTTTCTAGAATCAACTTTTAGTTGAATTTAATCTGAAGCACACATAACAAAAGGATTTTTCAATTCTATCGTTTCATTAATTTGGATTGAAAAAAAAATTACAATTGTTTTTAATTTGTATAGTTTTTTTTTTTTTTTTATTTTTTGGTTTGGAAGTTTTTCTATTTTTTTTTTTTTTCTGTATATACATTTTTACATTACTCTGTTCTACCATACTCGGAGTTCTTCTGTACTATTTTACACAATTCTGTTCAGTTTTATTCTGTCCTGGTTTGCTCTGCTTGTTTAATTTTCTGTTCTCTACCATACTCGGAGTTCTTCTGTACTATCTTACACAATTCTGTTCAGTTTTATTCTGTTCTGGTTTACTCTTCTTGTTTGATCTTGTGTTCTGCTGCCATATTGATTTTATTATTTTATTCCATTTTTTGTAGTTTTATTCTGTTTTTTTTTTTTCATTGTGGGAGTACAGACTGTATTCTGCTGGGCGACAGCATCTTTGAGCTTAGTGGATGCTGGTTGCATCGTTTCGGGGGAGGCGGGATGGCGTGGTTGGAAAGTGAGAATTGAGAGCAGCGGTTGATTTAAGATCGCAACGCATGTGGAGTGACGCAGCGATATGTTGCATAAGCGAGGAGCGTGTCAAATAAATGGACTTGTCTAGATTAATTTCAGATTTGACATAAATATTTTCGTTTTCTGAATCAGCGTCCGAGGCAGATTGCTTTCTGGTGAAGGTGTCGACTTTTAGTTTGGCAGTGTTCCGTTTGTGGCGATGATAAGGGACGCGAAGAAGGAGGACGAATCGGAAGAAGAACGGCGTCGCGGCAGCTTCAGCAGATTTCTGATGCAATAATTCAGGATAAGAGGAAGCAGCGACTGGATTAAATGGAAATAGAGGAAGAATTTAGGTGATGATGATATTATGGCTGGTGGAGCACTATGTGTGGCTGTGATCGATATGTTTTTTTTTTGCTATCATTTATTTACTAACCCAACTCATTTCTTCTGGCTTTCAAATAAATTCCTCTTTTCCTTATTGACATTCCTCCAGGCCTTTCCTGCCTTTAGTATAATTTCACGTGGTGTGAGTTGTAAGCCTTTTTTGTGTTTTCGATAAAATCGAATAAAGTTTAAAAAAGCGTTTCGCTTGAACTTCGGCTTCGCCTTAAACTTAGATGCCAGGAAGCAGCGGCGTGCTGGTCTCCTTCTGGTAGTTTTGCGGATCGTTTTTTTTTTCCTTGCACAACATGCAGTTCGTCGCGCCGGCTTCTTCTTCCTCTTCATATTCGTCCTCCTCCTTTTTGGTACAGAGCATTTTTTTACACGATATTTTATTCGTTTAAATTTTGTTGGCGGCATGGAACAAAAAAAAAAAAAAACTTAAAATAGAAAAAAATACACTAGAACGATTTCACTTCAAAATTTTGTTTTTAGCTTGACAAAATCTGAATGGAGAATACAAATTTTTGAAATTCAGCTTCGCAGGAAAACATTTGTCTACAAAAAAAGCCTACTAAGATGTGTATAAAATTAAAATTGCTCTTAAGTACAATGGTCAGAAAAATCATTTTGAGCAACTTATTTTGTTTATTATTTCATCCAAAATTACAGAAATTTATCAAAGGAGAGTTTATTTTCTTTTAAGTTATGCCTTCATATTTGTTCATTTTTCAAATTAGAAATTTTCCTCTTCATAATTTTTAATTTCAAAACTATAATATTGAATTATTATACTTATGTTTTTCTGCAAGTTTCTTATTATACTATTATCATGGATTTTTTTGTAGGTTTTCTGTATCATTAAAAATAAAGAAATAAGCAAAAATGCCCATTGTACATAGATTAAAAATAGAATAGAATTTTCTCATATAGCTTTGCATTTTTTGTCATTTTTTGTAATTAATTGCAATTTTGTGTTTTGTAAGACTCAGTTTGTTCATTCGCGAATGCCTTCGCAAGTTGTTTTCTTGTTAATTTTTGAATTCTTCATTTTATAAGCAATGAATGGTACCAAAAAGATTGGATGTGCCTTCAAGACCAACACTAACTATTTTCACTCCATGGTCTATTGATAAATTGGGATATGATAAACAAGCTGCGAATTTTACAGTGGTTGCAGGTGCAAAATTGACAGGGTGCCCAATGTTGTAAAGAAAGTTTTGCCAAAAATATTGGTACGTCTTCCAATAAGTTCAGAGGAATGGCTTAGGGGAAGTTGAATGCAGTCTGCCTCTTGGTTATCGCCACAGCAACAACATTATTTCTGGTGGGTTGTCTCGAACATCTCTCCAAGATGATAGCAGCATTGCTAAATGACCCACTGTATGCCAGTCAAATGTAAAGTTTTCGCTATCGCAGCCTAAAGACGAGATCTTGAATATGTATACCAGTGCTTAGCACCCTCAGCTGCCATATCGTTCCCTGCTTTGCAAGAATGGCCTGGTATCCAGATGAGTGTGATTGAGTCAGAGGCTGAAGGTTGCCACTGTGCTACAAAGTTAAATATTAGTTTACTTTTGGTTCTATGGGCAGATAAATTGATATGTTCATTGTTCCATGTGCCATGTACCATGCAAGCAAATAAGCATCTCAGATCCCAAACATTAACATTTGTATCCTTGTGTATTCGCAATATTGTATGATTGTATTAAAAATCCATTAAAGTTTCACTTTTATGAAGTAAATTATTAACAAATACAAGAATTAATGAACAACACATCAATGAAACAGTTTCTGGTGAAGGTTTTCTTAGATTACAAACAACCAAACATAAAACCCTATGAAATGTATACAATTTTTAAAATCTTTAAAGAATCATAATTCTCTATAACCCTAAATCAATATTACAAATTATATGGCAAAACTAAGATTCGTTTTATTGAAGTTGCGAAATTTTATACTCAGATAAAAAGTTCTCTTGCACAACACGCGATATTTTTCCTTTTAATCATTGCGAAACACCAGTCACAGGTGCTGGGTACAGATATTTTATTAGGCAGTGGCACAAGCACATCCATCCTCACTTTTACATGTTCTCTTGTAGTATATTTTGTTGTTGCTGTTATTGCTTTTGCAGTTTAGTTATTTAAAGCAATTTTGATGTTCGAAGTTTTATTTCATAACAAATCGCATTTTTTACTGCATTTATAATTTTTTTCTACTGAATATCAGTTTTCATTTGTATTTTGCCCACGAATTTGATGCTTCATAGCTTGTTAACGCCTATGAAATGCACTTTTTGTCTTGCAACAAGAATCATCATCATCATCGCACATCACCATCATCATGATATCATACTCCTGAAGGGTTTTCGTTGCTGCCTTTCGTTCTATCTACTTTTATGCATAGAAACATAATATATACATAGATACATAGATAGATAGATAGATATATATAGACAAACATATGTATATTTATGTATATGACTAGTTGCACTCATTCAGTCACGCATCCATCCATCCAACCATCCATTCCTCCATCTATTTTGCACCTTTTGAACGTTTTTAATTTTCCTGTTTTATTTCCGGTTTTACGATTCCGATCTAGAATCTCCCATCGTAGTTCACAGTACAGTGTAGTGTTATGTACATGTATAGTGAGTGTGTTCAGGTTACCCAACTGTGCTTGAAGCTCTCTGCCTTATCTGTACTTTGACGTTGGTATTGTGGCTATGGTTAGGGTTGGGTTTGGAGTTAGGAGTTAGGAAGAGCTTGGGGTTTGGGCTTTGCAAACTTTCTTCCAGCTCATTGCACGTCTTCATCAACATTTGTTATGGTTGTGACTGCTATTGCTTTTACATATCTGCTGATGTGTTGGTCTGTTAGTCGGTTGTGTTAGTCCTTTTAGTATTTTTTTGAAAGTCATCACAATCATCAAAATCTCGTCTTCATCATCATCATCATCATGCAATTTTTAATTTCAACATGGTATTATTTCTTCTTTCTTTCATTCTTATTAATTTCTCTTTAAACACTTTTCTTTCCTCTCAAAAACTTGTGGACAGGTTAATAATGAAAGAGGTAGAAAAAGTGTATAAAGAAAAATTGCGAACACACGTGGATAAATGCCAAGGATTTTCATAAAACTTTCACCGAAAAACAGAATAAAATAAAAATAAAATAAGAAAATAAGCAAAAATTGTTTTGTTGACTTTTCAAACGCCTTTCAAATCTTTTTGAGTGGCTCATTGTCGCCACTATTAACTCTCTAACTTTGGTGGCTGACATTTGATGGTGTTGACTGAAAGCCATCCTCTGATTCTCTGGTTCTGGTTGAGACTTGAACATATCTACACATGCAAACACCCCTTCTCCTGTGTAATATGCTGTTTAGGCTATTTATTTTGTTTTTGTTGTTTGTTGTCGTTTGTTGTGGGTTAAATGTTTGAAAGGATGTGAAGGAGTGTGGGATTGGGTTTGGGGTTGCTCTTAGTTTGATTCCCATGCAATAACTGAAAAGATAAGCAGCAGGCGATGATGCTTTTGCACAAAAATATGGTACTATAAGCAAAAAAATATATATATATTTCTCACTCAAATTCTCTGTGAAAATATTTGCATAAAAAGGTCAGTAGCACCTTTCAGTTGCCATAAACTTGTTCTCTCTACTAAAGGGACTCGATGATGCAGGAACTAGAGAATGAAAATGAGTAAAGCTAAGCAAAATGTCCATAGGTTAGTTGGCCGGTTGAACAGAAAGAAAGAAGTATCGTTTGTCGTGGCGACATTGATGACAAACCAAAGCTGATGCTGGCTGGCATCGTCTCTCATGCCATTGGATCCTATGTCCTTCAATGGCCTTCTTCTGTTAGTTTAACGTCAACGTCGCTTAGAGTTACTTTGTTCTCGTTTTTCCCCTTTTGTTAAGTACAAAGTGTTTACTTTATCATAAGAATTCCATCGTTTTACATGAAAGTGCATTTCTTTTTTCCATTCATGTTCTTTAATCTCGTCTGACTGCCTGCCTGAGTATTTTGTTTTTCTTTTTCTTTATTTTTATTTATTTATCTTGTATTCTTTGTGGACTTTTCTCAGTATTTGGTCGTTGGTCAACCCATTGCGGAATGTTAGAGTTGGAGTATTGTTAGTATTTGTTCTTGTCTTTATGGGATGAATAGTTATGAGTGCGTGGCCATTTAGGTGAAGAAAAAGGAGGTCACTTCCCTTTTGTATTTTTATGGTAGATTGTGTGAGTAGAATAATCACTTTGGCATTGTGTTTGTAACAGAAAATATGGAAAATATTGGATATTGGAGAGTATCCTATGCATATTGAAATGATTACCAGATGCCATTCAGTTGTTTTCAGTTTGTCATTTATATTTCTTATATTTATAGATTTTTGCTTTTGATTTGCATATTGTAATTCAATAAATCCAATTAATTTGATTAAGTTATTCATTTATACATAGATAAAGTATGATTACAACAAACCAAGAAATACTACGAGTATCTAAGAGTCTCATAAATAATCATATACAAGATGTGTGTATTTGTGAAATTGCAATCATTCAGCCAATCACTCATTCTGTTGGGTAAAGTTAACACCATGCATTCATCTGAAGTTACTCGTATTACGCACAATAAATCATTTTAGAACATTAAACCGACAAATTTTACCAAAGAGTTGAGTGTTCTTTCTCTCTATGTTTGTATCTTTGTATGTAGTATGATACTTGTGTTGTTGTTGTTGTTATTATTCTTCCGTTTGTTTTGTAAGTAAGTGGGTAAGTGAGTATAAAGATGTTATGAAGTTAACCACAAAAAGTGTTGTTGGCAGAAAATTACGCAATCCAAAGGATGATAGACAGACGTCTACATAACAAGAAGATACAAGTGAAAAATATTTGTAGTTAAATAATGAAGTCATTAACACCAACAACACAACAAATAAGTGGAGGCCAACAAAAAGGCGTTAAGATCTATCTGTATGTTAGTCAGTTAGTCAGTTAGATAGTAAGCTCGTCAATTATTGAAATTCCATGGAACGGAAACGGAAAAGGAAGTGTGAAGTTTGGCATGTGAAATTTACACACAACACCAACAACACTTTATTTCCGAAAGATTCAAAAACACACAAAATTATACATAATTGTATATTTATGTATATTCAAATTGTTTTTATCAGAGTATCTAACAAATATTGTACATTTGTATGATTATTAAGGGGTTAATATTTATGGTTTGGCTTAACTTATAATAAAAGAAAGTTTTTCAAAATTAGAAGTCATCAAATCAATGCTTAAAGGCTACTTCAATATTCTATATCCATTCTATTTATTGTAGAGATTTTGTTTAAATGTTACTACTTACTATATTCTTCATTCTGTCATTTCCCCATTAAAGATATTTTAGTTTGCCTCTTAAGTGTATTTCAATTGCTAATTTACTTTTAAATAAATTATGAATTTTCCATTCAGCGAATGCAAGCCAAGAGAAAGCAAAACTCATAAAATTCAATGAAAAACGAATCAAAATATGAAACCAACTGCCAACTGCCAAGAGACCAAGGATTTGTTTGATATAGAAAATATCACCCCATACTCACACAATGCCACAATTCACCTTGCCAGTGGCTCCGTAACATTTACCGTATGCATTTTTACCTTATTTCCGTTGGCATTTGTCAACAAGCAAAAGAAAAAAGGAAAGAAAGAACGAGAAGAAAAGAGAAGAGAAACGTACAAAATTAAAATATATAAAAAAAAAGAAAAAAGCGAATGAAATATAAGAAAATTGTCACAGGTGTTGTAAAATCACACACACACACACACACACACACACTACTTAGATAGATACTCATGCACTGAAGCTGAAACGCATGGCACACAGATACTCAGACACACACACAAACACATACACATACACAGACAGACAAGTACAAGTTCAAACACTCATGCAAACACTTGTCTAAGCGATTTTTGATTACACTTCCGACGGAAATTATCATACATCCTTCAGCTTGAATAATTTTCATGAAAATCGCGTGGCGACACTGTTAGGTGCCGCTGTCATGCCTCATGACTCCATCATTCACCCACCATCACACTCACCATGCAGATGACACAAGCAACAAAATAAGGAAAAAAATAAAATAAAAAAGAAAACCTGTTGTCTCTCCCAATTCCTTTTTCTGTTGGTATATTTTTCTTCATATTTCCTTTCTTTTGTTATTTTGGAGTAAATTTTGTCTACTATTGCGTGTCTATCAAATTGTATTACCCATTAATACAAAGGAACTACTCACTCACCCATTCACCAACTCACGAGACAAATAAACAACGTCATTTAAACATTTAAACAGACAAAGTCACTTGTGACTACCAGAATAGGGAAAAACCAAAGGACCAATTAAAGGCATTTGTTGTAGCATTTTCATTCAATTAATTATTTCGGCAATCAACGCTGTCAATCTTTTTATCAATGGCAACAGATCAACGGACAATGGTAAATGTATTGTGGTCCAATTGGCTCAGCACCGCACGTAAACTCGTGCTGCATACTGGTGAAAATCTGCCTGACTATTCAGGCGCCACTTGCTGCCAAATCAACAAGCAAACTTCCTTTCAGTTTAGTAATACATAAGCGTAGTGAGTAGGAGTCATGAGGGTTAAAGAAAGTGATCCATTTCAAATTCATTTCAAATTGATCATTTACATTATACCATGTATCTTATAGATTCTATAATATCTATGTGATGATATGTTTTAGATATTATTGAGATCCCTTCTACATCTACATCTATGTCACCTATGTAGGAATCTGATTGCAACCATCAAAGAAAACAATAATAAGTAGCATGAGGTAAATTGGAAAACTGCAACATTGTGCACATCTTTCTTCTACTTCTATTTAGAATTGAAGTCTGTAAATAGCATTTTCCTCCTATTGTTTTTCTTTAGATCTTTCCAATTTGACTATATATATTGACATGGTATTGCAGTCAGTCATTCAGTCAGTCCGTGTGTATCAGTCTAACCATTTTAATGGGCAACAAATGGTTAAGTGTGCAAATTGGCTTTTGTTGTTAATGCCTTTCATCAGTCCGAGATGTGATGTTACTGAATGAAATACGTTTCGCTTAATCGAAACAAATGTTGGAGTGATGATGGCAAAAAGTAGTGGCACTTGTATGTTAAGCCGTTATTGACAGCCACAAGTACTATTAATACATAACATCATCATGAACACTAGTAACACACTGATTCAGATGATGTTGATGATGATGATGAAACAAAAGTCCACAAGTGAATCATTGTTATCATCAAAAGTGAATTGTCATTAGAATTGTTTGCGGTTACATTCATCACATCACATCACATCACAACATTGACATCACATGACATCGCCGTTGATGCCATCAACTCTGTGAATGACTTTTGCTGTAAGTGGACATGATTACAAATCACAAAATTTCAAATATTTTTCTTGTTGTTGTTCTTTATATACTCATATTTGTAGAGCGACAGTATCGAGATACTCTTTCTTATAGTTGAGATTGTTTTCTACTACAATTTTACTCATGTTTAGCCAAGTGGGGATACTACAATATATGATTTTAGGGGATACCACGTAGTAACATAGCCAAAAAATATCTATATTCTTGATCAGAGTGAAGTGATGATGTCGATTCTCAACAAATATTATAAATTATATTATTTGCTTAACAAATTTATAAAAATTAAAGACCAAAATTCATAAAAAAAGCAGAAAAATCTCATGACATTTATGTTTTATTCTTTGGTTTATTTGTTTTCGTTTCTTTTATTTTCCTGAAACGGAAATAAAACAAGACAAAAGCCTCACAAATTGCTGTGCAAATACATAGAAAAGCAAATCATATTAAAAAAAAAAAAAAAAAAAATCTGATGGAAAAAATGAGTGGAAGAAACGCGTTTAGAACTCGTCATTTCAATGTTTGTCGTTGCTATTATTATTATTATTATTGTCCTTGTCGTCGTCATCCCCGGTGTCCTTGGTGTTCTCGTAGTTCTCTACTATGTTACTTGGTTAGTATGGTGGGGCGACATGTTTCCATGTTCCCTTCAAGTTGGCACTCTTCGTTTGGGGTGCAATTTATGGCAACTTAATTGATTTACTCTACGAACGTGACCAGAAAAATGAAAATTGCATTACGTAAGGATTTTTGATGTCGCAAGCTCCTCTATTTCAATGCTACAAACATGGTTACATTCTTTTCTATATGATACACTACACTACGCTTTGTTATGATATTCTATTTTGCACTGTGGTTTAAGTCTCATTGTTCCAATTTATAGATCTCAATTTTAAAGCAAATATTTCATTTACAAATTACTTAAGAATAAATAATAACAAAAGAAGCAACTTCTTATCAAAGCTTGTAATATCTCAAAATTGAAGAGTAAAAATCTGTGGAAATCATAGAATGAATGAAGAATGGACATAGTTGACTTGCTTTTTCTTAGTATGCTGATCATTTCCATATATACTTAATGTTGTCTCTGATTGTTTGAGTTACAAACATCAAAGCAAAGTGTTTACAGTAGTGTGAAAATACAATTAATAAATTTTGGGTACATAACTTATCTGTTAACTGTAGCTTCAGAGTATCTAATTGTCAGTCTTGTGTTGATTTTGTGCTAAGGAATCTTGGGTAATGAGCTTGGGTTAACTTGGGCCCAGAAGCCCACAATAGAATATTACATATACATAACTTTATAATTTTAAAGATATAGGAATCATAAATTCCTTCAAAACTGGAAAAATTAATTTGACATGATCGCCATAGTCTCTAAAATTTTATGTTGATTTATTAAAGAGAAAGTAAAATATGTCGATAAAAGCTGATTCAGTTTTGGTAGCAACACTTAAAAAAACAGAAGCTTTATTCTGTTTTTTGGTCAAATTAGCTGATTGTTAATCAGTTTATATGAATGGCAGCGCCAAGTGCATTGACCACACTTCATGAAAAGTATAAAAGACAGTAAAATATTTAATAATAATTGCAACTGCAAAGATTTTAATCAAAAGAATATAGAGGGCACTTACCAATTTGCCAAAATACACAACCAAAAGTGATATACTTTTATAAATATTAAATATATGGCATCAAATGCAACAGCGGAAATCACAAAATGTAATGAACTATTCAGAAGAACAACGATGTCAACAATTGCCTACTTGGGTCTTCATGAAGATGTGACATTGGATATGAATAGTGGAATATCGACACCATTAAAGCGAGGGTCATTGTAAACATTCTGGTCTGGTGTTCATCGATGGTAATATGACATTGTCCTTTGAAGGAATCACGCACATTGCAATTATTTAGTTTTACCATTGCTGATCCTCATGTGGTAAACAAGTACGTGCAATTAAAGTCGCTTAACAACAATCAAACAACAAATTTTCAATCACAATGTGTTTGTGCAATTAAGCGAACAAATTTTAATATTTTTATTTAGACTTTTATCATCTTATTTTTTCTCTCAATATCATCTAATAAATTGCTGATGTTTTAAGGAAGACACAATCATCTCTTGTTATCCAATATAAAGCATTTGCCGTTTGATAATATTGCGCTGTTTTAAAAAAATTGTGTTGTTGACAGGAAATGCGAAATGTTTGCGCAAGATTTGTTGTTAACACTAAACACTTCACTTTATTTATCAATATATCAATGAGAAATGCAATGGTTTTTTGAACAACTCAATATTCAAGACTTTGAAATCAAGTCAGCGTTAACGGTTGTTACATTACTTTATCTCTCGACAGATCTGGGGATATAAGTGTGAATGCTTCACATGTTGATGGACTCATTTTCATACCGACAAGTGTCAGCTTCTCAAATAATTCAATTGCTTTCCGTTTTCTGCTTAGAAATTTCATTGAACAGAAAATTATATTAGAAATAATCCATTTGAATCTATTGATGCGACATGAGATTGAATTTATAATAAATAAAAACTATTTGAGGCCATTAAAATTAAATGAATACTAAGCTTAAGTCAATGTTGATTTATTCTTTCTTTCTTAAGACTGAAAAACATCTAATGCAAGTAATCGGGACATTAGATGCTCAGATAAACTACGAGTATAATAAATAAAAATATTATATTTTGTGAGTTTATCACTTTACGTAAATCTCAAGCGATAGAAGAAGGTAAAGCGTCGCTCTTGAATTATTTACGAATTTTATTAAAACAAATTTTATCTACGTAATTTTTATGGCTTCTTTGGTTGTTGGTAGAAGGTTACTTCATTTCATTTCAGTTTGGTTTGGTTTGAGTTTGCCGACCACCATGACCACACAGCAGTTAAAGCATCTGCATGTACAATATATCCATTCCTTATATTCTTTTCAGCCTTCTCCCTGCTGCTATCTGCTAAATGTCAACTTGCCATGCTCCTCCCCACTGTGCGTATAATGTTGGTATTAAAAATGTCCCAATGAAAGCTAATATAAGCCAAGTACCAACGGTCTTTGAACCGAATTTCACGCAAGCATTCCACCACTTATTCCTTGCTTAATTTTTTATTTTTTTGTTTGGTAGTATGCATCCTTCCTTAAACGCACACAACTTATTATATTCACTTTCGATGGTTGAAACGGGTATGGGAATGGGAGTTGGGGGCTCTAAGTCAAAATAAATGTTTAGCTACTTTTAATAAAACTCATTCACTCACTGAATGTTGAGCTTAACGCTCCACGTGGGCACCAAGAGTGGATGCGGGTCACATTAAAATTATTGAGCATTCATTCATTCAAAGAAAACAAACGCGAAATTTAGCACAGCTCAAAGACATCCACTAAAAGCCAAGGCAAACAATTTCAGCAACACATTGGTCAGTAATGGTCCAAGTATCCAAGCAATAGCCATTGAAATTATTCTAAAATCATCTAAGTCATGATCATCATTATTAACATAACAAAAATATTCTTTAATTGACATACTCGTAAATAAAATTTACTAAATTTTTCAGAAGAAATGGATTTTCTTTAATCTTGAATTAGTATGAATCTGAAAAAGTGAATATTATTTGACATTGTTTACTGAAGGTATCATACCAATGTGCAGGATACATACAACTTACACACTCTTTAATATCTCTGTTATAACATAAATTGAATGACTGGAAAAGGAAAAGAAAAAAGAAGTTACGATGTCACATTTTCGTACTCTTGGCAAGTTGCTTTTGTTTGTTGGCCAGATTGTGAGAAACTTCTTTTTAAACGAGTACTACAACCCCTAACGCACGGAGTGCTTCAATTTGGTACTCAACACTGCCAGACTTGAGTTAAGCTTGAAATGATTACATATAATTTGGAAGCATTTATTGTTGAAAAGAAAGAAAGAAAGAAGGAGGTGCGTGCATACTGTCTGACAATTGCCCTCTTGCCTGCCTTATAGGAAGACTCTAGAAACTAAACTGGCAATATGTTTGCTTATACAAGCCTAAGGAGGACACTCAAACCCCCCCGTGCCACATACAATACTATTGTTTTTTGTCCATTTATTATAGCAACGCTGTGTTGTGTTGGTGGCATAGCCGACAAACATGCAGAAGACCAACCGACACTTAACAAGGCTTCGTCGTTCATTCAACAAGGATTATTTACTTCGCTGAAGATTCAATAACAATTTTGAAATGAACATAATTTCGTTAAGCTTTCGTCCTTGGCTAAGCCAGCATAAAGCGCTTAGAATAGTCCTACGACGGGCTCAACCATAGTCATTGTCATCATTATTATCAGCATCACTATCAGCTGCGGCATCAGCATCAGCATAGTCCTCATGTGATCATCTTTAGTGAAGTTGTGGTCGTCGACAATTGTGCATGGAAATTAGTGAAATTTGGGCCTGGTTATTGCCCCCATCCCCACCTTCATATTCATTCTGTGGCTGCCAAATTTTCTATTTAATTCAATTTCCGGTCAGTAAACGGCGAATGGCGATGCCGTCGTCTGCTCAACTATAACGTGGGCGCAACCAGGAGCCGAGCGAATTGCAAATTGTTTGAAGTGTGAACGTTTTAGTTGTCTGACGCCGTTGCCACTTAGACATTTGCTTGGTTTTGTTGGCTGGTTGCTTGTTTTTGCTTTATCACACTTCTACTTGTTTCATTGCTTGGCAAGATGAAATTAAATTTATCTTTTGTCCTATGAAAATCGATGGAATTTTAAAGAGGAAACTTAAATGAATCCATCATCATCATCATAACATATTGCATGCGACACGCGCCGCCTTCGAAAGCCGCCCATCGCACCCATTCTTCTTAACCAGAACCTGAACCATTCATCCCCCAATGACAACAGTGAAGACGCTTGCCAAGTTCTGTTCAGTTTTTAATTAAGAATATTGATGCGTACACCACACTCGCTTTCGCTTATCAATTAAAAGCTTAAGCAAAAGTGTGGAGTAAAGCGGTCGAGTGTGGAGAGGGGGTGATAATTAAGCACAGTTTATCAAGTAATTTTCAGTTCAGTTTTCGGCAATTTAAATTTTTATGGTTTTGTCTTGGTAGCATCTTTTCACACTCCTCATTGAAATATTATACAAATTGTTTGTTAATAGGACTGCAATAGAATAGAATCAAATATTAATACATATTTAAATATTTCAGAGCATATTGTAGTACATACTTTCAATAACCAACTATACTTCCTTTATCTTTACCATAGTAGATTTGCAGGATTTTAATTTCAATCTTTATGTGTGTCAAGTCATGTCAATATTAAGATTATTCCTGATAGCCAATGACTACATTCAATGATGATGATAATGTTGATGTTGTCATTCATTCATTCATTCCGCCATTCAAACGCTTGTTATGACATATGAAACTGGGTATTGTGCATTTTCCACAACACAGTCTGAATACGCTCAGAGGTGTTCAACGATCATGAAATTTCATTTCCTTAATTGGCAAAAACAAAAACCCAAACCAAAATAGACCAAACTGAACTTAATCTGAAGTAGGCTTAAACTATGACCAAATGTAACATATGTAGATAATAAGAAGGACATAGTTGCAAATCAAGTGAGGTAAGTAGGATGTCAAATATTCGGTTGAGTATCGGATTGCATATCGTTGAAGAGGATGAGAAGGTGACCACCATAAAAACATATTGACGTGACGTGATTTGATTTGATGCAACATACCGACAACTGACAGAAAACGTTTGAAACCAGCAACTACTCTGATGATGCTGGTGATGTCAAGGACATAAAGAACACTTCAATGATATGATGTATGAAAGTGAGAAGATGAGTTTGCAAAGGTGAAAGCTGTGCACAATTTCAAGTGATGCAACCATATACTGTTGCTCCTATTATTCCTTGTTATTGTGTATAGTGTTGTTGCTGTTGCTGGTTGGTTGATCTTTTGTCATGTTGGCATCATAGAGACCGATACACTACTACACTTGACTACACATCAAGTGGTGGGTGACTAGTTAAATGTGCTGAAACAATAGTAGACAACTAGACAGACAAACAGACAGACAGATGATGATGATGCTAATATTGCTTGAAGGTCTTTTTTCAACACTTCAGGTACTTGAAACATTTTTGGTGTCAATTATTTAATTAACTTGACTTCACCATTCCTCATTTACGAAAGAGTATTCAGCATTCATTCATCAGAGTCCAAATAAGTAGAAATTTAACCTAAAAATCACAGAACTCGCAATAGTATATTGGATTATTTATTCCATAAATACAAACTCCTTCATATATGCAAAGTAGTCCTTCAACTTCTTAGCCATTTATTTGATATTTTAGTATTTGAGATGAGTTTTAGTAGACCTCACTATGATGTATTCAATCTTATACTAGGAGCAATACCAAGTAATCCACTTCATATGGAACTTCTAGTATAGAAATAAATATGTATTATCTTCATCAAATTTTATTGAATTGAGAAATTGAGTTTAAGTTGATAAACATCAACGATTTGTTAGATTTAGTAGGTGACTACTAACTAAACCAAAGGCCAAAAGGCCAAATTCCATTAATGCAAATCCATTTTTTATCAACTGCCAAGTAAAGAAAATTTATATTGGGAGCAACATATGTATTCGGCACATCTGTCTGCCTGCCTGCTTGGGTGTCTTTCTGTCTGGATATCTTTCATTCTGAAGTAAGGCAATGAAATAAAAGACAGAAGGATTGAAATGAAATAGAATGAAGGGGGATAGATGAGTAGTTTGCAGTGCAGTTTTCCATGATGGGAAAAAAGATGAGGAGCATAAGAAGAAACACAAGAGGGAAATTGTAGTAGGAAATTTGCCGGAAATTAAAACTTGTGCAAAATAAATCGCCAAAACCTCGAGTGTCGTACACGCACACACACACACACACACCCACACACCCACACACCCACACACCCACACACATATCCCACACTCACACTGGCATAAATCTTCTTAATGCAAAATAAAAGAGTAAAAGATACAAAATTACTAATACGCACATAAGCATACAAAATCATACTCCCAAGTATATTCATATATTGTATTAAGGAAAAGAGAATCTGTTCGGATTGCATTTATTATGATGCCACCTATACAAGCCTTTGTTAGTCCCTTCTTCCCTGTCTATCTGCCAGTGCTTGCTAAGTCTTCTTTATTCTCTTCACTCTGCCACCCAAAGACACTCATCCAATGTTGATGACGAATGCTCGGAAGTGGCCGTTGTCCTTTTCATCACGAACCACTTTTTCTATATTTAAATACTTATAAGTGTGAGTTTGTATGCTTATTTGATGATGCTCAGTGTAAAGTTTAGTTTCCTTTCAGTGCATTTCTCGCTAATGGAGTGACAGTTGGCAAAGAGTTATTAGATTTGAACATGCATTTCGAATTTTAATCGTAGAAATTGTTTGAGTTTGAGTTTGTGTTTGAAAAAACATACTTACTACACAGCAGCAGCACACCACATTCATTCGAAGGTAGTTTCTATAGTAAATTCAAATAAAATGTTTGTACTTATATGGAAAATTATCTTAACAAAATAGTCTGGTGAAAATATCTCATACTAATCTCATGTTATTTCATTAATGATTGCTTCATTTGGGAATTTTGCCAAAATATGATAATAATTTTGTTGTATTCTTCTCAAAAACCAATCAGGAATTTCATTTGTTAGAAAACCTTCTGTTACGAATCAAAATAGTTCTTAGATATATTTTAGTAACAACCCTCGTTCTTAAGTACGTGAGTATTTTGCATTTGTTTGGATTTGAAATTGCGCCTTCGTTTTCATCCTGGGCCTTAATGTCACTTGTCAGAAATAAAAATCATTTCTTAAATAGAAAGATATTCTTATTTACAAAGAAAGAAATGGATTTTTCAAAAAAAGTTTTTATAAAATTATTACCATATATTTTATTATCAAATACTATTAAGGATCTTTCCGATGATTTAAACTACCAAAATAATGTAAACACATATCATACTAATAATAATGGTGACATTTAATATACCATAGAAATCTTAGGTAATATTCTGATAAGATTCCAACTAAATAAATAAATGACAAATTACAGAATTTTGTTGAATTTTCTTTTATTTAATTTAACTTAAAAGTTTAAACAAATAAATGTTAAAGTCTACTAGACTCTAACTATTTTTCAACATAGAATTTTACCAGAAATGCAGAGGATACGCTAGAAGTTATCGTGTTCACGCAAAACTGTGCCAATTAAAATTATAAAAATTGTTAAAAAATTATTTTTGAATTGTTCTATTGATTTCGAAACTCACTTTGGATGATTGATGTGCTAATGAATTAAATCGAATGCTATCAAGTCCTTGATGATATGGGTGAATCTAATTTAATAGAAAGTAATATGTTATTATGAAATACTAAACATTTCTGTCGATATTGAAACTTACTTTGGCAAAGTTTTCTGAAAAGATTCAATAATTGAATCTTAAGAGTTACTCGCTTAAATTTTGCTGTAAATTAATCATATCCTAAATCAATGATATTTATAAATTCGTTAGTTATCATAATTAAGCAAATACACTTACTTGAAGGTGGCTTTACTTAAAATTTATTTTCACTTGAGTTTTTTGCTGCGGCTTATAGTCTATTTGTTTTTTTTGCTTATTTTCCCTGATCATCCGCCAGAGTGCCATACCGTTTGCTTCAAAGCTTGGATTTACCTCCTCCGTAAGAAGTGGAGGATATTCCAACTTATGTGTTGGGGGAGTATATGTAATTTTCGTTATTTTTCCAACATTTGCATTAGGGATCCTGGTATTTTCATTTTTACTTTTGGACAAGCAATACGTTGCCGAGGGCAACGGGACCCCTGGTAGGTGTTAACATTTATCTGTAGACATGCAATTCTTTGTGTTTGGATATAAAAAATACAATACTTACTCGGAACTCTAATTGCTGTACCAACAAGTGCAGCTAGTCTTTTCAACATAATACTCGTAATTTTTTAAAAACAACAAATTTTTACAAATAATTTATGATAAACACAAAAAAAAAAAATAAAAAATAAAAAACACAAGAAATTTATACTAATAAAAAAAACATGTTTACCGAATCAGAAGCAAAATTAAAATGAATAAAATCTTTGAGAGGCAAACTGAAGTTTAATAAAAATTATTAGCATGTGCCTACTTAGTTTCATATTAAAAAATAGTATGATATTTTCAGTTTCTATGAATTGTACTCTAATTTGGTAGTTCAGTGTTTGTTAAGATATGACACAAAATATTGGAAACTGGATGAAAATTGTTAATACTTACTTTCTTTTAGCATAGAATGCTTTTGTAAAATTGTCAATGTATAAAAAAAGAAAATGAAAATAAGTTTTCCATTCCTCTGTCAATGCTTTAATACTTGTAGTTTGCCTATGCAATGATGATTTGGCCTTACCTGATGCCAAATTTTTAGTTTCTAGGCACAGCATTCAAACATGAAAAAATGTTCATTGATTTCAACTAAATGATCCACCCAACATAGAGACTAAGCGATTCGACCATTGTATAGATGATTACATGGTGTCGAGGAGTTTGCATTTTGGCCATTCGCCTAGACACATAGAACATAAGTGGGAAGTGCTTCTGTGTCGCACGTGTCACTGAGTGCATTTCAGAGATTATTTTGGGCAGCCAAGTCTTAGACTTGAACAAATGCATTGTGAGTAGTTATAGTATAGTAAGTAGCAGTATGTGAGGGATTTTTATGGCTGTTCTCGATGTCATGATGATGTTGATGTTCGCTATCTACTACGACTACATTTTGGCAATGTTTAGTCTGTCGGTCGGTCTCTCTATCTACTTGGACAATTCCAAAAGCATTCCATTGCCCCCGTCTATTGTCCTCGTTTGTGAGGCAAAGAATTATTTTATCTTCTGTTACTGGAAGTTGCAACAATTCGTCCATTTATCGTGGAACATATGCTGCTCTATTTGGCCGTCTGGATGTCATAGGACTTTTCAGTTTCCATTATTTTTTTTCGTTTTGTGCATTTCTAGTTTTTCTGCTTATTTCTTTTGTTAAATTTTGGCAACTTAAATGTTTAGTTTCGGATATGATTTCAGTAGATAACAATAACATAATATGAAAGGTATATTTTTGTTATAAAGGTAAATTAATTAATGATAAATGGGTGCAAGTTCTTGTCTAAATATACTAGCTCTAAGCTCTCTTATCAATGACAAACATTTGACATTCATGTGACTCTCTAATAAATATAAATACAGATGAATCTCTGGTTAAAATCAAACCATTTTTTGCAATATTTTAATATGCAACTTATTACTTAAATTTCAATTTAAATCATCATTTCTTCCTTCTGCACTAGTAGTATGTTTGGCTGAGATAAAAACCAAACCAAACTAAAGTAAAATAAACTTTTTAACTAAAATTTATGAATTCTTTATAGACTTATTGTGTTCGCCCAAAAACGACGACGCCAAATGATTTCAATGATTTATTAACTAATTAAACCGCAATATTATTTTCTCACTACAACACCACCAATAACAACAGCAAAAGCAACCGACCTACAGACCTCTTCCATCCAATATTTATGGCACAAACTGCATCAAGTATTGGTAGTTGTTTGTTGGTTGTTGGCGGTGTTAGATAGAAGATACTAGTTATTGTTGTTGCAGATACAAAAATTGTTTTCGTACATGACTGTAAAACGTTGGCGAAAAGTTGAAAGGATGTGTTATGTAAGCAGTAAAATTATTGCAACAAACAACAGCCCCGACAACAACGCAACCATCAAAAAACCCACAGAAAGACTCACTAAACCCAAAATAGCCACCCAAAATAGCCACCCTAGACACCCACAAGAAGTCAGTCGCTAAAAAACTTTGAACTTTGTACAACACATAATTCTAACAACAATGCATAAGTTTATAAACTTTAAGAAATTTACACCATCAGCAGATAAAAGATCGAAAGAAGTCAGAACTACTAGAGATGGTGGCGAGTATTGGAGAGGGGGGACTTGGAACAAATATTGGGAATGAATGAATGAACGCAGCGAACCTACTAAGTACTACATACATACGGACAAATAACAAAAGAACGAACAAACCTCTAAACCTACGACATACATAAGGAGCCACAGTGGTTGCCCTTCGGGACTTGGTAAGTAGTAAGGTGAGGAAGGAGAAATGAAGTGAAGAGGACAAGAGAGAAAATTAAATGTGCAGTGCAGTGCAGTGTAGTAGAGTATTACAGGGTGCGATGAATGCGCGTAATAGAAATGAAGAACAGCCAACCAACCAACCAACCAAGTAAATAAGTTGATAGTGAATGGATTGTGAGAGGAAGGAAGGAAGGATGGAAGGAGAGGAGTATCATAGAAGAGTCATCAGAAGCAGCAACAACAATAAGTTAAAGAAAATGTGCTTCTTTTGCACTTTTGAATGTTTTGAGTTGAGAGTGAACAATCTGTTTCCTTGCATCAACTTTAGTAGAAAAATTTGTACAGCAACAAGGACAAAAGCAACATCGACAGCAACAGCAACAACAACAAAAATACAATAATAACAATATCTTATAGTACAAGAATAACAAAAATAACAACAACCATATCATAGTAACGGCATCGACTTAGATCCTTTAGTAGTAGTTGAAAGTCGAGTGAATATCTTCCCTCGTCGCCAACACACACACACTGCCAGACTTATATTCCTGCGTTCCAATTTGGCAATTTTGCCACCCCCGCGAATTGCCATCAATATAGAATGAAGACTATACAGTCATCAACCTGTAAATCAGAACACGAGCGAA